>JARQOD010000001.1:772436592-772476796 GCA_033576555.1 Oophaga sylvatica | reverse complement strand
CAATTTCAGAGGCATCAACCTCCACCTGAAATGGCAGAGAAACATCAGGCTGCCGTAGAACAGGAGCAGAATGAATCTCTGCTTAAGTTCTGAAACGCAGAGACTGCCCTCAGAGCAATCACCACATCAGAACCCTTTCTGGTCAAATCAGTTAATGGTTTAAACAATAACCGAGAAATTACCAATAAATTTACGATAAAAAATGGCAAACCCAAAAATCTCTGAAGAGCCTTTAATGAAGTAGGTTGGACCCAACAACAGATGGCCTTGAACCTTGACCGGGTCCATTTCAATAACAGATGGACAAAATGAAATCCCAGAAATGAATCTTCTGTACGCCAAAAAAAGACACTTTGATCCCTTCACATACAGAGCATTCTCTCTCAAATCTGGAATAACAGTTCGAACATGTTTCACATGAGAGTCCCAGTCATTAGAAAAATCAAGATATCATCCAAAAAAACAATCAAAACTTGTCCACAAAATCCCTGAAAATGTCATTCATGAAGACTGGAAGACGGAAGGAGCATTAGTGAGCCCAAAGGGCATCACAAGGTACTCAAATGCCCTTCAGGGGTTAAATGCCGTCTTCCATCATCCCCGTGCTTAATGCGAATAAGGTTATACGCCCCCCTGAGGTCAAGCTTGTAAACCAGTAGCGTTTTTCACCCTGGAAAACAGTCAGAAATCAAGGGTAACGGGTATTGATATTTCACAGTAATATGTTCAAGAGACGATAATCAATACACGGCCTTAATGAACCATCTTTTTTGGCCACAAAGAAAAAAACGGCACCTAAGGTGAAGAGGATGGTCTGATATGACCCTTCTCCAATGATCCTGATATAAGACCGCATAGCGTCATGTCAGGTACAGACAAGTTAAAAAGGCGACCTTTAGGGAATTTAACTACCCGGCACTAATCAAAGCGCAGTCATAGCTCCTATGGGGAGTAAGGATGCAGATTTACTTCGCAAACACAATCAGAAAAATCAAACAAAAAAGTCAGGAACATCCCCAGCCTGGGGGGAGGCAGAAAAAAACAGGAGTGTTGGTATTAACACATTGGCAGCCCCAACTGGTTACAGACAAAGATTTCCAATCCAAAACAGGATTATGAACTGTAACCAAGGAAACCAGCACTAATAATGTCATGCAGATTATATAGAACCAAAAATTTGCAGCACTCCTGGTGATCAGTTCAACCCTCATTATCACCTGAGTAGAAAACTGGGGTTTATTCTCAGCCAAAGGGGTAGAATCGATCCCCAGAAGGGAAATAGACTTCTGTAGGGGTATCAAGGGAAACCCACAACGTTTAGCAAAATCATAATCCATCAGGTTAATAGCTGCTCCAAATCAACGAAAAGCCTGAGCAGAAAATGAGGACAGAGAGCATATCAGAGTGACAGTTAATAAAAACTTAGTTCTGAACACTACCCAAGACAACTGAGCGTGCAAAATGTCTCCCGCTTAGCAGACTGAAATAGCATGAGAGGCATCACCACAGTAGAAAATAACCATTGTCGCTTTCGAAACTCATGACGCTGTGCCCCAGACACCACTCCATCACACTGCATGGGCTCAGCAGCTGGCTCACAAGGCAACACCACTCCACGCATACTTCTCCGCTCACGCAAACGTCTGTCAATTTGAATCGCTAATGACATAGAACAGTGAACCAGAGGGGGACAGGGAATCCCACCATAACATCCTTTACATTATCCGACAGACCCTTCCGGAAAAGGGCCGCCAAAGCGTCGTCATTCCATTTGGTCAGGACTGCCCACCTACGGAATCTCTGACAGTATAACTCAGCGTCATCAAGCCCCTGATTAATGCCAACAAGGCTTTTCAGCTTGATCAGTTGACATTAGGCTCATCGTACAATAACCCCCAAAGCCTGAAAAAATGCATCAACATCACTCAAAACAGGATCCCCCAGGTATCAGGGAAAAGCCCAATCCTGAGATCGCCCGCAGGAGAGAGATATAATTTGAACCTGCTGCGCTGCGTTTCCTGAGGACTTAGATTTTAAGGCAAAGAAACAATTTACAATATTTTTGAAATTCTGAAACTTAGCTCGATCCCTAAAAACAAATCTGGCATGGGGATCCTAGTTCCACAACAGGCAACCTAGCAAGATATGCAGCAATACTCTGAACCTCAGTGGCAAGCTGATCCACACCGCCAGACAACTGTGCAACCTCCATTGGGAGAAAAGATCCTCCCCAGCACCCAGAGATACAGAGGGAAAAAAAAAAAAAAAAAAAAAAATCAACAAACAGAAAAATATCTCTGACAACTTTCTTCCTTCAAAATATTTTTCCCCTTCTGTGATACCATACAAATTTTTATGGCCGTTGATAACTGTTATGTTACGGTAGCTGAGGAGTGCAGGTAAAAAAGGAAATACACCAGAGCAGTTGAATCTATGAATTGCAGTACCCTGACTAACCACCGCAACTAGAGGCAGCCGTGGAGCATTTCCTACGTTGGTCCTAGACGCCTCGTCACAGCCTGAGAAACTAACTACACCTAAAGATAGAAATAGGAAAGCTATCTGCCCCGGAGCAGAACCCCAAAGATAATAGAAGCCCCCAAACATGTAATGGCGGTTAGACAAGAGGAAATACTGACACAGAAAGAAAATAGTATGAGCAAACGCTGGGCCCAAACTATCTAAATAGAAAAGGACAGGAAGGGTACTACGCAATCTCAGAAAACCCTGAAAAAACACCAACTCTACTATTTCAAAATCACCTGAGTCACAACGACCTCTACCACCTAAATTAGTTTCTCTGGTGTAAAAAAAATCAAAACAGCAGCCACTGAAAAAAAACTGGAAAAAGCAAAAGTAAAAAACACAGTGGCTGACTAAACTGAGAGGGCAAAAGCCCCGAGGGACCCAGAAGGCCCCCACAGAAGTGCAGGACAAAATGCAAAAATATAGCAAAAACACAAAATAAGAAATTGTCTTATCTGATAGCAGAGATGCAGACACGACACAGCAGCTACAAGGGAAACTGGAAAGAAGGATTCAGACCAGAACAATTGATCACCGGCACCCTGATGGGAAAATGACTCCCTTATAAAGACCATCAGTAACACCTGATTCCCAGTCCTCACAATCCTCACTATACCGCTTGTAACCACCAGAGGGAGCTCTGCTCAAACTCATCTCAACCCATTCACAACAAGAAGGCAAGAGCTCCCGATTTTACTGTTATGTTGCAGGTGCCATGAACCACTGGGAAGCCCATGAGGTGCGAGAACAACAGAACCCCCATAATTGACCCCATTCTATGAACTACACCTCTTAATGATTCATCTAAGGAGCATGATCATATTGGCACCATGGTGTGTCACAGAATTTTATACCATTGGGCAGTGAAGACAAAATAACTACATTTTTACCCACCAAAATGTTGTTTTAGCCAAAGATTTTACATTTTCTCAACAAGAAATGGGTAAAAATGCACCCAAATTTGTCCCACATATTTCTACTGAACGTGGCAATACCCCATATCTGGCTGTACAGTACTACTTAGCCATACGGAGAGACCCGGGAGGAACGAGCGCTATTTGCCTATTTAAGTGGATGGGTCTGCACATGTCGTGTGTTTCCACGGACCATGCGACCGTGGGCAAAACACGCTGACATGTCCATTTTTTAATGTCAGCCACAAATCGTCCACACAGGTGCACATGCATAACACACATGGATGTTGTAAAGAATGGAAGCGGAGGCACAGTGGTGAAGTTCACATTCATTTATTTTTTGAGTGGAACCTTGGGTCCACGTCCGGGGGGCTCCGAAAGGGGCGTGACTAGTGAGCCCCAGGTATCAGTAGTAAGAACCTCTCGAACAGGAACAGAATGGAATACCAGGGGGACACAGGTACTACCTCCAGTTAGACCCCGGACACGTGCAGCTGTCCCACGGTACAGACGGGTAAACAGAATATACGATATGGTGGAGTTGACCGGCGGGGCACCGGTATACGGATAGAAGCTGGCACTGACAGTAACCAGAGAACTTCGGGTATGCAGGTGGAAGCTGGTTCAAGTGGAACTGGCGTAGTCCAGAGGTTCGGAAAGCTAAGTGGCGGGACAGACAGAACTGAAGCAGTCGGTACAAACGTCGTCTTGGACAGCTGAATAACAGGTCACTGATAATCTGCGGAAACAAACAGTGTAAGCAGAGTATAGGTGGAAAAACTGAAGCGCGCAGACAGAACCAGGACTAACACAGTAGATACTCGTGCCCGGCGTATGATGTTTTTAGAAATGAATTCTGAGTAGAAGCTCCCTCTGGTGGTTACAAACAGTACTGAACCATTCAATGAAGATTGGCAATCAGGAAGTACAGACTGCTGGATATAAGGAAGGTTTCCCCCCATCATGGTTGCCCGTGATCAATTGTTCTTGTCTCAACGTTGTTTCCTGGTTCACTTGGAAGCTTGCTGAGTCTTACCTCTTCTCCTGCTCTCAATAAGATATTTTCTGTTTTTTTGTGCTTGCCATTTGCATTTTTCTCCCTGCATTTCTGTGAGGTGGCCAGGTTTCCCCTCCCCGGGGGCTTGGTCTCCTCTCGGTTCCCGTTTTTTTTGGAATACAGTAAGTATCCTTTCCAATCCTTTTCTGTCTAGGCAGATTGGGCCCCAGCGTTTGCTCATACTATTTTCTGTCGTGTCTGTATTTCCTCTTGTCTAACAGCCATTACATGTTTGGGGGCTTCCTATGTTCTTTGGGGATCTGCTCCGGGGCAGATAGCTTCCTCTTTCTATCTTAGGTGTAGTTAGCCTCTCAGGCGTGACGAGGCGTCTAGACCAACGTAGAATGCTCCACGGCTGCCTTTATTGTGGGGTTAGTCAGGTACTGCAATCCAGTAGATTCCAACCTCTCTGCTGTATTGCCGTTTTTGCCTGCTCTCCTCAGCTACCAAAACATAACAGTATCACCGGCCCAAACTGAAAATTAATATGGTACTCACAGAAGGGAAAAATAGTGTGGAAAGAAAAAAGTTGTCAGAGATTTTTTTTTCTGCATTTTTTTTTCCTCCTTTTTCTCTGGTGCTGAGAGGATTTTTTTTTCTCTCTCAATGGAGTTTGCACAGTTGTCTGGCCGTGTGGATCAGCTTGCCACGAAGTTCGGAGTATTGCTACCTATTGCAGGGTTGCCGGTTTGGAACCTAGGATCCCCATTCCAGATTTGTTTGGGATTGAGCTAAATTTCTGAATTTCAAAATAACTGTAAGTTGTTTTTTTGCCTTAAAAACCTAAGTCCTCAGGAACACAGCACAGCAGTTCAAGTTTCATCTCTCTCCTTCGCGGCGACCTCATATTGGGCTTTTTCCCTGACACCTGGGACCCTGTTTTGAGTAATGTTGATGCATTTTCTGGCTCTGGGGTTTATTGTACGATGAACCTAATGTCACGATCAAGCTGAAAAACCTTGTTGGCATTAAATCAGGGGCTTGAGGACGCTGAGTTGTACTGTCAGAAATTCCGAAAGAGGGCAGTTCCTGACCAAATGAATGATGATGCTTTGGCAGCCTTTTTCGGAAGGGTCTGTCAGAGAATGTAAAAGATGTTAGGTGGTTTCCCTCGTCCCTCTGGTCTCAATGATTCTATGTCATTAGCGATTCAAATTGACAGACGTTTGCGTGAGCGTAAGAGGTATGCGGAATAGTGTTGCCTTGTGAACCAGCTTCTGAGCCCATGCAGTGTGATGGAGTGGCTTCTGGGGCACAGCGTGATGAGTTTTGAAAACGCAATGGGTTATGTTTTCTACTGTGGTGATGCCTCTCATGCTATTTCATCTGCCCCTAAGCGGGAAGACGTTTGCACACTGAGTTGTCTTGGTAGTGTTCAGACTAAATTCTGTTGACTGTTACCCTGATTTGCTCCCTGTCCACATTTTCTGCTCAGGCTTTCGTTGATTCGGAGCAGCTATTAACCTGATGGATTTTGATTTTGCTAAACGTTGTGGGTTTCCCTTATACCCCACGGAAGTCTATTCCCCTACTGGGGATTGATTCTACCTCTTTGGGGTGAGAATAAACCCCAGTTTCTCTACTCAGTGATAATGAGGGTTGAACCTGATCATCAGGAGAGTTGCAAATTTTTGGTGCTGTATAATCTGCATGACATTATTAACTGGGTTCCCTTGGTTGCAATCTCATAATCCTGTTTTTGGATTGGAAATCTGTGTCTGTAACCAGTTGGGGCTGCCAATGGTGTTTAATGCCAACACTCCTGTTTTTTCTGCCTCTCCCCAGGCTCAAGATGTGCCTGACTTTTTTGACTGATTTTTCTGATTGTTTAGCGAAAGTAAATCTGCATCCTTGCCCCCCATAGGAGCTATGACTGCGCTATTGAAATTAGTGCCTGGTAGTAAATTCCCTAAAGGTCGCCTTTTAACTTGTCTGTACCTGAACATGACGCTATGCGGTCTTATATCAAGGAGTCTTGGAAAAGGGTCCATCAGACCATCCTCTTCACCCTCGGTGCCGGTTTTTTCTTTGTGGCCAAAAAGGATGGTTCATTAAAGGGCGTGTATTTATTATCGTCCTTGAACATTATCACTGTGAAATATCAATATCCTTACCCTTGATTTCTGACCTGTTTTCCAGGTGAAAAGTGCTACTTGGTTTAACCAAGCTTGACCCAGGGGGCGTATAACCTTAATCGCATTAAGCACGGGGATGAATGGAAGATGGCGTTTAACACCCCAGAGGGGCATTTTGAGTACCTATGATGCCCTTTGGACTCACTAATGCTCCTTCCGTCTTCAGTCCTTCATGAATGACATTTTTCAGGGATTTTGTGATAAATTTCTGATTGTTTATTTGGATGATATCTTGATTTTTTCCAATGACTGGACTCTCATGTGAAACATGTTTCGGGACTGTGTTCCAGATTTAAGAGAGAATGCTCTGTATGGAAGGATCAAAGTGTCTTTTTGGCGTACAGGGATCTCATTTCTGGGATTCATTTTGTCTCCCTGTTATTGAAATGGACCCGGTCAAGGTTCAGGGCCATCTGTGATTGGGTCCAACCTACTCATTAAAGCTCTTCAAGATTCTTGGGTTTTTGCCAATTTTTATAGTTAATTATTGGTAATTTTCTCGTATATTGTTAAACCATTGACTGATTGACTAAAAAGGTTCTGATGTGGTAATTGGCCTCCTGAGGCAGTCTCCTGCGTTTCAGGAACTTAAACAGAGACACTCTGCTCCTGTTCTACGGCAGCCTGATGTTTCTCTGCCATTTCAGGTGGAGGTTGATGCCTCTGAAATTGGGGCAGGTGCCGTTTTGTCCCAAAGAGATCCTGAGACCCTAAAAGTAACCCTTGTGCTTTTTTTCTCCGAAAATTTTTCTCCAACTGAACGTAATTATGACGTGGGTAATCGGGAGTTATTGGCCATAAGTGGGCTTTTGAAGAGTGGAGACATTGCTGGAGGGAGCCAAACATCAGTGGTGATCCTCACGGACCACAAGAATCTGGTTTATCTGGAATCAGCCAAGCGACTTATCCTAGACAGGCCAGGTGGCCTTGTTTTTCACACATTTTAATTTTGTGGTTTCCTTTCTTCCTGGCACTAAGAATGTTAAGGCGGTTGCCCTCTCGAGGAGTTTCCTTGCGGACTCTCCTGAGTTATCGATCCTGCTGTTATTTTGAAAAGGGGTAGTTCCTTCCGCCATCTCGCCCAATTTGAGACTGGCTCTGGAGGGTGTCAGGAGGATAAACCCGAGCCTGCCCTGTTGGGAAATTGTTTGTCCCAGACCAGTGGAAGAAGAGTGTGATGTCTGAGATTCATTGTTCCGCATTGGCCGGTCATCCCGGAATTTTTGGTACCAAGACTTGGTGAGTCGTCCTTTTGGTGGCCTTCTTTGTCTCGTGAGTCAGGGAGTTTGTGCAGTCCTAGTGGTTTGTTGATACCATTGCCTGTGCCCAAGAGACCATGGACCCATATCTCTATGGATTTTTTTCCGACCTCCCTGTTTCTCAGAGAATGACCGTTATCTGGGTGATTTGTGATAGGTTTTCCAAGATGATACATCTTGTGCCTTACCTAAGTTGCCTTCCTCCTCCGAATTGGTTCCTTTGTTCTTTCAGCACGTGGTTCGGTACACGGCATTCCTGAGAACATTGTGTCTGACAGAGGAGTCCAGTTTGTTTTCCAAGAGAACAAACCAGACATTGGAGACTTATCTGAGATGCTTTGTGTCTGCTGATCAGATGACTGGGGTCCTCTTTTTTGCCTTTGGCTGAGTTTGCCTTAATAATAGGCAAGCTCTGCCACTTTGATGTCTCCAATTTTTCTGCAATTTGGGTTTCACCCTCGATTTTCTCGGGACAGATGGAGGCTTCTTTCTGTCCGGGTGTTGACTCTGTTGTGGAGCGATGCAGCAGATTTGGGACCAGGTAGTGGAGGAGGTTGTCCCTCCTCAGGAGAAGGCCCAGCGTTTGCCAACCGGCATAGGACTGAATGGTCCTCGTTTTAAAGTGGGGACTTGGTCTGGTTTCCTCAAGAAATATCCCTATGAGAGTTGCATCTCTCCTAAGTTTAAGCGTAGTTCATTGGCCTTATAAGATCATGGGAGATTCTTAATCCTGTTTCCTTTTGTTTTACTTCTCCAGGGACATTTAAGATCCTAACGGTTTCCACAAGTCCTTATTGAAGAGGTTTGTCGAGCCAGTGGTTCCTATGGCTGCGCCCCCTGACCCTGTTTTTGGTGAGGCAATACTGGAGTATGTGTTGAGAAATATTGGTTCTCGTTTTTCTAGACGGAAACTCCAGTAATTTGGTTAAGTGGAGAGGTTATGGTCAGTAGGACAATTCTTGGGTGTTTGCTTCGGACATCCATGCTAGAGACTGATCTGTGCGTATCACAGAGCTCATCCTGACCGACCTGGTTGCACAAATGAGGGTTCGTTGACCCCTCCTCAAGGGGGGGGTGCTGTTATGAATGTTTTAAAAATGATTCTGAGCAGAAGCTCCCTCTGGTGGTATACAAACAGTACTGAACCATTCAATAAGATTGGCAATCAGGAAGTACAGACTGGCTGGATATAAGGGAGTTTTCCCCCCATCATGGTTGCCGGTGATCAATTGTTTCTTGTCTCAACGTTGTTTCCTGGTTCACTTGGAAGCTTGCTGAGTCTTGCCTCTTCTCCTGCTCTCAATAAGAATTTTCTGTTTTTTTTTTTTGTGCTTGCCATTTGCATTTTTCCCCTGCATTTCTGTGAGGTTGGCCGGGTTCCCCTCCCCCGGGGGCTTGGTCTCCTCTCGGTTCCTCTGGAGCCACTGTTGTTTGTTCATTTGCCTTTTCCAGTTTTTTCTGTGGCTGTGGCTTAGTTTTGTTACACCAGAGACTAATTTAGTGTTTAAACTGTTTTTATTATTATTGTATGGAATAAAAAGCTACAAATAAGGTAAATGCATGTACATAACCATAGACAACATTTTCATCAATGAATAAACATCACAAACATAGAAAAAAAAATTTTTTTTAACACTAAGTAGTAAAAGCATCAATACTATTACTTAAAACAAATGTCGAATCGTACAAGACCCACTCCTACCGTAGGCCATGTACCCCGACTGAAGATTGGGGCCTAAGTGGTCCCATCAGAGAACTAATTTAGGTGGTAGAGGTCGTGTGATCTCAGGTGTTTTTGCAATTAGTAGCGTTGGCTTTTTTTTTAGGGGTTTTTTGGAATTGCAGTAAGTACCTTCCTATCCTTTTCTGTCTAGGCAGATTGGGCCCCAGCGTTTGCTCATACTATTTTCTGTCTGTGTCTGTATTTCCTCTTGTCTAACCGCCATTACATGTTTGGGGGCTTCCTATGTTTTTGGAGATCTGCTCCGGGCAGATAGCTTTCCTCTTTCTATCTTTTGGTGTAGTTAGCCTCTCAGGCTGTGACGAGGCATCTAGGACCAACGTAGGAACGCTCCACGGCTGCCTTTAGTTGTGGTGGTTAGTCAGGGTACTGCAATCCAGTAGATTCCAACCTCTCTGGTGTATTGCCATTTTTGCCTGCTCTCCTCAGCTACCAAAACATAACATCCGGCGCCCTCCCTATGGTGGAGGGCCAGAAATAATAATAATAATAATAATAATCTTTATTTATATAGCGCCAACATATTCCGCAGCGCTTTACAGTTTAACAGTTTCAAAACACAAGTCATAGGTAACAACGTTAACAATACAATAATTAAAGCAAAATAAGCCGACCCTGCTCGTGAGAGCTTACAATCTACAATGAGGTGGGGGAGATACAAAGTACAGGTGTGTATATACAATGGTGCATTTACAATGATGGTCCAGCCATCTTGAGGGAGTGAGGCATGGATGGAGATAGTGAATGGGCTACACATACACACTTAAACATAGAACGACTTTGGTTAGTGAATGTGATAGGCCACTCTGAACAAATGTGTGTTTGAGGGAGCTCCTGAAACCATGCAAATTGTGGATAGTCCTAATTTCTTGGGGTAGAGCATTCCAGAGGATTGGCGCAGCGCGGGAGAAGTCTTGGAGTCGGGAGTGGGAGGTACGGATTAGTGCAGAGGTTAGTCGAAAGTCGTTTGCAGAGCGCAGCAGTCGGTTAGGCCGATAGATAGAAATGAGGGGAGATGTAGGGGGGTGCTGCACTGTGGAGAGCTTTGTGGGTGAGAACCAGTACTTTGAATTAGATCCTATAATGAATGGGCAGCCAGTGTAAGGACTGGCGAAGAGCGGACGCGTCCGAGTACCGATTAGCCAGATGGATGACCCTGGCTGCTGCATTAAGGATGGACTGGGAGAGGGATAGTCGAGTAATGGGAGGCCAAGTAATAGAGCGTTGCAGTAGTCCAGGCGGGAGTGGTTCAATGCTACAGTGAGGGTTTTTGTTGTTTCTATGGTGAGAAAAGGGCGGATTCTAGAGATGTTCTTTAGGTGTAGACGGCAAGAGCGGCAAGAGATTGTATATGGGAGGTGAAGGAGAGATTGGGGTCAAACATAACACCCAGACAGCGAGCCTGCTGCCGGGGTGTTTATTATGGTGCCGCCCACAGAGAGGGAAATGTCAGATTTAGGGAGGTTAGTAGACGGCGGGAGCAGAAGGAGTTCAGTCTTGGAGAGGTTAAGTTTCAGATAGAGAGCGGACATGATGCTGGAGACTGCGGACAGACAGTCGGTGGTGTTCTGTAGAACAGCGGGGGTAAGGTCGGGGGATGACGTGTATAGTTGTGTGTCATCGGCATAAAGATGGTACTAAAAGCCAAATCTGCTGATGGTCTGTCCAATTGGGGCCGTGTAGAGAGAGAAGAGAAGGGGGCCAAGGACTGAGCCCTGGGGTACACCGACAGTGAGAGGAAGAGGAGATGACGTGGAGCCAGAGAACGAAACACTGAAGGAGCGGTCAGAAAGATAGGAGGAGAACCAGGAGAGAACAGTGTCCTTAATACCTAGTGACTGGAGCCTAGAGAGTAGGAGACGGTGGTCAACCGTGTCGAAAGCTGCAGAAAGGTCGAGAAGAATGAGCAGAGAGTGGTCGCCGTTACGTTTTGCTGTAAGAAGGTCATTGGTCACTTTGATGAGTGCAGTTTCAGTCGAATGTAGGGGGCGGAAGCCGGACTGTAAAGGGTTTAGGAGGGAGTAAGTGGAGAGGTAACGGGTGAGGCAGGAGTAGACTAGGCGCTCCAAAAGTTTAGAGATGAAGGGGAGATTGGAGACCGGTCTGTAGTTGTTTGTGCAGGAAGGGTCAAGAGCGGGTTTCTTTAGTAATGGAGTAATGATGGAGTGTTTGAAGGAGGATGGGAAAATGCCAGAGGAGAGTGAGAGATTAAAGATTGTAGTTAGATGAGTTGTGACAACTGGAGAGAGAGACTGGAGGAGATGTGAGGGGATGGGGTCGGTAGTGCATGTAGTCGGACGAGAGGAAGAGAGGAGTCTGGAGACTTCTTCTTCTGTAATAGAATCAAATGTGGAAAGTGAGCCAGGGAAATGCAGGGTGGGATGGGAGTCACAGCACTTGGTGGTTGAGAGCAGATTTCCTGACGGATAGTATCTATTTTTTCTATAAAGTGGGAGGCCAGGTCGTCAGCACAAATGTCTGTGATAGGGGCTTGTGCTTTTGGCCTGAGGAGGGAGTGAAGTGTCAAAAAGTTTCTTGGGGTTGTTGGCTAGTGAGGAGATCAGTGTGGTGAAGTAGGTCTGTTTGGCGAGGTGAAGGGCAGCATTATAAGTTCTTAACATGAATTTAAAGTGGATGAAGTCTTCTGGTGTGCGGGTTTTTCTCCAGAGGCGTTCAGCACTCCTAGAGCATCGCTGAGGAAGTCGAGTTTGCAATGTGAGCCAGGGCTGTTTTACTGTGTGTTTGGAGGTTCTGAGGGTGAGCGTGCTACTTGGTCAAGGGTGCTTTTAAGAATGTCATTGTAGTGATGAACAGCCAGATCAGGACAGGAAAAAGAGGAGATTGGGGACAGCGATGAGTGTAGGGAGTCTGAAAGTGTCTGAGGGTTAATGGCTTGTAGATTTCTGAATGTGTGGTAGGTAGGAGTGCGCTGGGGTGGTGGAGGATTTGTGTGCGTGAAGGAGAGAATGTTGTGGTCAGAGAGTGGAAGCGGTGAGTTATTTAGGTGGGAGATTGAACAGAGGCGGACAAAGACCAGGTCAAGGGTGTTGCCATCCTTGTGTGTCTCAGAGGTTGAAAGCTGTGAGAGGCCTAGAGAAGTGGTTAGTGATAGAAGCTGAGATGCAGATGTGGAAGTAGGGCTGTTAATGGGGATGTTGAAGTCTCCAAGGATAAGGGTTGGTAGTTCTGAGGACATGAAGTGCGGCAGCCAGGCTGAGAAGTGGTCAAGGAACTGGGTGGGTGAGCCTGGGGGCCGATATATGACCGCTACTCTGAGGGAGAGGGATGGAAGAGCCTGATGGTGTGGACCTCAAAAGAAGGGAATGAGAGTGATGGAATTGGGGGGATGACCTGGAAAGTGCATTGTGGGGACAGGAGTATGCCAACTCCACCACCATGTCTGTTTGTGGGTCTCGGGGAATGGGAGAACTGTAAACCACCATAGGAAATGGCAGCAGGGGAGACAGTGTCAGAATCCTGAATCCAGGTTTCAGTGAGGGCCAACAGATTAAGAGAGTGGTTCAGAAAGTAGTTGTGCAGGAAGGATAGCTTGTTGCATGCAGACCGTGGATTCCAGAGGGCACAATTGAAAGAAGGAGATGAGGGAGTGCAAGTAATATTAATAAGATTATTATGGTTTCGGTATGAGAAATAGCAATCAATGCGCTGCCATAGGTTAATTACTCTTTTTGAAAAATTTAGCTGTCTCTTTGAGAAACCTAGAGAGCGCGCGCGCGTGCAGCCTTAATCTCATGCCAGGGGATGTGCTGGCTTAGTGCCAGGAAGCAGGGGAAGGAGCAGGACAGCAGGCAATGGACTGAGAACGAAGGCCCTGCCGGGGTCTCGCTGAGGTACGGCCTTCACAGCATGAGGACGAGAGCCCTGCCGGAGGTCTCGCTGAGGTACGGCCACCACAGCATGAGGATGGGGACTCCGCCGAGCGTCTCACTGAAGTACGGGCACAGATGTAACAGTATCCCCCTCTTTACACCCCTCTTTTTCAAGCCTGCGTAGAATCTCTTTAGTAGGAGAGGGGCCTGGATGTTCTCTTTAGGCTCCCATGACCTCTCTTCAGGACCAAAGCCCCTCCAGTCCACCGGATAAAAGGTCCTACCCCTTACTTCCTTAGTGGCCAAGATATGTTCTACCTCAAAGACATCAACCTCAGACAGGATCAGGAGTGGTACCCGGGTCTTTAAAAAAGGAGCTCAAACTACTGGTTTGAGGAGGGAAACATGAAAAGAGTTAGGCACACGTAAAGAAGCAGGCAATTTCAGTTTGTATGAAACTGGGTTGATTTGACTTAGAACTTCAAAGGGACCAATTAAACGGGGACCTAATTTGTAAGAAAGCATCTTCAGGCGATGTACTTGGAGAAGAGCCATACCTTATCACCGGGTCGAAAGGTGGGAGCATCCAGACGTTTCTTATCCGCATGCTTATTTATACATTGAGAGGCTCTCTCCAAAGTGAATTTGGTGTCACTCCACACCTTTGAGAATTCTTCCGCAAAGGTATCGGCTGCAGGAACGCCAGATGATCCAGAGATAGGAAGAGGGATTCCGGGTTGGAGTCCAAAGACAATCTAAAAGGGAGATTTTTCAGAAGATTCACTTACGTGATTGTATTACGAGAATTCTGCCCAGGACAGTAACTCTACCCAGTCGTCATGGTGCATGTTGACAAAGTGGCAGAGGAATCCAGACAGGATTTGATTGGTCCTCTCCACTTGCCCATTGGATTGTGGATGGTACGCTGAATAAAACTCTAGTTCTATTTTTACAAGTTTACAGACCTCTTTCCAGAACTTAGAGGTGAACTGGACACCCCTGTCAGACACAATGTGGAGAGGGAATCCATGGAGAAGGAAAATGTGCTGAATAAATTAATCTGCAAGTTCTGGGGCAGACGGAAGACCGGGTAGTGGGATAAAGTGAGCCATCTTAGAGAAGAGATCCATGACGACCCAAACAACAGAGCAGCCGGAAGAGATGGGAAGGTCCGCGATGAAATCCATCGCGATATGCTGCCATGAAGCGGAAGGAATTGGAAGAGGCTGAAGTTGACCGGCTGGCAGACGTTTAGCAGTCTTATTATGGGCATACGAAGGACAGGCTGCGACATACTCCTGAATATCCTTGCCCATGTTGGGCCACCAGTAGTGACGGGTAATGAGTTGCAGAGTCTTTTTCTGACTGGCGTGACTGGCTAACTTGGAAGAGTGACCCCACCGAAGGACAAGATTCCGTTCTGAAGTGATCACAAGAGTTTTTCCTGGGGGAAGCCGGGCCAGATTAACAGAGGCTACAGATACTAACCTTAAAGGTTCAATGATGTGTTGGGGTTCTTCTTCAAGGTCAGGGGGCTGGAAGACTCTGGAGAGTGCATCTACCTTAATATTTTTGTTAGCTGGACGGAAATGAAGGACAAAATTAAATCAGGCAAAAAACAGGATTCAGCCTCTGTGCGTATTGGAGGTAAGCAAGGTTTTTATGATCGGTGAATATGATTACCTGATGAACAGCTCCCTCAAGGAGATGTCTCCATTCTTGCAGAGCCAACAGTTCCGATCTCCTATGGAATAGTTCCTTTCAGCGGTGGAAAAAACCTTAGAAAAAAACACAGAAGACAATCCGACCAGTAGATGACTTCTGGGTGAGAACCGCTCCTGCACCTATGGAGGAAGCGTCTACTTCCAGAAAAAATTGCTCATTAGAATTCGGACGATGGAGAACGGGTGCGGAAGAGAAAGCTTTTTTGAGAGAAACAAAGGCCTCCTCTACCTCGGGGGGCCATTCCTTGGAGTTTACACCTTTCTGGGTTAAAGCTGAGATGGGTGCCACTCTGGTGGAAAAGTGTGGAATGAATTGCCGGTATTAGTTGGCGAACCCCAGGAACCGTTGTACGGATTTCAGCCCAGACGTAAGAGGCCACTTGAGGACAGCAGACGACTTCTCCGGATCCATCTTTAATCCTGCGGACGACATTATGTAACCGAGGAAAGGCAAAGAGGATTGTTCAAAGAGGCATTTCTCTAATTTGGCATAAATCCTGTTCTCTCTGAGTCTTTGTAAGACCAGACGTACTTGCCTCCAGTGCGAGGCCAAGTCTGCAGAGAAGATCAGAATGTCATCCAGGTAAACAACGACACATGTGTAGAGCAGATCCCTGAAAATGTTGTTTACAAATTCCTGAAAAACCACGGGTGCATTGCTTAGGCCAAACGGCATTACCAGGTATTCGTAGTGGCCATCTCTGGTGTTGAAGACTGTTTTCTATTCGTCTCCTTCTTGAATTCGGATCAGGTTGTAGGCCCCTCTGAGATCCAATTTGGTGTAGATCTTGGCCCTTTGGAGATGATCAAACAGCTCTGAAATAAGAGGTAATGGATACCTGTTTTTTATCGTGATCTGGTTTCGGCCCCGGTAGTCGATACAGGGCCGCAGGGATCCGTCTTTTTTCTTCACAAAGAAGAATCCTGCTCCTGCTGGTGAAGATGACTTCTGGATAAATCCTCTGGCCAGGTTTTCCTGGATGTAGTCAGATATGGCTTGAGTCTCTGCTTGAGAAAGGGGATAAACTCTCCTGCGAGGAAGGGATGTTTCGGGGAGAAGATCAATCGGACAGTCATACGACCTGTGTGGAGGTAGTCTCTCTGCCTCCTTTTTCCCAGAGACATCAAAGAAGGACCAGTAAGAGGAAGGTAACCCTGGCAGGGTAGCTTGTTGTGAATGGGTTTGAGATGAGTTCTGAGCAGAGGCTCCCTCTGGTGGTTACAAGCGGTACTAGTGAGGATTGTGAGGACTGGGAATCAGGTGTTACTGATTGGTCTTATATAAGGGAGTCATTTTCCCATCAGGGTTGCGGTGATCAATTGTTCTGGTCTGAATCCTTCTTTCCAGTTTCCCTTGTAGCCTGCTGTGTCGTGTCTGCATCTCCTGCTATCAGATAAGACAATTTCTTATTTTGTGTTTTTGCTATATTTTTGCATTTTGTCCTGCACTTCTGTGGGGGCCTTCAGGGTCCCCTCCGGGGGCTTTTGCCCTCTCAGTTTAGTCCAGCCACTGTGTTTTGTACTTTTGCTTTTTCCAGTTTTTTTTCAGTGGCTGCTGTTTTGTTTTTGTTACACCAGAGAACTAATTTAGGTGGTAGAGGTCGTGTGATCTCAGGTGATTTTGAAATTAGTAGATTGGTGTTTTTTCAGGGTTTTCTGAGATTGCAGTAAGTACCCTTCCTATCCTTTTCTATTTAGATAGTTTGGGCACCAGCGTTTGCTCATACTATTTTCTTTCTGTGTCAGTATTTCCTCTTGTCTAACCGCCATTACATATTTGGGGGCTTTCTATTATCTTTGGGGTTCTGCTCCGGGGCAGATAGCTTTCCTATTTCTATCTTTAGGTGTAGTTAGTTTCTCAGGCTGTGACGAGGCGTCTAGGACCAACGTAGGAACGCTCCACGGCTGCCTCTAGTTGCGGTGGTTAGTCAGGGTACTGCAATCTCATAGTTTCCAACTGCTCTGGTGTATTTCCTTTTTTACTTGCACTCCTCAGCTACCGTAACATAACAGTATCACCGGCCTTAAAAATTGTATGGTACTCACAGAAGGGAAAAATATTTTGAAGGAAGAAAAGTTGTCAGAGATATTTTTCTGTTTGTTGCATTTTTTTTTTTTTTTTCCCTCTGTATCTCTGGGTGCTGGGGAGGATCTTTTCTCCCAATGGAGTTTGCACAGTTGTCTGGCCGTGTGGATCAGCTTGCCACTGAGGTTCAGAGTATTGCTGCATATCTTGCTAGGTTGCCTGTTGTGGAACCTAGGATCCCCATGCCAGATGTGTTTTTAGGGGATCGAGCTAAGTTTCAGAATTTCAAAAATAATTGTAAATTGTTTCTTGCCTTAAAATCTAAGTCCTCAGGAAACGCAGCGCAGCAGGTTCAAATTATCATCTCTCTCCTGCGCGGCGATCCTCAGGATTGGGCTTTTTCCCTGATACCTGGGGATCCTGTTTTGAGTGATGTTGATGCATTTTTTCAGGCTTTGGGGTTATTGTACGATGAGCCTAATGTCACTGATCAAGCTGAAAAAGCCTTGTTGGCATTAAATCAGGGGCTTGATGACGCTGAGTTATACTGTCAGAGATTCCGTAGGTGGGCAGTCCTGACCAAGTGGAATGACGACGCTTTGGCGGCCCTTTTCCGGAAGGGTCTGTCGGATAATGTAAAGGATGTTATGGTGGGATTCCCTGTCCCCTCTGGTCTCAATGATTCTATGTCATTAGCGATTCAAATTGACAGACGTTTGCGTGAGCGGAGAAGTATGCGTGGAGTGGTGTTGCCTTGTGAGCCAGCTGCTGAGCCCATGCAGTGTGATGGAGTGGTGTCTGGGGCACAGCGTCATGAGTTTCGAAAGCGCAATGGGTTATGTTTCTACTGTGGTGATGCCTCTCATGCTATTTCAGTCTGCCCTAAGCGGGGAAGACATTTTGCACGCTCAGTTGTCTTGGGTAGTGTTCAGACTAAGTTTTTATTAACTGTCACTCTGATATGCTCTCTGTCCTCATTTTCTGCTCAGGCTTTCGTTGATTCTGGAGCAGCTATTAACCTGATGGATTATGATTTTGCTAAACGTTGTGGGTTTCCCTTGATACCCCTACAGAAGTCTATTCCTTACTGGGGATCGATTCTACCCCTTTGGCTGAGAATAAACCCCAGTTTTCTACTCAGGTGATAATGAGGGTTGAACCTGATCACCAGGAGTGCTGCAAATTTTTGGTTCTATATAATCTGCATGACATTATAGTGCTGGGTTTCCCTTGGTTACAGTCTCATAATCCTGTTTTGGATTGGAAATCTGTGTCTGTAACCAGTTGGGGCTGCCAATGTGTTAATACCAACACTCCTGTTTTTTCTGCCTCCCCCCAGGCTGAGGATGTTCCTGACTTTTTGTTTGATTTTTCTGATGTGTTTAGCGAAAGTAAATCTGCATCCTTACCTCCCCATAGGAGCTATGACTGCGCTATTGAATTAGTGCCAGGTAGTAAATTCCCTAAAGGTCGCCTTTTTAACTTGTCTGTACCTGAACATGACGCTATGCGGTCTTATATCAAGGAATCATTGGAGAAGGGTCATATCAGACCATCCTCTTCACCCTTAGGTGCCGGTTTTTTCTTTGTGGCCAAAAAAGATGGTTCATTAAGGCCGTGTATTGATTATCGTCTCTTGAACAATATTACTGTGAAATATCAATACCCGTTACCCTTGATTTCTGACCTGTTTTCCAGGGTGAAAAACGCTACTTGGTTTACCAAGCTTGACCTCAGGGGGCGTATAACCTTATTCGCATTAAGCACGGGGATGAATGGAAGACGGCATTTAACACCCCTGAAGGGCATTTTGAGTACCTTGTGATGCCCTTTGGGCTCACTAATGCTCCTTCCGTCTTCCAGTCCTTCATGAATGACATTTTCAGGATTTTGTGGACAAGTTTCTGATTGTTTATTTGGATGATATCTTGATTTTTTCTAATGACTGGGACTCTCATGTGAAACATGTTCGAACTGTATTCCAGATTTTGAGAGAGAATGCTCTGTATGTGAAGGGATCAAAGTGTCTTTTTGGCGTACAGAAGATCTCATTTCTGGGATTCATTTTGTCCCCATCTGTTATTGAAATGGACCCGGTCAAGGTTCAGGCCATCTGTGATTGGGTCCAACCTACTTCATTAAAGGCTCTTCAGAGATTTTTGGGTTTTGCCAATTTTTATCGTAAATTTATTGGTAATTTCTCGGTTATTGTTAAACCATTAACTGATTTGACCAGAAAGGGTTCTGATGTGGTGAATTGGCCTCCTGAGGCAGTCTCTGCGTTTCAGGAACTTAAGCAGAGATTCACTTCTGCTCCTGTTCTACGGCAGCCTGATGTTTCTCTGCCATTTCAGGTGGAGGTTGATGCCTCTGAAATTGGGGCAGGTGCCGTTTTGTCCCAAAAAGATCCAGAGACCTCTAAAAGTAACCCTTGTGCCTTTTTCTCTCGAAAATTTTCTCCTACTGAACGTAATTATGACGTGGGTAATCGGGAGTTATTGGCCATGAAGTGGGCTTTTGAAGAGTGGAGACATTGGCTGGAGGGAGCCAAACATCAGGTGGTGGTCCTTACGGACCATAAGAATCTGGTCTATCTGGAATCTGCCAAGCGACTCAATCCTAGACAGGCCAGGTGGGCCTTGTTTTTCACACGTTTTAATTTTGTGGTTTCCTTTCTTCCTGGCACTAAGAATGTTAAGGCGGATGCCCTCTCGAGGAGTTTCCTTGCGGACTCTCCTGAGCTATCTGATCCCTCTGTTATTTTGAAGGAGGGTTAGTTTCTTTCCGCCATCTCGCCCAATTTGAGACTTGCTCTGGAGGGGTGTCAGGAGGATAGGCCCAGGCCTGCCCTGTTGGAAAATTGTTTGTCCCGGACCAATGGAAAAAGAGTGTGATGTCTGAGATTCATTGTTCCGCATTGGCTGGGCATCCCGGAATTTTTGGTACCAGAGACTTGGTTAGTCGGTCCTTTTGGTGGCCTACCTTGTCTCGCGATGTCAGGGAATTTGTGCAGTCCTGCGGGACTTGCTCTCGCTCCAAGCCTTGCTCTCGCTCTAGTGGTTTGTTGATGCCATTGCCTGTGCCCAAGAGACCATGGACCCATATCTCTATGGATTTCATTTCCGATCTTCCTGTTTCTCAGAGAATGACCACCATCTGGGTAATTTGTGATAGGTTTTCCAAAATGATACATCTTGTGCCATTACCTAAGTTGCCTTCCTCCTCTGAATTGGTGCCGTTGTTCCTTCAGCACGTGGTTCGTTTACACGGCATTCCTGAGAACATTGTGTCTGACAGAGGAGTCCAGTTTGTTTCCAGATTTTGGAGGACTTTTTGTTCTAAACTGGGTGTTCAATTGTCTTTCTCCTCGGCATTTCATCCTCAGACCAATGGTCAAACTGAGAGAACAAACTAGACATTGGAGACTTATCTAAGATGCTTTGTGTCTGCTGATCAGGATGACTGGGTCTCTTTTTTGCCTTTGGCTGAGTTTGCTCTTAATAATAGGGCTAGCTCTGCCACTTTGATGTCTCCGTTTTTCTGTAATTCTGGGTTTCACCCTCGATTTTCTTCAGGACAGACGGAGGCTTCTGTCTGTCCAGGTGTTGACTCTGTTGTTGAGCGTATGCAGCAGATTTGGGACCAGGTAGTGGAGAAGTTGTCCCTCTCTCAGGAGAAGGCCCAGCGGTTTGCTAACCGGCATAGGACTGATGGTCCTCGGTTTAAAGTGGGGGACTTGGTCTGGTTGTCCTCAAAGAATATTCCTATGAGAGTAGCATCTCCTAAATTTAAGCCTAGGTTCATTGGACCTTATAAGATCATGGAGATTATTAATCCTGTTTCTTTTCGTTTGCTTCTTCCAGGGACATTTAAGATCCATAACGTGTTCCACAAGTCCTTGTTGAAGAGGTTTGTTGAGCCAGTGGTTCCTGCTGCTGTGCCTCCTGACCCTGTTTTGGTTGAGGGCAATCTGGAGTATGTGGTTGAGAAAATATTGGATTCTCGTTTTTCTAGACGAAGACTCCAGTATTTGGTTAAATGGAGAGGTTATGGTCAGGAAGACAATTCTTGGGTGTTTGCTTCGGACATCCATGCTAGGAGACTTATCCGTGCGTATCATAGAACTCATCCTGACCGACCTGGTTGCTCAAATGAGGGTTCGGTGACCCCTCCTCAAGTGGGGGGTACTGTTGTGAATGGATTTTAGATGAGTTCTGAGCAGAGGCTCCTCTGGTGGTTACAAGCGGTACTAGTGAGGATTGTGAGGACTGGGAATCAGGTGTTACTGATTGGTCTTATATAAGGGAGTCATTTTCCCATCAGGGTTGCCGGTGATCAATTGTTCTGGTCTGAATCCTTCTTTCCAGTTTCCCTTGTAGCCTGCTGTGTCGTGTCTGCATCTCCTGCTATCAGATAAGACAATTTCTTATTTTGTGTTTTTGCTATATTTTTGCATTTTGTCCTGCACTTCTGTGGGGGCCTTCAGGGTCCCCTCCGGGGGCTTTTGCCCTCTCAGTTTAGTCCAGCCACTGTGTTTTGTACTTTTGCTTTTTCCAGTTTTTTTTCAGTGGCTGCTGTTTTGTTTTGTTACACCAGAGAACTAATTTAGGTGGTAGAGGTCGTGTGATCTCAGGTGATTTTGAAATTAGTAGAGTTGGTGTTTTTTCAGGGTTTTCTGAGATTGCAGTAAGTACCCTTCCTATCCTTTTCTATTTAGATAGTTTGGGCCCCAGCGTTTGCTCATACTATTTTCTTTCTGTGTCAGTATTTCCTCTTGTCTAACCGCCATTACATGTTTGGGGGCTTTCTATTATCTTTGGGGTTCTGCTCCGGGCAGATAGCTTTCCTATTTCTATCTTTAGGTGTAGTTAGTTTCTCAGGCTGTGACGAGGCGTCTAGACCAACGTAGGAACGCTCCACGGCTGTTGTCAGTATTCCGGGTTTTCTAGGTAACTTTGTCAATGATTTTGCCCTTTGTTAAAATGGAGTTTGCTGTTTTCTGTGCCCTACTTCCTGTTCGTTTGTTTAAAACCCGGCTCAGGTGCTGGCTTCACTGCTGGAATATTCTGCTTCCGTTTCCCTGCAACCCAGCTGCTTTGTTCCTCACAGATCTTTGTGTATTTACCAGGAAAGTGCATAACCGGTTATCTTCAGGTGTTTCTCAGCCACAGCAGTTTCTACCCATGGCTCTGGACATTCTCTGCATATGTAAGTTGCACATACTGTGTTATCACTAAACTGTTGACTTGGGAATTTAACCCTTGGTTCACTCCATCTGATAAGAACTGTGTTTCTGAACTGTTGCTGTTTAACCCTTTGTGCATTACCTCTGGTGAGAGCTGTTGGAACTGTTACTGGACCTTACTGACATATGAACTTGTTGTTGGACTTCACTGAATTAAGCCACAACTGAGATTAACTTGTTCCTGGACCTCCCTGTGTTTTCTGCATACCTGGATCTGATTCTTCACACACCAGCAGTGTGTAAATCCAGCCACGTTACCTGTGCATCAGACTTACCTTGTGGTCACATTTGTGTGAGGACTCCGTCGTAAGAACTTTACCACCCTCGCTATAGAGGTTCAAGGACTTATATATCCGGATTCATATAACTGGACTTGTGTATATATATATGGACTCATTCATGTCACTACGGGTTGTTTGAATATTGTTTTTGGGTGTTTTGCTGTTTCACAAATACATTATTTGCATTCAAAGAAACCCGTCTCTGATTGTTCATTGCCCCACGCTATCAGAATCCTCGAGTTCCTACAATAGTATTACAGGATATTCCAGCCAAAAAAGAGGATTCTGCTGGGGCAATGACGGAGACACGGGCAGACAAACTGTTCACCATAGTTAACTCCTTGCAGCAGGAGGTGGCGGCTGCACTCAATCAGATTAGAGACTTGGAGTCTCGGGTTAACCACAATGCACAGGGGTTTGGTCAGGCTCTCCAAGATCTACGTTCTAGGTTAGGAGTCCTGGAGGCCTTACCTACTGAGCCTACCTCATCCACCAGTATGCCCAAATTGCCTCCATTCCGTTTTAATGGTGACCGAAGTCAATTCCGTGGGTTTGTTAATCAATGTATATTATTTTTTGATGTACATGCCTCCTACTACCGGTCTGATAGATCAAAGGTTCTATGTATTATTATGTTGTTGACATCACGTGCACTGGCTTGGGCAAATCCTATGGTTGAAAGTCATGATACCCGTCTAAATAATTTGGACAATTTTCTGGCAGCCATGGCGCAAATGTTCGACGATCCCAACCGCCGTGCTACCGCTGAATCTGCCTTGCTTTCCTTACGCCAGGGGAAACGGTCAGTCATAGAATATGTTACTGAATTTAAAAGGTTAGTGGTGGACACCCAGTGGGAAAACAATGCTTTATTACCAATCTTTAGAAAAGGTTTGTCAAATGCAATCAAGGATGAGCTAGCTCGTTCAGAGTCTCCACAGGAGTTTGAATTGTTTATACAGCACTGTGTACGTATTGATATCCGTTTAACTGAACGCAGACAAGAAAAATGGGCCGCTGTAAATCGCATTACTAATTACTCTCTTCCGTCCAGGGAAACCACAGGCAAAAACCCGCGAGAGGCTGAGGAGGTGCCTATGCAGGTGGACTCACTGCAGAGACGTGAGAATAATGAACGCCGCGAACACCGTCTCCGTGAGCGCTTATGTTTCTATTGTGGTCAATCGGACCATTTCCTCATCAATTGTCCTAAATGTCCTAGGCGACCCAACAAGGTGTTGGCGGTAGTAGGGGATTATGATAACACAGACGCTGAGTCTGAAGTTTCGGAAACCAGTCTACATCTAGATGCGGTTTTTCCCCAATACTGATGCCGACTTCCCCTAAAGATCAAGGGGAGAAATATTCACATTGTTCTCTTCCTATACAGATTCAGTGGGAGGAACAGTGGATATCAAGTTCTGCCATGATAGACTCTGGAGCAGGTGGGAATTTCATGGATTCTTCTTTTGCAGAGGAACATGGTATAAAGACACAACTAAGAGCTTCACCAATCACTATGGAAACGGTGGATGGTTCCCCATTAGTTTCTGGACCAGTAGATCGGGAGACAGTGCCTCTGGAGTGTAAGATGGAACCAGACCATCAAGAAACACTTTCATTCATGTTAATATCTTCTCCTCATTTTCCTGTAATTTTAGGAATTCCCTGGTTACGGTCACAAAATCCAATCATCAATTGGGAAACCAAGGAGATAACCTTTCTCCCGAAGTGCAGTTCTACCATCAGTCCAACTGTGGCGGCTCCAGTTACCCAGAACTTGGAAGAGGTGATACAGGTACCTACTCTCCCTCTGATTTATCAGGAATTCTCAGACATTTGTGATAAAAGGAAGGCAGATCAACTTCCCCCACATAGACCGTATGACTGCCCCATAGAATTGCTTCCTGGAGCAGCGATTCCTTTCGGCCATGTTTACCCGTTGGCGGCTCCGGAATTAAAATCTTTACGAGAGTATATAGATGAGAATTTAGCCAAGGGGTTTATCCGACCATCTTCTTCACCAGCGGGAGCTCCAATATTCTTTGTAAAGAAGAAGGATGGTACTCTAAGACCCTGCATTGACTACCGGGAGTTAAATAAGGTAACCATTCGTAACAGGTACCCGTTGCCCCTAATTCCAGAATTGTTGGAAAGAGTTCGCCAGGCCAAAGTATTTACCAAATTAGATCTTCGTGGGGCATATAATTTACTCCGTATACGGCCCGGAGACGAATGGAAGACAGCTTTTAGATGCCGGTATGGACATTTTGAATATTTGGTGATGCCATTCGGACTCTGTAACGCTCCTGCTGCTTTTCAACATTTAGCCAACGACATTTTCAGGGATTTATTGGACCAATATGTGGTAATTTACCTTGATGACATCTTAATCTTTTCTGACTCCTTACAGGAACATCAGGAACATGTCAAGACCGTACTTAGACGTTTGAGAGATAATCATTTGTACATCAAACTCGAAAAGTGTGAGTTCCATTGTTCTGAAATTCAATTTTTGGGCTATGTTATCTCGCCTCAGGGATTGAATATGGAGTCCAGCAAGATCCAGGCAATCTTGGACTGGCCGGTACCAGGAAACATTAAGGAGGTACAACGATTCATTGGCTTTGCTAACTTTTATAGACGGTTTATCCGAAATTTTTCAGAAATTGTCCGTCCCATCACTCTCCTCACCAAGAAGGGGAAGAAGTTTGAATGGTCTTCGCAAGCTCAGGAAGCCTTTGATCGCCTGAAGGGTTGTTTTACCACGGCTCCAATATTGATGCATCCGGATCCTGCACAGCCTTTTATCGTGGAGGTGGACGCGTCTGACTGTGCATTGGGAGCTATCCTCTCACAACGTACCGGAGACAAAGGTTTGCTGCACCCGTGTGCCTTCTTCTCTCGTAGGTTATCTTCTGCAGAACTGAACTATGATGTGGCAGATAAGGAACTTTTGGCAATTATTTCTGCCTTTAAAGAATGGAGACACCATTTGCAGGGGGCAACTCAGCAGGTAGTAGTACTCACGGATCATCGCAATTTGGAATTCCTTAAGTCTGCCAGGTGTCTTTCTCCTCGACAAGCTAGGTGGAGTTTGTTCTTGAACCAGTTTAATTTTATTATTTCGTACCGCCCAGGTTCACGTAATGGGAAAGCTGACGCATTATCCCGAATCCATACCGTGGATTCCGTGCCTGGGACCCCGTCGAAGACCATCTTGTCGGAGGCCAATTTCGTTGGAGTGCTCCGGAACCGGGACTTGTGGCAGGAGATCAAGCTGGCCTATGACGGTGACGTATTTCTTGCAGCTCCACCTGACAATGTGAATCTTGTCCTTCGGAATGGTGTGTGGCTTAGAGATCGATGTATTTATGTCCCAGAGGCTGTAAGACTTCGAGTTCTCAAATTGGTCCACGACTCTAAATTGGCTGGTCATAGGGGGTACAGAAGACGCAGGAATTGTTAAATCGTTTTTTTTGGTGGCCTACCTGCTTGAAGGATGTGAATGACTATGTCCGCTCTTGTGAAGTTTGTGCCCGGTACAAGGTTCCTCGTGTTTCACCTACTGGTCTTCTTAAACCGCTACCTGTACCGTCTCGCCCTTGGGGGTCTATTTCGATGGACTTTATTGTGGAGTTACCCACCTCTGGTGGTAAAAATACTATTTTGGTGGTAGTAGATCGTTTAACGAAAGCTGCTCATTTCATTCCGTGTGCTGGTCTTCCCTCAGCTACAGAGACAGTAGATCTAGTTATCCAGAACATTTTCCGGCTGCATGGGGTACCAGATGACATCATTTCTGACCGGGGAATACAATTTACCTCTAGATTTTGGAAAGGATTTTGTTCTGCGCTCCACATTAATGTTTGCTTGTCTTCTGCATACCATCCTCAGACCAACGGGCAGACCGAACGGACAAATCAAACCTTGGAGCAATATCTACGCTGTTACGTCAGTCATTTGCAGGACGATTGGCTGAAGCTACTTCCTCTAGCGGAATTTTCGTACAACAACTCCCAAAGCAGTTCCACGAAGGTAACGCCTTTTTTTGCCAACCTGGGTTATCATCCAAGTATTTTGCCTAGGTCTCCGGTTACGATTTCGGTACCAGCGGTTGAAGACAGAGTGACGGCGTTGCAACGTAATCTTGAAGTTTTGAAGGACTCCCTGACCACAGCACAGGAGCGTTACAAAAAGTCGGCCGATAGATTCCGGAAACCAGCACCTATGTATAAGGTAGGAGACTCAGTTTGGTTGTCCACCAAGAATCTAAAATTGGGTGTTCCTTCGCAGAAACTGGGACAGAAATTCATCGGTCCATTCAAGATCACGGGGATTGTGAGCTCTGTTGCCTGTCGGTTGAAGCTACCACGGACTTTAAAGGTACACCCAGTATTTCATGTTTCCTTATTAAAACCAGTCTCTCCTAACACGTTTCAGGGACGTATCGTACCTCCCCCTCCACCAGTGTTGGTTGATGGCGAAGAACAATTCGTGGTACAGGATATTGTTAATTCGAGACTTCATAGAAACCGGCTTCAGTATCTAGTTAGATGGCAAGGTTACTCTCCTGAAAATGATTCTTGGGAACCAGTAAGTAACATCAATGCGCCTCTGAAGATTGCTCAGTTTCATCGGAGATACCCGGACAGGCCTGGTCCAGGACCGTCCGGAGGCCGTCTTTAGGGGGGGAGTAATGTCAGTATTCCGGGTTTTCTAGGTAACTTTGTCAATGATTTTGCCCTTTGTTAAAATGGAGTTTGCTGTTTTCTGTGCCCTACTTCCTGTTCGTTTGTTTAAAACCCGGCTCAGGTGCTGGCTTCACTGCTGGAATATTCTGCTTCCGTTTCCCTGCAACCCAGCTGCTTTGTTCCTCACAGATCTTTGTGTATTTTACCAGGAAAGTGCATAACCAGGTTATCTTCAGGTGTTTCTCAGCCACAGCAGTTTCTACCCATGGCTCTGGACATTCTCTGCATATGTAAGTTGCACATACTGTGTTATCACTAAACTGTTGACTTGGGAATTTAACCCTTGGTTCACTCCATCTGATAAGAACTGTGTTTCTGAACTGTTGCTGTTTAACCCTTTGTGCATTACCTCTGGTGAGAGCTGTTGGAACTGTTACTGGACCCTTACTGACATATGAACTTGTTGTTGGACTTCACTGAATTAAGCCACAACTGAGATTAACTTGTTCCTGGACCTCCCTGTGTTTTCTGCATACCTGGATCTGATTCTTCACACACCAGCAGTGTGTAAATCCAGCCACGTTACCTGTGCATCAGACTTACCTTGTGGTCACATTTGTGTGAGGACTCCGTCGTAAGAACTTTACCACCCTCGCTATAGAGGTTCAAGGACTTATATATCCGGATTCATATAACTGGACTTGTGTATATATATATGGACTCATTACATGTCACTACGGGTTGTTTGAATATTGTTTTTGGGTGTTTTGCTGTTTCACAAATACATTATTTGCATTCAAAGAAACCCGTCTCTGATTGTTCATTGCCCCACGCTATCAGAATCCTCGAGTTCCTACAATAGTATTACAGGCTGCCTCTAGTTGCGGTGGTTAGTCAGGGTACTGCAATCTCATAGTTTCCAACTGCTCTGGTGTATTTCCTTTTTTACTTGCACTCCTCAGCTACCGTAACATAACAGTAGCTGATTGGACTGGAGGCAAAACAGGTTGAATCCGGGTTAGACATTGATCCATGCAGGAATCTCCCCAACGCAGACCCTCTCCTGTTCTCAAATTTAGGACTGGTTCATGCCTGTGAAGCCACGGTAGACCTAAAAGCAAGGGGTGAGACAAACCAGGCAACACATGAAAACGGATTCTTTCAGAATGCGTTAGACATACCTGGAGTTCCACAGGCTCGGTCAGAAACTGGATGAGTTCGGTCAGGGGTTTGCCATCTATGGAGGTCACCCGCAACGAGTCTGAAAGACGCTGGACTGGTATGCGGTAACGATCCACAGCCCGAACCTGGCGGCTCCGGAATCCAGCAAACAGAGTTCAGAAAAATGTATAGCTCCGAAGGACATGGAGACTGAGATATGCAGTGATGGAGAGGGATGTTCTCTACCAGGGGGGCCTTTCCTACCGACCCTAGGCATTGGACGGGCAGGTACGGAACTGATGCTCAAGACTACCGCAGTTGAAGCAGCTCCCCACTTGGCGACGCGCCTCCTGGCGGAGGCTGGCCAAACTTACACTGTCAACCTCCATGGCCTCAGGGGAGGAAGACGAGGTAGCCGATTTAGGAGAACTAGGACACAGGTGGTGGGACCTCTTGGCCTGTTTGGTCTCCTTGGAACGTTCTTGAAATCGCAGATCTATCCGGGTTGCCAGAGATATCTGGTAATAGGCCTGTCCCGTCCCGCCAGCTCATCCTTTATTCTATCCTACAACTCTTCCCAGAAGGTGGCCACCAGGAACCGAACGGCATACTGGGCCACTGTAAGTGTCCCTTGACGTAAGCGTAGAAGAGCTGAGGCTGTCGACGTGATGCGACCAGGCTCATCGAAGGTCTTGCAGAATGCTTCTGGAAAAGACTGGAGATTATTAACCAGAGGATCCCTCTCTCCCACAGTGGATTCAGCCAGGCAAGGGCCTCTCCAGCGAGGTGTGACATTATGGAGCCCACCTTGGCTCGGTCAGAAGAAAACATATGCCTCAGGAGTTCAAAGTATAGCGTGCACTGGTTGATAAACCCCCGACACTGAACGGGATCGCCATGGAAGTGGGTGGGGGCTGACAGGCGAGGACCTTTACTTGCCATTCAGGTGGGTACCTGGGTGCCGGTAGTCGAGTCAAGTGCAGCCGGCGATATCCAGGAATCCATGTGGGTACACAAGCTGCGTAGAAAAGTCGTGATCTTGTCCTGCTAATCCCTCAGACGGGTCACCTCTTGACAAAGCTCCACAGTCGGAGGTCTCTGGGATCCAGCGGGTTCGATAGCTGGAGCAATCTGTAACAAATGGAAGCGGAGGTGGTGTAGTTCACATTCGTTTATTTTTTGAGTGGAACCTCGGGACCACGGTCCGGGGGGGTCCGAATGGGGCGTGACTAGTGAGCCCCAGGTATCTGTAGTAACACCTCTCGAACAGGAACAGAATGAAATACCAGGGGCACACAGGTACTACCTCCAGTTAGATCCCGGACATGTGGCAGCTGTCCCAGCGGGACAGACGGGTAAACAGAATATACAGATATGGTGGAGCTGACCAGCGGGCACCGGGTATACGGATAGAAGCTGGCACTGACAGTAACAGGAGAACTTTGGGTATGCAGGTGGAAGCTGGCTCCGTGGAACTGGCGTAGTCTAGATGTGGCGCTTCCCACGGCTGTGGGGCGCCGGGACATGGCATAGCTTGCCTAGCTAGCCAATGCTCCCACGCCGCCAGTCCACGACGACGTGAGGCATGGGTCCCAGATGATCAGAGAATGTGGACCCACTGGACCACGGAGGGAGACCCGGGCCTGCCCGGACTAGGGAAGGGCAGCGACCGGGATCCGTGGCAGCTCAGCATGTGGGCAAGGTGGCGACCTGCAGGACTAGACAACACCGCACAACTTCAGGTAAGAAGAAACATAAAGTTTACTTAAAGAAACACAGTACATAAACAGAACATAAGACCGGACTCCCAATTCCGCACATCAGAGAAGGGTACACGACTCAGAATCACTGACGAGTGTTGGAGGACATCACGGGTAGATGCAGTCCAGGGTTATCTGGCACGGGCATACTTGGACGGCCTCTCTCTCAGGCCTTAGGCGTAGCACAGGCTCAGCAGGAGAACATCAGACACCGACCTCAGACAGACTTCAGACGATGGCGGGGTCATCACGGGTTGATGAAGTCCAGGATCATCTGGCACGGGCATACTAGTATGGCCTCACTCTCAGGCCTCGGGCGTAGCACAGGCTCAGCAGGAGAACATCAGACACCGGCCCAGGATGAACGTCAGACGATGGCAGGGTCATCACGGGTTGATGAAGTCCAGGGTCATCTGGCACGGGCATACTAGGACGGCCTCTCTCTCAGGCCTCAGGCGTAGCACAGGCTCAGCAGGAGAACATCAGACACCGACCCAGGACAGACGTCATCACAGGGTAGACCAAGGAGGAACCGGCAGGACAGGCAGGTTGTCACGGCAAGTGACCAAGGCAATCTCTGGGACAGGCAGGTTGTCACGGCAAGTGACCAGGCAGTCTCTGGGACAGGCAGGTTGTCACGGCTAGTGACCAGGGCAGTCTCTGGGACAGGCAGGTTGTCACGGCAAGTGACCAAGGCAGTCTCTGGGACAGGCAGGTTGTCACAGCAAGTGACCAAGGCAGTCTCTGGGACAGGCAGGTTGTCACGGCAAGTGACCAGGCAATCTCTGGGACAGGCAGGTTGTCACGGCAAGTGACCAGGCAGACTCTGGGACAGGCAGGTTGTCACGGCAAGTGACCAGGCAATCTCTGGGACAGGCAGGTTGTCACGGCTAGTGACCAGGGCAGTCTCTGGGACAGGCAGGTTGTCACGGCTAGTGACCAGGGCAGTCTCTGGGACAGGCAGGTTGTCACGGCAAGTGACCAGGCAGTCTCTGGGACAGGCAGGTTGTCACGGCTAGTGACCAGGCAGTCTCTAGACAGGCAGGTATATACGACCTGATATGGTGGAGCCTCCAGGTAGGCTGCAGTCGGATGGCAGATGATCGCTCCCAGGTGAGCAGGCAAGAGCCGGGGATCTCTGCAGATGATGTCCGAACTTCCGGATGGAGCTGCAGTCGGATGGCAGATGATCGCTCCCAGGTGAGCAGGCAAGAGCCGGGGATCTCTGCAGATGATGTCCGAACTTCCGGATGGAGCTGCAGTCGGATGGCAGACAGGCAAGCCGACAGGTAACAGGCAGGTAACTGGAATCAGGAGCTGATGGCTGAAACAGAGTTAGACTGCACAGGAACAACAGGGACACGGATTGGATCTCAGGGAGTCAGGAACACAGACAGGAACATGGATTGGATCTCAGGGAGTCAGGAACACGGACAAGAACATCAGGAACACGGATTGGGTCTCAGGGAGTCAGGAACACGGACAGGAACATGGATTGAATCACAGGAACACGGACTGGAACACAGGCCTCGGACTCCGGACATCTGGCACCGATCAGCAGGCTCCGGACATCTGGCAATGATCGGCAGGATCCGGACATCAGGCAGGAAGGATAGGATCCGGACATCTGGAAGTGGTCGTCGGACATCGGACATCAGGCCATGGTCATCAGGCATAGGATCCGGACATCTGGCAGCGACCTGAAAAGGAACCCCAGCGGTCTGGTGCAAGCCCCGCCAGGCTCAACGGGAGCTGGCCGGGGATTGCACAGAGGCTGAGCACAGAGTAACAGAAACTCAGCACACACCGGGCTCCTTCTTCCAAGATGAACTCAGGTTATATAGCAAGGATTCACAGTCACTGGCACAGGGTTCTGGACACAGCAGGATTTCAGGAACATAACACAAAGGACACAGTTCAGACAGTCAGGTACAGGATGCGATCCAAGATCAGGGGTTCAGGTAATTAGACACAGCAGGAACAGGCCTGGATATACAGCCTCCAGGAACGGCGATCTGGGTAATCAGCCCCCAGCATAGGCGGAAACACAAGACACAGTTCAGACATTCAGGTACCGGGTTTGATCCAGGATCAGGGAACAAGACACAACAGGAACAGGGAATCAGCTCTCCAGAGCTGATCAACTTCAGAGCAGGAGATGAACACACAACCACATACGGCTAGGTTCAGGGATTCAGTGTGGATTCAATGTGAAGCTCTGGCAACGCCCACTAGGGCTGGGGAACTTTATATATGAGCTGCTTCACAGCGATAGGCTGGAGCAGTAATTCTAGTAAACACCCAATCCACATAAAAGCAGGACAGGTGTGGGCCGCGCCCCCTATGCAGAGCCAGACAGCACAACACAGAGGGAACCCAACAATGGCTGCTGCCAACCACGCAGTAAGTCATGCACCACTGCAGAGGACTTTGCAAGCTACGGACGGCTTTCACAGCAAGTCAGGAACCGCACATGCGGGCGGTCATGCAAAGCAGCGGAGCCACTCACGCAAGTACGGGTACGAGCAGAGCCGGGAACTGAGCAGCATCCATATAGGTAACAGACAACAGTATCCCAGCTGGTTAGGGGGAAAGGAGCAAAAGGGTTAATGCAAAAAACATGCAAAGTAACGCTGGAAAACAAAGTACAGACAATACCAGCGTTACACTAGAGTTTCAGGTGGCTAAGTGGCGGGACGAGACAGAACTGAAGCAGTCGGTACAAACGTTGTCTTGGACAGCCAAATAACAGGTCACTGATATCCTGCGGAAACAAACAGTGTAAGCAGAGTACTAGACGGAATACTGCTGCCGCTCAGACAGCGCAGACACAAAACCTGGACTAGCAACAGTAGATACTTGTTGCTCCGGCGCCCTCCCTAAGGCAGAAGGACCAGAAATAGCAATCAATGCACTGCCATTGGTGTCATGCCGCTCTCACCGCATTCCTCTGGCGCCGGAGCTCAGCACCCGATGTCATCACTTCCGGTATCGTGGCAGTTCCATGGGTCTCGTTGAGTGCCCTTGACTCTGTGGCTATTCACTCGACTCCAGGTCCTTGTCCAGCACGCATGCGCTTCCTCCTGAGCCTGACTATGACCGCTCCATCTCTGACATCTCTATGGTCCTGGAGGACCTGACACGGAAGTTCCTGCACACTTGGCTTATATCAGGCTGCCTCTTCCTGTAAGCGGCGCCTGATTATTGTTGTGCTTCCTAGCTAGACCTGCTTGGTCCCTGCTTGGCTGCTCTCTGTACTCAGGTCCCTGCCTTGTGCTCTAACGTCCTTCCCAGCGCACGCTCTGCCTTGCCTTATACCCAGGTGTGCTTCCCCGCACGCGCCCTGTTTTGCCTCTTACCCAAGAGTGCTTCTCCGGCGCATGCTATACGCACTCTTGTCTCCTGCATTCCCCGTGTACATGCCCTGCACTATCCTGTACCCTGCGTGCCCCCGTGTACACGCTTTGCACTATACTGTACTCTGCATGTTCCCGTGTCCTCGCTTTGCACACTTCCAAAACCTGCGTACTCCCGTCTTCACTTTGCTAACACGGTCTTTCCCGTCTTCTGTGAGCAGGCCACCTGGTTCCAGCAGTCGTGGTTCTTTACCCCCCTGGGTCTGCCCCTGACACTCCCTGTATAGGGGGTGGTTCTCACTAGGTCTGCTCTCTCGGGGTGAGTTGGTATCACGACCCAGAGGGTCCACTCCAGGAGTCGTCACAGTATAATTAGGCCATGGTCCCCCCTTCTACCATGGCCACTGCCCAAAAGGAACTGCTGGTTCTATGGGAGAATCAGACTAGGATTATGTCCTTTTTGAAATCTATGGAGTCCCGTTTGTCGGCCTTACAGTCCTCTGACCCTGGGAATGCTTCTCAGTTGGCCAGTCTCCAACAAGAGCTCACTCAGAAACGCGACACCCAGGCACACATCCTCAACTATATGGCGTCAGTAGATAACCGACTCCTTTCACTACAATCTGTTGCCTCTGTGTCTGCCCAAGCCTCTGTCTCGCACCCGCAGCCCTGTTTAGGCAAACCACCGCAGTATAGTGGTGACCCTAAGTTGTGTCGGGGGATTTGGAATCAATGCTTACTGCATTTTGGGCTCTTGCCGCAGCGATATCCAACCTATCGAGCTAAGGTGGCATTTATTGTTCCCACTTAGAGGGGGAGGCGTTAGCGTAGGTGAACCCTCTCTGGGAGCGTGATGATCCACTCGTCTCTCAGCTCTCCCTCTTTTTGGACACCTTCCGCAAGGTGTTCGATGAGCCGAGTCGTCTGGCTTCCACCATCAAGGCCCTCTTCAACCTCCATCAGGGTACTCTATCCGTTGGACAATACACCATCCATTTTCGCACATTATCCTTTTGGCGTGGCCTGTCCAGTCGGATTAAAGATGAACTGGCGGGCCGGCATACCCCGACCTCTCTTGCGACATTCATCGATCTACGTTTCCAAGAACGCACCCATGAGGCAGCCAGGGAGAGACGGCCTCCTCATCTCTCTTCGTCTACTCGCAGTCCCGCCACTTAGGATCCATGCTATCTTCTGTGGGCCCTGTATCTGAGCCTATGCAGGTGGACCGACTCAAGATGGCTGAACAGCGTCGTAGGGAGAGACTTGCACAAGGGCTCTGCTTCTACTGTGGGAGTGCTTCTCACCTCCTTCGCTCCTGCCCCGAGAGGCCGGAAAGCTTCTCCACCTAGGTTTGGTAGGAGAGGCCTCCCTAGGTGTATGTGATTCCTCTCCTCCCTGACTGTGTCTGTTTTGCTGAATCTTAGTTCCAAATGTTACTCTGAGGAGGCTTATGTGGATTCAGTTAAAAAATATTGGATTCTTGTTAAGTCCCAGGAGACTCCTCGGCTGATAGCTTTGGTCGACGGTAAGCCCTTGCAGGAGACCGTTACCCAGGTCACCGAAGAAGTGGAGCTGCAGATTGGAGTCCTGCATCGAGAGAACTCCTTCCACGTCCTGTCGACTTTGTCTCACACGCTTCTTCTTGGTCTCCCTTGGTTACGGTCAAATGAGCCAACTCTTGAATGGTGAACCGGCGATGTACTCCGTTGGGGACCATCTTGTCAGAAGAAATGCCTGCTGTCCATCCATCCGATGGGTTCTGCCTGTCTGTCCTCGGCACCTGCAAGTCTGCCATCGGCTTATTGGTCTTTCGCAGATGTCTTTGACAGGAAGGAGGCCGAGACTCTGCCCCCACATCGACCATACAACTGTCCGATTGACCTCGTCCCTGGTTCTACCCCACCCAGGGGTAGAATATACCTGCTATCTCCTGCCGAAACCCAAGCTATGTCGGAATATATCCAGGAAAATTTAGCCAGAGGTTTCATCCGTAAGTCTTCCTCGCCCGCAGGAGCGCGGTTTTTCTTTGTAAAAAAAAAAGACGGCTCCCTCCGTCCCTGCATAGACTATAGAGGGCTGAATGACATCACGGTCAAAAACAAATACCCGCTGCCTCTGATCCCGGAGCTCTTTGACCACCTAAGAGGGGTGCGAATTTTCACCAAGCTGGATCTTCGTGGGGCATACAACTTGATCCGTATTCATTCTGGTGGCAAGTGGAAGACCGCCTTCAACACCCAAGACGGCCACTACGAGTATTTGGTCATTACCCTTCGGCCTATGCGATGCTCCAGTGGTGTTCTAGGAGTTCGTAAACGATGTTTTCCGGGATATGCTGTACTCCTGCGTAGTGGTCTACCTGGATGATATCCTTGTGTTTTCTCCAGATCTGTCTGCCCACAGAAAGGACGTGCGCCAAGTACTCCTGCGTTTAAGAGAGAACCGCCTTTACGCCAAGATCGAGAAATGTGTCTTCGAACAAATGTCCTTAACGTTCCTGGGGTACATTATCTCGACTGGCCATGGTCTCATGGGGTGAAAGCAATCCAGCGTTTCCTTGGCTTTGCGAATTACTATTAGCAGTTCATCCCCCATTTCTCCTCTCTGGTTCTGCCTATCTCGTCTCTTATTCGCAAGGGAGCTAACCCTAATGCTTGGTCTACTGAGGCAGAGGACGCTTTTCTATCCTTGAAGCAAGCATTCGCCACGGCTCTTGTGCTTCACCATCCAGAGGTTAGTAAACCTTTCACTCTTGAGGTAGACGCATCCTCTACCGGGGCCGGTGCAGTCCTTCTGCAGATTCTTCTTCTGGACACCTTGTCACCTGCGGCTTCTTTTCTAAAGTATTTTCCCTATCTGAGTGAAATTACTCCATTAGCGTCTATAAGACACCTATCCATTACTAATCATATAGTTACATGGTAAATAGACAGCCAGAATAAAGTATTTCATTAGAAATAAAACAAAACACAGTTATACTCACCAAACGCCTATTCCACCGAAACCCTCGTTCTCCTGTAATAAAATTAAAATAAAAAAACAACAATATACCATACCTGTCTGTCGTTCTGTCCTGGACGGTACCAAGAGCGACCATCCAGGCTGAGAAACACTGGTGAATGAGCTGCTGGGAATGCGGCATTAGTGACCGGTGGTGACGTCACAGAGGTTACCTTCGGTCAGTGAAGCTCCGTTCCCAGCTGGGCTGAGCTGCAGTGAGATCTGGTGAGATCCCCACTAGCACCGTGAGCGCTCAACCTCACCAACTTGGCCTTGGGAAGAAGACCACAGTGGATGTATGACCTCAACAGGAAACGGAAATTACAAGAGCTGTGCCAGCTTCGACGGATTGAATGGGATTTAATCCAGGAACTACAGGAATGCGGAGGAAGTCATGTGTGGACACAATGGATACAATTTGTTTCTCCTCAATTACGTGTGGAGTTTATTTCCACAATAAGGACATGGAATATGCTCTGAGGAAACTAGATGATAGAAAGTTTTGTGTCATAAAGGTGAGACCTCTTATATTTGTGACTGTGCTTAAAGACATGTTGTGGACTGTTCCCCATAAGTGGAGAAGGATGATCGGAATCCTAACACATCTTGATAATTAAGATGGGGGAGCAATGTGGAGACACATTATATCTTAATTAACCAGATGACTATTTTTAGCAAACCAAGAAGAATAGACTGTTATCTGTATGTTGACTTTTGAATTTATGTGTTGGTAAAGAAAACAGACTTGTGCTGGAGTAAGTCTGTAATTTTGACTTGTAAGTTGGCATTTAATGTAATATATTGTTCTCTTATCCTGCTGACTAGTGATGTTTGCTGATATGCTAATTATACATTGTCTAGGCCAGATAGTTTGTTGATTTTTAAAACAAAGTGTAGAGAAACGGGGTCAGTGGGTGCTCTTGTCCGCTGGCCTGGCTGCCTTTAGAAAGACTGCATGGACCAGGGCTCATATCACTGAACGCCCGCTCTATCTCCCCGTGGGCAACATACTACACAGACAACGCAGGGGTAGGGTAAAACAGTGTGGCAATGCTTTATTGAACCACAACACCCTATAGCAAACAGAACATTCCCAGCAATTACCCCCAAGATGATGCACATTACAAGGTCTCACCCTTCCGCTGACTCGCCAAGATGATGGTAGATGATATGTCAGAGCTCCCAGGGTCAATATTCCACCTGTGGTACGCACACAGAGAGGAGGTACGACAAGCGTAGGGAGATAACCGAGAGCAGTCCTGTGTTCTTTCAGCTGGGTCCAAAGTACCCTCAGCTGAGACCCTGAAGAGTGACCCCGCCAAAAGGAAAGAAGTCTCTTTTATACCCGAGGCAGGTGATCTATTTTTAGATTTGCCCAGTGTGCTTCAGTTCATCCTCACAGCCTTTCCCTATCTACCTTCGAAGTCAACAAACTGGTTATAGAATTGTTATGAATGTTTTAGAAATGAATTCTGAGCATAAGCTCCCTCTGGTGGTTACAAACGGTACTGAACCATTCAATGAGGATTGGCAATCAGGAATCACGGACTGGCTGGATATAAGGGAGGTTTCCCCCCATCATGGTTGCATGTTGATCAATTGTTCTTGTCTCGACGTTGTTTCCTGGTTCACTTGGAAGCTTGCTGAGTATTGCCTCTTCTCCTGCTCTCAGATAAGATATTTTCTGTTTTTTGTTTTTGTGCTTGCCATTTGCAATTTTCTCTGCATTTCTGTGAGGTTGGCCAGGTTCCCCTCCTCGGGGGCTTGGGCGCCTCTCGGTTCCTCTGGAGCCACTGTTGTTTGTTCATTTGCCTTTTCCAGTTTTTTATGTGGCTGCGGCTTAGTTTTGTTACACCAGAGAACTAATTTAGGTGGTAGAGGTCGTGTGATCTCAGGTGTTTTTGCAATTAGTAGCGTTGGTTTTTTTTAGGGTTTTTTTTTTGGATTGCAGTAAGTATCCTTCCTATCCTTTTCTGTCCAGGTAGATTGGGCCCCAGCGTTTGCTCATACTATTTTCTGTCTGTGTCTGTATTTCCTCTTGTCCAACCGCCATTATATGTTTGGGGGCTTCCTATGTTCTTTGGGGATCTGCTCCGGGGCAGATAGCTTTCCTCTTTCTATCTTTAGGTGTAGTTAGCCTCTCAGGCTGTGACGAGGCGTCTAGGACCAACGTAGAAACGCTCCACGGCTGCCTTTAGTTGTGGTGGTTAGTCAGGGTACTGCAATCCAGTAGATCACAACCTCTCTGGTGTATTGCCGTTTTTGCCTGCTCTCCTCAGCTACCAAAACATAACATAGAATACAATACACAATTAGCATATCAGCACACAATAAACACAGATAAACACACACTATGTACAAGTCACTATTACAGACTTGCATAGTATGTTAAATGGTATGCAAGTCTGTCTTCTTGACCCACCAGACACAAACACTTAAATCCACAAACCAATATACAGATAAATAGTCAATTCTTGTGCGTTTACAAAAACATGGTTGTCTGGGAAATTAAGATACAATCTGGTTTCTTCACACAAAGGAGGAAAATCTACGCAAATAGATTACATAATCAAACAAGGCGACTCGGTTGTCACTATTCTTCCCCTTATCTGTGATGCTGGACTGAAGGACACTTGTTAAACATAAAAAGAGATGATATGTCTCTGAGACAGAGAAAGAGCCAGAGAGACATCCTGACATCAAAAGGACCAGAAACAGCACAGCAACCAAGACATCATGGCTTCATCACGAGGGACACAGATTTCTTATTCTACAGTATGCCAGTTTAGGCAACTTCGGCCCCAACTGGAAGAATATGATCTGTACCATTGATAATCGCAGAACTAATGGATACATTTGTGAAATACAGGGTTGGGACCTTCCGGTCACCTGGCACACTATGGATATGTTTGCAGAAAGACATTATTGGGAACTGACGGTCGTATCTGGCACATGGCAGGTGTTCGGAGAGGCCAGGTTGTGACCCTCCAGTCAACTGGCTTGTACTGCAATGTTCTGTCTATCATTACTTACCTTGTCGTTACCTCCTTCTGTGTGGTGCCTCCGGTGGGGTAGTCGACCCTGGAAAAGCTATGAAGAACTGCTGCCATTATACTTGGTGAGGCTGCGGGTAGGGTGAGACATTATTATTGTGCAACCTTCTTGGGTATTTTGCTGGGACTCTACAGTGTTTTCTGACTGTAGGTTGGGTGGTTCAATAAAGTATTTCCACATGGTTATACCATCTCATGTGTTGTCTGAGTAGGGTTTTACCCACATTAAAGGGTGTGCGGGCATTCAATGGTACATCTTAGGTCCATGCAGTTTCGTCTCAGCAGAGTCGGGGCACCTGCTGTCCAAATGTGCTCCTCTTTAATCCGATTTCCATGTGAATATGAGAAATTTTGCACTTAATGCAACATTTGTAATAGAATAATTTAATCTTTATTTGTCTAAGCAAATTCGGTATTTATTTGATTCTCCCGTCGTTTA
>JARQOD010000001.1:772396983-772436492 GCA_033576555.1 Oophaga sylvatica | reverse complement strand
TTCACATTTAAGTCACTTGACAAGTGGAAAGGTTTTCAATATTAGAGTAGGACTGTCCCACAGAGGGTTGCCTTGACGTGGCGGATGCTTGTACATTATTTTGATCAAAATTATGTTTACTAAATACCCTTATGATTATTATTACCTTCATGCATTTTTGCAAAAAGATTATTTATTTCATTTTTGGATATTTGTTTTTTTTGTGCTGTTTTACTGTGTAATGAGTCATGTGTTAATATGCATTACATTTTGCACAACATTAACTTACCTTTTCAGTTCGATCTAGTTTTGATGTAGTTCATAGTGCAATTCCGTGCATATAGGGTGTGACCGCCTGTTTTCTGAGTTGAGAAAATCCATCCTGTCTGGCCGGAGCTTCAATTGATCAAGCAGCTTTTTCACTTTAAGTCACTACATAGTGGAGTTACTCATTTTATTAATTGTTTTCACTAGTTTTGCTGGGATGCTTGTACATAATATGAACACAAATTTTATACTAAAACCATATTATTTTTGCATGCTTTTTGCAAAGATTTTTTATATTTCATTTTTTATTTTTTTGTGTGATGCCAGTTTTCTGTGTATGTTGTGGTACAAGATGTCATTTTCATACATTAACTACCTTTTCATTCATATCTGTTTTTTTTAATGATCCGTGTATATTCCCACTTTTTTTCCTGGTTGAGATAATCCATTGTTTTTGCGTAGTTTAATTTTTTTCATGTTTTGCTTGTTCACATTAAGATCACTTACAAGTGGAAAGTTTTCAATATTGAGAGTTAGGACTCGCAACAAAGGTTGCCTGACGTGCGGGATGGCTTGTAATTATTTTTGATAAAAAGTAATGATTTACTAAATACCCTATATTATTATTACCTTATGCATTTTTTGCAAAAACATTTTTATTTCATTTTTGATATTTTTTTTTGTCTTTTTCTTTGTAATGGGCATCACTGTATTACATATGCATTTACATTTGCAACACATACTACTTTCATTCAGATCATAGTTTGCTATGTAGTTCATAGTGCTTCCAGTGCATAAAGGGGTGACCGCCCTGTCTGAGTTGAGAAACCATCTCTGGCCGGGACTGGAGGGGGATGGACCCTCGGAACAGCGCGACACATCGCGCTGCTCTGAGGGTCTCAGGGGATGCAGCAGGAGCCCCACCCTGCGCGATTCTCCCCTGTGCCCGGGCACACCGCGATCATGTTTGATCAAACAGGCACAAAAAAACAAATATCCAAATATGAATAAAAAATCTTTTTGCAAAAATGCATGAAGGTAATAATAATCATAAGGTATTTAGTAAACATTAATTTTGATCAAAATAATGTACATAGCCATCTCGCAAGTCATGGCAATCCCTCTGTGGGACAGTCCTACCTAATATTGAAAACCTTTCCACTTGTCAAGTGACTTAAATGTGAACAAGGGCAGAGGGACTGAACCCACCTAGTTGAAGCTCCGGCCAGACAGGATGGATTTTCTCAACTCAGAAAACACATTTCACATTTAAGTCACTTGACAAGTGGAAAGGTTTTCAATATTAGAGTAGGACTGTCCCACAGAGGGTTGCCTTGACGTGGCGGGATGGCTTGTACATTATTTTGATCAAAATTATGTTTACTAAATACCCTTATGATTATTATTACCTTCATGCATTTTTGCAAAAAGATTTTTTTATTTCATTTTTGGATATTTGTTTTTTTGTGCCTGTTTTCTGTGTAATGGTCATGTGTTAATATGCATTTACATTTTGCATACACATTAACTTACCTTTTCAGTTCAGATCTAGTTTTCTATGTAGTTCATAGTGCATTCCGTGCATATAAGGGTGTGACCGCCCTGTTTTCTGAGTTGAGAAAATCCATCCTGTCTGGCCGGAGCTTCAACTGGGGTTTCAGTCCCTCTGCCCTTGTTCACATTTAAGTCACTTGACAAGTGGAAAGGTTTTCAATATTAGAGTAGGACTGTCCCACAGAGGGTTGCCTTGACGTGGCGGGATGGCTTGTACATTATTTTGATCAAAATTATGTTTACTAAATACCCTTATGATTATTATTACCTTCATGCATTTTTGCAAAAAGATTTTTTATTTCATTTTTGGATATTTGTTTTTTTGTGCCTGTTTTCTGTGTAATGGTCATGTGTTAATATGCATTTACATTTTGCATACACATTAACTTACCTTTTCAGTTCAGATCTAGTTTTCTATGTAGATCATGTTTGATCGCGGTGTGCCAGGGGTTAATGTGCCAGGAGCGGTCCGTGACCGCTCCTGACACATAGTGCTGGGTGTCAGCTGTGATATACAGCTGACACCCGGCCGCGATCAGCTATTCTCCCCCCGGGAGCGCAGCTGATTGCCCATGACGTACTATTCCGTCCATGGGAATTAGGTCCAGGGTCACATGGACGGAATAGTGCGTCTGATGGCAGAGAGGGGTTAAGGGGTCTAGTTTCCAAAATACGCTTTGAACTAATATAATGGGAGATAAGAGAGCAGGGCCGGTTTTAGGCAAAGTAGGGCCCTAGGCAAAGTTTAAAATGGGGCCCCAAATGCTAACATATTGCACATAACACAGAAGCATTTCGGTTGTATTTACATGCGCTGAGTTCAGGCCGCTAAATGAGTGTGAATGACAATATTGAAGTCGTTCAACACTTGTTTCCCGGCCTCTTTCCACCGGCTGAGGAACAATGATGGGGACAGAACAATCACTAATAGATCACCATACAGTATCATGTTATCAGCAGCATATCTGCAGTTTTCACAGGGCGATGTGCTGCTGAAAACAATGATTTTTGTTCCGGCATAAACAATCCAATTTCTGGATGAATATGCAGCATTTTTCTTGTTTAGTATAATACACCCCATAGTCCTCCATATATTATAATGTGCACCACAGTCCTCTATATTGTAAAATGCACATCCCATAGTCCTCCTTATAATATAATATGCCCCACAGTCCTCCATATTGTAAAATGCACACCCCATAGTCCTCCATATAGTATAATACACTCCCTATAGTCCTCCATATAGTATAATACACTCCTCAGTCCTCCACATAGTATAATACACTCCTCATAGTTCTCAAATAGTATAATACACTCCCTATAGTCCTCCATATATTAAAATACACTCCTCAGTCCTCCATATAGTATTATACACTTCCCATAGTCCGCCATATAGTATAATACACTCCCTATAGCCCTCCATATATAAAAATACACTCAGTCCTCCATATAGTATAATACACTACTCAGTCCTCCATATAGTATAATACACTCCTCATAGAGCTCCATATAGTATAATGCACCATCATACTCATCCATGTAGTACAATTATTATTAATAATAATAATAATAATAATCTTTATTTATATAGCGCCATCATATTCCGCAGCGCTTTACAGTTTAACAGTTTCAAAACACAAGTCATAAGTAACAACGTTAACAATACAATAATTAAAGCAAAATAAGACGGCCCTGCTCGTGAGAGCTTACAATCTACAATGAGGTGGGGGAGATACAAAGTACAGGTGTATATATACAATGGTGCATTTACAATGATGGTCCAGCCATCTTGAGGGAGTGAGGGATGGATGGAGATAGTGAATGGGCTACACACACACACACTTACACATAGAATGACTTTGATTAGTGAATGTGATAGGCCGCTCTGAACAGATGTGTTTTGAGGGAGCGCCTGAAACCATGCAAATTGTGGATAGTCCTAATTTCTTGGGGTAGAGCATTCCAGAGGATTGGCGCAGCGCGGGAGAAGTCTTGGAGTCGGGAGTGGGAGGTACGGATTAGTGCAGAGGTTAGTCAAAAGTCGTTTGCAGAGCGCAGCAGTCGGTTAGGCAGATAGATAGAAATGAGGGAGGAGATGTAGGGGGGTGCTGCACTGTGGAGAGCTTTGTGGGTGAGAACCAGTACTTTGAATTGGATCCTATAATGAATGGGCAGCCAGTGTAAGGACTGGCGAAGAACTGACGCGTCCGAGTACCGATTAGCCAGATGGATGACCCTGGCTGCTGCATTAAGGATGGACTGGAGAGGGGATAGTCGAGTAATGGGGCGGCCAAGTAATAGAGCGTTGCAGTAGTCCAGGCGGGAGTGAATCAATGCTACAGTGAGGGTTTTTGTTGTTTCCATGGTGAGAAAAGGGCGGATTCTAGAGATGTTCTTTAGGCGTAGGCGGCAAGAGCGGGCAAGAGATTGTATATGGGAGGTGAAGGAGAGATTGGTGTCAAACATAACACCCAGACAGCGAGCCTGCTGCCGGGGTGTTATTATGGTGCCGCCTACGGAGAGGGAAATACAATTCACTTCCCATAGTATAATGCACCCCATAGTTCTTCATATACAGGGGTTTGACAAAATAATGGAAACACCTGGAAGCATCAACAAAAGTTAGTTTAATATGGTGTAGGTCCACCTTTTGAGGTGATTACAGCCTCAATTCTCCGAGGTATGGATTCATGCAAGGTGTGAATTGTTTCCAAAGAAATTTTAGCCCATTCTTCAGTTAAAACACCCTCCAGTTCTTTGAGCGACGATGGCGGCGGAAATCGACGTCTAACTTGAATCTCTAAAATCGACCATAAATGCTCAATAATGTTGAGGTCTGGGGATTGTGGGGGCCAGATGAGATGCTCAACTTCATTAGAATGTTCATCGTGCCATGCTTTAACGATTCTAGCTGTATGAATTGGTGCATTATCATCCTGAAAGATGGCGTTCCCCTCCGGGAACAGTGCTTGAACCATAGGATGCACTTGGTCGCCCAAAATTCCTAAATAATCGCGGCTGTTAATTCTTCCATGAAGGGATATCATTGGCCTGGCGGATCTCCACAAAATAGTACCCCAGATCATCACAGAACCTCCGCCATGTTTTACGGTTGGGAGAAGGCAGTCTGGATGGAATGCTTCTTTCGGCTGTCTCCAAATGTACACGCGGCCGGAGGTCGGAAATAGGGTAAACGATGATTCGTCTAAGAATATCACATGTTTCCACTGCTCGAGGGACCAATTCTGGAGGTTTCTTCACCACTGTAAACGCTTGGAAACATTTGTCATTGAGAGCAGCGGTTTTCGAATTGCAGCTCTTCCGTGGAATCCAGATTTGTTCAGCTCCCGACTAACAGTTTTCAAGGAAACTGGGTTCTGTAGGTGTTCATTGAGCTCAGCAGTGATTTTCGAAGCCGTGGTCTTGCGATCCTCTCTCACAATTCGCTTTAGAGTCCGATGGTCTCTCTCAGTCAACTTCGACTTTCGGCCGGACCAGTGCTTTGCTGCGGACGTTTTTCCTTCTCTTTCAAACGCAGTCATTACTTTGGAGGCAGTACCTCTTGACACGCCAAGCATTCGGGCACTTTCGGTTACACTAGCGCCTGCCATACCAGCACCAACAATTTGGCCTCTTTGAAAATCCGAGAGGTCTGCCATTGATATCAGGTTCTCATCAATGTTCTTACAATTATGCAAAACAAAGTTAATTTACATACACATATCACATAGCACAAATAATCAACTACAAAACATTACCATATGTCACGGTTTGCATGTTTATAACATGTTCGAAGATTATGATGCCAAAACGTTAGGTGTTTCCATTATTTTGTCCAACCCCTGTAGTATAATGTCCCATAGTCCTCGATACAGTATAATGCAGCAAACATATAGTAAAATTGTTAGAACTCTCCTGTTAGGTTTTTTCTAACTTGCTGGTCACATGATTTTTTTGCCTAATTAATCCTGCTCCGCCCTTCTGGCTTTGCTGGACTTCATTGTAATTTCTACTCTTAAGCTAGCCAGGTGCTTTGTTACCTTACTCAATTAGTTTTGCTTGGTCTTCGGACCTCTATGTTCTATGTAGTTTGTTTGTCTTTTACTGCTACAACTTCTGTTAGGAGGTGTCCATCTTTTCTCCCAGTTCCTAGTTCTTGTAGGGATCCCTCCCTCGCATCTATAGGTCTTCGTACAGACTAGCTGAGGACTTTAGCGGGTCTGATCGCAGGATCAGGTTCCCCGTTACATCATAGGGATCTAGCTTAGTTCTATCGTAGGGACAGATATCCCTTCCTTCCTTAGTGCTTGTAGCAGAACATAACAGTAAGTCCAGCCCAAAAAAGAAAAAATCTCTAAGGAAAGATTTCCAGTTTCCATCATGGTGTCGGTTCAGGACTTGGCTCAACGCCTGCAGGGACTCTCTCTGGAGGTGGCCGAGCTCCAGCAACACGTGAGTAGCTGTTCTGGAGCACATTTCGTAGAGCCAAAGGTAGGTTTGCCTGATTTATTTTTTGGTGAACAAGATTTTTTTTTCTTTTAAAAATGCTTGCTTGTTGTATTTTCGTTTGAGACCCAGATCCTCTGGTGATGAATCGCAGCGCATAGGGTTCATAATGTCACTTTTGCACAAAGAACCTCAGGAATGGGCCTTTTCTCTGCAACCTACTGATCCATGCTTTAGATCAGTGGATAGTTTTTTTTCTGCTTTGGGGTTATTGTATGATGATCCTGATTGTGTCTCATCAGCTGAGACAGAATTGAGACGTTTGAGGCAGGAATCAGGTAATGTGGAAAAATATTGTACTCACTTCCGACGGTGGTCTACTAAGGTGGGGTGGAACGATTCAGCTTTGAAAAGTTTGTTTCTTGCAGGGCTAGGTGAAAGGGTTAAAGATTTGCTGATTGCTTATCCCATACCTGGTAACTTGCAGGAGGCTATGCAATTAGCTATATGGGTGGATAGGAGACTGCGTGCAAGGGTTAATGAGAGTAAATCCTCTGCCATGTTAGCTCCAAGTCTTGAGAGGGTCGGTACTGACATTGGAGAGCCGATGGAGATTGGAGCGATGGCATCCCGCTCTCAGGAAAAAGACCACAGGTTTCTGAAGGTTTGTGCTTTTATTGCGGCAAATCTGACCATTTCATTAAGAACTGTGTGCTTCGTATGAACAAAGAAATAAAAAAGAGGTCAGTTTCGCCCGTATAGCCTGTTTAAACACTAAGGGTGTCTTTCTTTCTGCCTCTACTGCTGCTCAGGAAGAATTAATGGAATTTCGGGTATTTGTCGATTGTGGTTCTACTCTGAATGTGATTGATGGGGGATTCTTGGAAAAACTTAAATTAAAACCCAAACCTTTGTCATCCCCTATTGCTGTGGTTTCTGTTGATGGCTCTCCCTTGAAGAATGTTACTCACAAGGTCTGTGAATTTCCCCTCACTATTAACCCCTTCAAGACCCAGCCTATTTTGACCTTAAAGACCTTGCCATTTTTTGCAATTCTGACCAGTGTCCCTTTATGAGGGAATAACTCAGGAACGCTTCAACGGATCCTAGCGATTCTGAGATTGTTTTTTCGTGACATATTGGGCTTCATGTTAGTGGTAAATTTAGGTCGATAATTTTTGCGTTTATTTGTGAAAAAAATGGAAATTTGGCGAAAATTCTGAAAATTTTGTAATTTTCAAATTTTTAATTTTTATTCTGTTAAACCAGAGAGTTATGTGGCACAAAATAGTTAATAAATAACATTTCCCACATGTCTACTTTACATCAGCACAATTTTGGGAACAACATTTTTTTTTGTTAGGAAGTTATAAGGGTTAAAAGTTGACCAGCGATTTCTCATTTTTACAGTAAAATTTACAAAACCATTTTTTTTAGGGACCACCTCACATTTGAAGTCACTTTGAGGGGTCTATATGGCAGAAAATACCCAAAAGTGACACCTTTATAAAAACTGCACCCCTCAAGCTACTCAAAACTACATTCAAGAAGATTATTAACCCTTCAGGTGCTTCACAGGAACTAAAGCAACGTGGAAGGAAAAAATGGACATTTTAATTTTTCCAACAAAAATTTTCTTTTAGCATCAATTTTTTCATTTTTACATGGGCATCAGGATAAAATGGATCCTAAAATTTGTTGGGCAATTTCTCCTGAGTACACAGATACCTCATATGTGGTCATAAACCACTGTATGGGCGCACGGCAGGGCTCAGAAGGGAAGGAGCGCCATTTGACTTTTTGAATGGAAAATATGCTGGAATATTTAGCGGTTGCCATGTCGCATTTGGAGAGTTCCTGTGTGCCTAAACATTGGAGCTCCCCCACAAGTGACCCCATTTTGGAAACTAGACCCCCTAAGGAACTTATCTAGATGCATAGTGATCACTTTGAACCCCCAGGTGCTTCACAAATTGATCTGTAAAAAAAAGAAAGTACTTTTTTTTCACAAAAATTTTCTTTTAGCCTCAGTTTTTTCATTTTCACATGGGCAACAGTATAAATTGGATCCTAAAATTTGTTGGGCAATTTCTCCTGAGTACACAGATACCTCATATGTGGTCATAAACCACTGTTTGGGCGCACGGCAGGGCTCAGAAGGGAAGGAGCGCCATTTGACTTTTTGAATGGAAAATATGCTGGAATATTTAGCGGTTGCCATGTCGCATTTGGAGAGTCCCTGTGTGCCTAAACATTGGAGCTCCCCCACAAGTGACCCCATTTTGGAAACTAGACCCCCTAAGGAACTTATCTAGATGCATAGTGAGCACTTTGAACCCCAGGTGCTTCACAAATTGATCCGTAAAAAAAGAAAGTACTTTTTTTTCACAAAAATTTTCTTTTAGCCTGTTTTTTTCATTTTCACATGGGCAACAGTATAAATTGGATCCTAAAATTTGTTGGGCAATTTCTCCTGAGTACACAGATACCTCATATGTGGTCATAAACCACTGTTTGGGCGCACGGCAGGGCTCAGAAGGGAAGGAGCGCCATTTGACTTTTTGAATAGAAAATATGCTGGAATATTTAGCGGTTGCCATGTCGCATTTGGAGAGTCCCTGTGTGCCTAAACATTGGAGCTCCCCCACAAGTGACCCCATTTTGGAAACTAGACCCCCTAAGGAACTTATCTAGATGCATAGTGAGCACTTTGAACTCCCAGGTGCTTCACAAATTGATCCGTAAATAAAAGAAAGTACTTTTTTTTCACAAAAATTTTCTTTTAGCCTCAGTTATTTTCATTTTCACATGGGCAACAGTATAAATTGGATCCTAAAATTTGTTGGGCAATTTCTCCTGAGTACACAGATACCTCATATGTGGTCATAAACCACTGTTTGGGCGCACTGCAGGGCTCAGAAGGGAAGGAGTGCCATTTGACTTTTTGAATGGAAAATATGCTGGAATATTTAGCGGTTGCCATGTCGCATTTGGAGAGTTCCTGTGTGCCTAAACATTGGAGCTCCCCCACAAGTGACCCCATTTTGGAAACTAGACGCCCTAAGGAACTTATCTAGATGCATAGTGAGCACTTTGAACCCCCAGGTGCTTCACAGAAGTTTATAACGCAGAGCCGCGAAAATAAAAAATCATTTTTTTTTTCTCAAAAAATGATTTTTTTAGCCCACTGTTTTATATTTTCACAATGGTTACAGGAGAAATTGGACCCCAAAAGTTGTTGTCCAGTTTCTCCTGAGTACGCTAGTACCCCATATGTGGGGGGGAACCACTGTTTGGGCACACGTCAGGGCTCGGAAGGGATGTAGTGACGCTTTGAAATGCCGACTTGATGGAATGGTCTGCGGGCATCTTGTTACGTTTGCAGAGCCCCTGATGTGCCTAAACAGTAGAAACTCCCCACAAGTGACCCCATTTTGGAAACTAGACCCGGCAAAGAACTTATCTAGATGTGTGGTGAGCACTTTGAACCCCCAAGGGCTACACAGAAGTTTATAACGCCCGGGCATGAAAATAAAAAAATCATATTTTTTCCACAATCAGGATCTTTTAGTCCCCAATTTTTTTATTTTACCAAGGGTAACATGAGAAATTAGACCCCAAAAGTTGTTGTCCAATTTGTCCTGAGTATGCTGATATCCCATATGTGGGAGAAAACTACTGTATGGGCACACGTCGGGGTTCGGATGGGAAGTAGTGACGTTTTGAAATGCCCACTTGATGGAATGGTCTTCGGGCGTCATGTTACGTTTGCAGAGTCCCTGATGTGCCTAAACAGTAGAAACTCCCCACAAGTGACCCCATTTTGGAAACTAGATCCCCCAAGGAACTCCTATAGATGTGTGATAAGCACTTTGAATCTCCAAGTCCTTCACAGAAGTTTATAATGCAGAGCCGTGAAAATATAAAATCATTTTTTTTCCACAAAAATAATTTTTAGTCCCCAATTTTTTTTCCCAATGTTAACAGGAGAAATTAGAACCCCCAAAGTTGTTGTGCAATTTTTCCCGAGTACGCTGATACCCCATATGTGGGGATAAACCACTGTTTGGGCATACGTCGGGGCTTGGAATAAAGGGAGCACTGTTTGACTTTTTGAACGCAAAATTTGCAGGAATCAATGGTGGCGCCATGTCGCGTATGGAGACCCCCTGATGTGCCTAAATAGTGGAAACCCCTCAATTCTAACTCCAACCCTAACCCCAACACACCCTAACCCCAACCCTAACCCCTACACACACCTAACCCTAATACAAACCCTAATCATAACCCTAACCCCAACACACCCCTAACCCTAATCCCAACTCTAACCATAAACCTAAAACCTACAATCACCTAACCCTAATTCCAACCCTAACCCTAATTCCAACCCTAACCCTAATTCCAACCCTAACCCAAATTCCAACCCTAACCGTAATTCTAACCTTAACCCTAATGCTAACCCTAACCCTAGTTCTAACCCTAAGGCTGGGTTCATATTGCGTTTTACCAGCCCGTTCAACACGTAGCGGTGACCGGCTGGTAACGGTATAGCATAACGCGATCGCATTATGCTATACCCGCTAGCGCAGATGAATCAGCAGATAATCATCCGCGGATCCGCAGCAAAATCCGCCGCGGATCTCGCGAACAGCAGCGAAATCCGCCGCGGATCAGAAGCAAAATCAGCCGTGGATCAGCAGCGAAATCAGCCGCGGATCAGCAGCGAAATCCGCTGCGGATCCGCAGCGGATCAGCAGCGAAATCAGCCGCGGATCAGCAGCGAAATCTGCTGCGGATCCGCAGCGAATCAGCAGCAAAATCAGTCGTGGATCAGCAGCGAAATCCGCCGCGAATCAGCAGCGAAATCCGCCGCGAATCAGCAGCGAAATCAGCCGCGGATCCGCCGCGGATCAGCAGCGAAATCCGCCGCGGATCAGCAGCGAAATCCGCCGCGGATCAGCAGCGAAATCCGCAGCGAAATCCGCCGCGGATCAGCAGCGAAATCAGCCGCGGATCAGCAGCGAAATCAGCCGCGGATCAGCAGCGAAATCAGCCGCGGATCAGCAGCGAAATCGCGCGTAGCAGCGGAATCCGCAGCGAATCAGCAGCAATCAGCCGCGGATCAGCAGCGAAATCAGCCGCGGATCAGCAGCGAAATCAGCCGCGGATCAGCAGCGAAATCAGCCGCGGATCCGCAGCGAATCAGCAGCGAAAATCCGTCGCGGATCAGCAGCGAAATCCGCCGCGGATCAGCAGCGAAATCAGCCGCGTCCGGGATCAGCAGCGAAATCCGCGCGGATCAGCAGCGAAATCACGCGGATCAGCAGCGAACAGCGCGATCAGCAGCGAAATCCGCTGCGGATCAGCAGCGAAATCCGCCGCGAATCAGCAGCGAAATCCGCCGCGAATCAGCAGCGAAATCAGCCGCGGATCCGCCGCGGATCAGCAGCGAAATCAGCCGCGGATCAGCAGCGAAATCCGCAGCGGATTCGCAGCGAAATCAGTGCGGTCGCAGGAATCGCGGTCGCAGCGAAATCAGTTGCGGTCAGCAGCGAATCCGCAGCGATCGCAGCGAAATCAGTCGCGGATCCGCAGCGAAATCAGTTGCGGATCAGCAGCGAAATCCGCCGCGGATCCGCAGCGAAATCCGCCGCGGATCAGCAGCGAAATCCGCCGCGGATCCGCAGCGAAATCCGCGGCGGATCAGCAGCGAAACGCGGATCAGCAGCGAAATCAGCCGCGGTTCAGCAGCGAAATCCGCTGCGGATCTGCAGCGAAATCCACCGCGGATCCGCAGCGAAATCCGCCACACGTTGCGTATTTTGCTGCGGATCCGCGGCGTATTTTGCTGCGGATCCGCGGCGGATTTCGCTGCTGATCTGCGGCGGATATCGCTGCGCATCCGCGGCTGATTTCGCTGCTGATCCGCCGCGGATCTGCAGCGATCAGCAGCGAAATCCGCCGCGGATCAGAAGCAAAATCAGCCGTGGATCAGCAGCGAAATCAGCCGCGGATCAGCAGCGAAATCCGCTGCGGATCCGCAGCGGATCAGCAGCGAAATCAGCCGCGGATCAGCAGCGAAATCTGCTGCGACCGCGCGAATCAGCAGCAATCAGTCGGATCAGCAGCGAAATCCGCCGCGAATCAGCAGCGAAATCCGCCGCGAATCAGCAGCGAAATCAGCCGCGGATCCGCCGCGGATCAGCAGCGAAATCCGCCGTGGATCAGCAGCGAAATCCGCCGCGGATCAGCAGCGAAATCCGCCGCGAATCCGCAGCGAAATCCGCCGCGGATCAGCAGCGAAATCAGCCGCGGATCAGCAGCGAAATCAGCCGCGGATCAGCAGCGAAATCCGCTGCGGATCCGCAGCGAATCAGCAGCAAAATCAGTCGCGGATCAGCAGCGAAATCCGCCGCGGATCAGCAGCGAAATCAGCCGCGGATCCGCAGCGAATCAGCAGCGAAATCCGCCGCGGATCAGCAGCGAAATCAGCCGCGGATCAGCAGCGAAATCAGCCGCGGATCAGCAGCGAAATCCGCTGCGGATCAGCAGCGAAATCCGCAGCGGATCAGCAGCGAAATCCGCCGCGAATCAGCAGCGAAATCCGCCGCGAATCAGCAGCGAAATCAGCCGCGGATCCGCCGCGGATCAGCAGCGAAATCAGCCGCGGATCAGCAGCGAAATCAGTCGCGGATCCGCAGCGAAATCAGTCGCGGATCCGCAGCGAAATCAGTTGCGGATCCGCAGCGAAATCCGCCGCGGATCCGCAGCGAAATCCGCGGCGGATCAGCAGCGAAATCAGCCGCGGATCAGCAGCGAAATCAGCCGCGGTTCAGCAGCGAAATCCGCTGTGGATCTGCAGCGAAATCCGCCGCGGATCCGCAGCGAAATCCGCCACACGTTGCGTATTTTGCTGCGGATCCGCGGCGTATTTTGCTGCGGATCCGCGGCGGATTTCGCTGCTGATCTGCGGCGGATATCGCTGCGCATCCGCGGCTGATTTCGCTGCTGATCCGCCGCGGATCAGCAGCAAAATTGTCATGGGTGCATCGCCACGAAGATTGTCGCGATTGCACATTCTGACTTCTCGCAGCTGAGTTGCTGTTTCTTTGTGTTTGGTAATGAGGGAGTTAATTTTACCTAGCTCTTTGCTAAGACTAGGTCCAGCCTCGCCCGGCTGCTTTTGATTATGTTCTAATTAGCTTCCTTTATATAGCTGCCAGTCTGCTGGTTAGATGCCGGTGAAAGCATTCATACAGACTGCAGATAGGATCGGTTCTGAGAAGACTTAAGCTAAGAGCTCTTTTGTTGTTTCTCCTCACCTTGCTTATAGTTTATCTCCTAGACCTTTGGTGTTCCCTCTGTGTTTTAATGTTGTATGCAAGACAGTATTTACTTTATCCCCTGTCTGTCTCGTTTGTCTATACTGTTTGTTAACCTTTACCTGTCCATTCCCTATGGTGGTAATCAGGGTCCTTCTAAGGACTAGATTACAGTGGTCAGGGATTTATAGGAGACAGGGTTTACGCTGGTGGCCTGGACCTCTGTACCATTAACAGTACCTCCAGGTAGAGGGACTAGTCAGGACCCCAGTTTAGGGTCAGCATAGACCCCGGTCCACCTCTAGCCAGAGACAGCGTGAAAAGGATTCAGTATTGACCCACAGGATATTATGTCAGGTAATACTATGCTATATATACATGTTAATGTTACCTATTTATATGTTATATAGAATGTTGTCCCACTTGATAGATTACTGACATTATATATATTTATACATCTGCTAGACAGCGTGACATTTTCACCGGCCAAACTATAGATTCTCCCCAGCTACCATGGATCCAGTAGCCCAGCTTGCCCTGCAGTTGCAGAAATTGTCCATGGAGTTTACGGACATTAAGTCCAAGGTTTTGTCCCCCCCGGAGCAAACCAGATCTGAACCTAAGGTTGCTCTCCCGGACAGGTTCACTGGTGGGCGGGACAAATTTTTTTACCTTCCGGGAGGCATGTAAATTGTACTTTCGGCTACGGCCTCGGTCATCGGGGAGTGAGGAGCAGAGGGTGGGAATTGTCATCTCGCTCTTACAAGGGGACCCTCAATCCTGGGCGTTCTCTCTTCCTCCGGGCTCCCCGGCCCTCCAGTCAGTAGATCGATTTTTTGCTGCCCTGGGGCTGGTGTATGATGACCCGGATCGGGTCTCCCTTGCTGAAACGAAGTTACGTAGGATACAGCAGGGAGATCGTCCGGCGGAGGAATTTTCTTCTGAGTTCCGTAGATGGGCCACAGATACTCAGTGGAATGACCCAGCTCTTAGGAGCCAGTTTTGTCAAGGGTTATCTGACAAATTAAAAGATGTTTTGGCTCAGTATGATTCTCCTTCGTCACTGGAGGCTGCTATGGCCCTTGCTATTCGTATTGATAGACGGCTTCGGGGGAGGTGCGAGGTAACTCCGCCCCCTGTTATTACTCCACCCACTACTAAAGTCCCTTATATGGAGGTTCCCCTGGTCTGTTCTGAGGAACCTATGCAGTTGGGTGGGACATCATTTTGTAGGAGGGAATCGGCGGTGCGCCGCAAGACAAGAAGGTGTTTCTTCTGCGGGAGAGAGGGACATTTTGTTGGGGGGTGTCCCTCCCGTGCCTCATTGAGCAAAAAAGTCACCGAAAAACTGTTAATCCCAGGTTGTGTGGTGGACGACAACCTGGGAGTAGGTATTTCGTCCCCAGGTCCGTCTCAATTTCTCGTGCCTGCGGAGGTGGTGGTTGGTGCGAGAGTTGAGAGGATTTCTGTTCTTCTTGATAGTGGGTCTGGGGCTAATATGGTGGACGCTCGGTTTGTCCAGGTGCAAGGTATGCAACTGAGTGTATTGGCCAAACCGATCCCTATACTTTCTATTGACGCCAGACCTCTCGGTCAAGGTAGCTTTGTACAAGCTGTTCATAACATAGACCTTCGAGTAGGGGCAATACATAAAGAACAGTTGTCTTGTTATGTGTTGGAGGGTCTTCCTACTCCTATTGTGTTGGGACTTCCCTGGTTGGCTAAACATAACCCAGTGATTGATTGGCAAACCAGAAAGATAAGCCAGTGGGGTGAATTTTGCAAGAATAACTGCATGAACACGGTCATCGGTGCGGTCGTGCCTAGGACTTTGCCTCCTTTTCTGGAGGACTTTGGGGAGATGTTCTCAGAGGAGGGGTGTCAAAAGTTACCTCCTCATCGCACGTATGACTGCTCAATAAAGTTGCTTCCTGATGCCTTATCTCGTAGTTTCCCAGGGGCCGGAAAGACGGATGACCCGGTTCCTATCCTTCAGGAAGGAGTGGTGGTGTCGGCTGTGTGCTCTGAGCTTGAGGAGGAGGTGTTGGAGGCTCAGGGGGACGCCCCTGTAGGACCTCCAGGGAAACTGTTTGTTCCTAATCAGTTAAGACAAAAAGTTATCGAGGCACATCATAGTTCTGCTTTAGCAGGACATCCAGGGAGTAAAGCAACTGTGGATCTCCTTTCTCGCCGGTTTTGGTGGCCTAACTTAAATAAAGAGGTAATAACTTTTGTCGCATCCTGTGGAGTTTGTGCTCGCTCTAAGACCCCAAATACCCGTCCATCTGGGGTTCCTGAGGAGGAACGATTCTCGTCGTCACTTGCTTCAGTTTGGAGAGGAGTGCTGAATGGTCTGAGTGCTATGGGGAACTGTTTCAAGCGGAGGTCTGATAGGAGGAGAGTGTCTGGTCCGGACCTAGGTGTGAACGATCTGGTTTGGTTGTCTACCAAGAATATAAAACGCAAAGTTCCCTCCTGGAAACTGGGTCCCAGGTTCATCGGTCCATACAGGATCAGTTCTATAATTAATCCTGTGGCATTTCGTCTGGACCTCCCTCCTACGTTTAAAATCCATAATGTATTCCACAAATCGTTGCTTAAGAGGTACGTGGCGCCAGTTATACCGTCACTTCTACCTCCTCCTCCAGTGGTGGTCAATGGTAACTTAGAATTTCAAGTGTTGAAGATCATTGACTCACGTCTGAATCGCCGGTCCCTTCAGTATTTGGTTCATTGGAAGGGATATGGTCCTGAGGAGAGGACGTGGGTCTCTGCGTCTGAGATTAACGCAGATCGATTGGTTCGGACAATCCACACGACTTACCCAGACAGACCTGGCCCTGAGGGTCCGGAGGCCCCTCGTAGAAGGGGGGGTACTGTCATGGGTGCATCGCCACGAAGATTGTCGCGATTGCACATTCTGACTTCTCGCAGCTGAGTTGCTGTTTCTTTGTGTTTGGTAATGAGGGAGTTAATTTTACCTAGCTCTTTGCTAAGACTAGGTCCAGCCTCGCCCGGCTGCTTTTGATTATGTTCTAATTAGCTTCCTTTATATAGCTGCCAGTCTGCTGGTTAGATGCCGGTGAAAGCATTCATACAGACTGCAGATAGGATCGGTTCTGAGAAGACTTAAGCTAAGAGCTCTTTTGTTGTTTCTCCTCACTTTGCTTATAGTTTATCTCCTAGACCTTTGGTGTTCCCTCTGTGTTTTAATGTTGTATGCAAGACAGTATTTACTTTATCCCCTGTCTGTCTCGTTTGTCTATACTGTTTGTTAACCTTTACCTGTCCATTCCCTATGGTGGTAATCAGGGTCCTTCTAAGGACTAGATTACAGTGGTCAGGGATTTATAGGAGACAGGGTTTACGCTCGTGGCCTGGACCTCTGTACCATTAACAGTACCTCCAGGTAGAGGGACTAGTCAGGACCCCAGTTTAGGGTCAGCATAGACCCCGGTTTACCTCTAGCCAGAGACAGCGTGAAAAGGATTCAGTATTGACCCACAGGATATTATGTCAGGTAATACTATGCTATATATACATGTTAATGTTACCTATTTATATGTTATATAGAATGTTGTCCCACTTGATAGATTACTGACATTATATATTTATACATCTGCTAGACAGCGTGACAAAAATACGCCGCGGATCCGCAGCAAAATCCGCAACGTGTGCACAGGGCCTAATAGGAAAAAAAAAAAAAAATCTTTATTTTTTTTTATTTGTCCCTACCTATGATAAAGGGGGGGTTCATTTACTGTTTTTTATTTTGATCACTGTGACAGTTTATCACAGTGATCAAAATAAATTTTTGGACACTGGGGGGCGCACTGCGCACGCGCCGGCCGGGGGGCGCACGCGCCGGCCGGCGGGCGCACTGCGCATGCGCCCGCCATTTTCCAAGATGGCGGCGCCCATGAAGAGGCCCAGGCGGACGCCGGGACCGATCCAGGGACATCGGTGGATCGGGAGAGGTGAGTAGGGTGGTCGGAAGGTTAGGGGGGGGGATCGGAAGGTGGGGGCACCGGAGCAAAGGAGGAGGGGAGCTGTTAGTGACGGCGGTGACCGATCGCTGCCATCTTTCGGTGGCGGCGGCCGATCGCCGCCGTGACTACGTGTGGGGGGGTCAGGTCTCGGTGTCCAGCCATGGCAGATGCTATTGCAGCATCGGCCATGGCTGGATTGTAATATTTCACCAATTAAATTGGTGAAATATTACAGATTGCTCTGATTGGCTGTTTCACTTTTAACAGCCAATCAGAGCGATCGTGGCCACGGGGGGGTTAAGCCAACCCCCTGTGGTGAAGCACAAAGGGTCCTGTAACTGCGGGTCGGGTGACCTTTGAGTGACCCCGGTCTCCCGGCCCGCAGGAACGCGATCCTTTCATGACGCAGGGTATGCGTCATAGGTCGGATTGGCACCGACTTTCATGACGCATACGCTGTGTCAAAGGTCGGGAAGGGGTTAATGGTGTTCACCAAGAGAATTTGGATTTGGTAGTATTGAATAATTTGCCTTCTCCGGTGGTTTTGGGGTTACCCTGGTTAAAATTGCACAATCCTGTTCTGGATTGGTCTACCAATGAAATTAAGTCCTGGAGTCCTAAGTGTTATGACAAGTGTTGTAACGGGCGTATTGCTGCTGTAGTTAAGGGGGAGTTACCTGTACCTATTCAGGATTTTTGGAAAGTTTTTTCTGAGAAGGAATCGCAGATTTTACCTCCCCATAGAGACTATGATTGTACTATTGAATTTGTCCCTGGAGCGACTCTTCCTAAAAGCCGATTATTTAATCTTACTATTCCTGAGAGAAAGGCTTTGGAGGAATACATACAGACAAGCTTGGCCGCCGGTCACATTAGGCCTTCCAAGTCTCCTGTGGCTGTTGGATTTTTTTTTGTTAAAAAAAAGGACGGCGGTTTACGTCCTTGTCTGGACTTTCGTGAGATTAATAAAATTACTGTACGCAATCCTTACCCACTGCCATTGATTCCTGATTTGTTTAACCAGTTAGCGGGGTCCAAGTGGTTCTCTAAAATTGATCTTCGGGGGGCATACAATTTGTTGCGCATGAAGGAGGGTGACGAATGGAAGACTGCTTTTAACACTCCTGTGGGTCATTTTGAGAATCTGGTTATGCCTTTTGGTCTTACCAATGCTCCTGCATTTTTTCAGAATCTTATTAATGACATCCTTAGACCTTTGATTGGTAAAAATGTGGTTGTGTATTTGGATGACATTTTGATTTATTCGCCGGATCTGGAGTCTCATTGGCGGAGCGTTCGTTAGGTATTACAGTTATTGATTGACAATTCGCTTTTTGCTAAGCTGGAGAAATGTGAGTTCGCTGTACAGAGAATTAGTTTTTTGGGCTACATTATCCCCAGCGAAGGTTTTGAGATGGACCCGGTGAAAGTTCAAGCTGTGCAGGAATGGCCTAGGCCTATTGGTTTGAAATCGTTACAGAGGTTTTTGGGTTTCGCCAATTATTATAGAAAGTTCATTAAAAAATTTTCTATTATTGTCAAACCACTGACCGATCTCACCAGGAAAGGTGCTAATGCGGTTCAGTGGACTACTGAGGCCATTGAAGCTTTTGTGTTTCTAAAGGAGAGGTTCAGCTCTGCTCCCATCCTTATGCAGCCTGATGTGACTAAACCGTTTTTGGTTGAGGTTGATGCTTCTTCTGTGGGGGTCGGCGCGGTGTTGTCTCAGGAAAACAGGGATGGAGTACATCCCTGTGCCTTTTTTTCAAAAAAAATTTCTGAGACTGAACTGAATTATGATATTGGTAATCGGGAATTGTTGGCCATTAAACTCGCATTTGAACACTGGCGGCATCTCTTGGAAGGTGCTGAATTTCCCGTTCAGGTTTTCACTGATCATAAAAATCTGATCTATCTTGCTGCTGCCAAACGCTTGAATGCCCGTCAGGCTAGGTGGCACTGTTTTTCTCGCGGTTTAATTTTTCCGTTACTTACATCCCAGGTACTAAGAATGTTAAAGCCGATGCTTTGTCTCGCAGCTTCTCTCCCATGGTTGGTGCTGAGGAGGAGGAGAACATTTTACAAGAAGGGTTGTGATTGCTGCTTTGGACTCTGTGTTGGAAGAGTAGATTCTTAAAGCACAGGAGAATGCCCCATCTAACACTCCCCATGGGAGGTTGTTTGTGCCTGGGACCTTTAGGAGAGATTTGTTTGTTGAGTGTCATGAGTCTCGGTTGGCAGGTCATCCTGGAATCTCTGAGACCAAGAGACTTGTGGGTCGCAGTTTTTGGTGGCCTGGATGGCAGAAGGAAGTCATTAAGTGGGTGCGTCAATGCACTGTGTGTGCTAGATCTAAGTCTTCACATACTCCTGCTGCGGGGTTGCTTTGCCCTCTGGAGATCCCTAGTGCACCTTGGACACATTTGGCTATGGACTTTATTACTGACCTGCCCCCTCTGAGGGTTTCACTGTCATCTGGGTGGTCGCGGACCGTTTTAGCAAGATGTGTTCATTTGTCATTTTCATCCGGATATCATCCTGAGTCTAATGGCCAGACAGAAAGGAAAAACCAGGATGTTGAGCAGTTCTTGCGTTGTTTTGTGGCAGACAATCAAGAGGGGTGGTCTGAGTTTCTGCCACTTGCTGAATTTGCTCTTAACAACCATACATCCTCTTCTGCTGGTTGTTCGCCTTTTTTTTGTTGTACTGGGAGACATCCGTCGTTTGGGTCATTCTCCAAATTGGTATCGGCCGTGCCTGAAGAGAATTTTTCCGGTGATTTGGAGAGAGTTTGGACGGATGTACGTGGTAATCTTCAGGAGGCTAACAGAAAATCTAAAGGGTACTTTGATAGGAAACGGCAAGAGGTTTTGTTTGCTATTGGTGACATGGTTTGGTTGTCCTCTAAGAATCTGCGGTTGAGGATTCCTTCTAAAAAATTTGGTCCCAAGTTTGTAGGGCCCTTTAAGGTGCTTCAGGTTGTTAACCAATCGGCTGTTAGGTTGGAGGTTCCTACCTCCTGGAAGATTAATCCGGTGTTTCATGTTTCTTTGTTGAAAAGAGCTGATGTTTTGGATGGAGACGCCTCGGCCACTGTTCCTCCGGTGGTGGAGGACGGGGAATATGAAATTTCCCGCATCCTAAATTCTAGACGGTATAGAGGGAGTTTGCAGTATCTCGTTGCTTGGAAGGATTTTGGACCCGAGGATAACTCATGGGTGAGGGCGGATGATGTTTCGGCGTCCAGACTTGTCAGAGCGTTTCACAAGAGGTTTCTGGGTAAGCCTGGGCCTAGGGGATCCGGAGGATCCTCTTAGAAGGGGGGGTACTGTTAGAACTCTCCTGTTAGGTTTTTTCTAACTTGCTGGTCACATGACTATTTTGCCTATTTAATCCTGCTCCGCCCTTCTGGCTTTGCTGGACTTCATTGTAATTTCTACTCTTAAGCTAGCCAGGTGCTTTGTTACCTTACTCAATTAGTTTTGCTTGGTCTTCGGACCTCTATGTTCTATGTTGTTTGTTTGTCTTTTACTGCTACAACTTCTGTTAGGAGGTTCCATCTTTTCTCCCAGTCCCTAGTTCTTGTAGGGATCCCTCCCTCGCATCTATAGGTCTTCGTACAGACTAGCTGAGGACTTTAGCGGGTCTGATCGCAGGATCAGGTTCCCCGTTACATCGTAGGGATCTAGCTTAGTTCTATCGTAGGGACAGATATCCCTTCCTTCCTTAGTGCTTGTAGCAGAACATAACAAAAATGCAATCACCCCATAGAGCATAATGCAGCCACCCCACAGAATATAATGTAAACCCCCCACATAATATAATGCAGCCCCCCTCATATAGTATAATGCAGACCCCCCATAGAATATAATGCAGCCCCCTTATATAATATAATGTAGCCCCTCCATAGAATACAATGTAGCCCTCCTCATATAGAATTATGCAGCCCCCCCATAGAATACAATGTAGCCCCCTCATACAGTGTAATGTAGCCCACTCATAGAGTATGATGCAATCACCCCTCATAGAATATAATAAATATAATACAGCCCCCCATATAATATAATGTAGTCCCAAATAGAATATAATACAGCCCGCCTCCCCATAGAATATAATGTAGCCACCATAGTATATAACACAGCCATACAGTATATAACACAGCCTCCCCCATAAAATATAATATACCCCCCAATAGTATATAACACAGCCCACATAGTATATAGCGCGGCCCGCATACTATATATCACGGCCTGCATAGTATATATCACAGTCCGAATAGTATATAGCGTGGTCCGCATAGTATATAGCACAGCCACATACTATATAGCGGGGCCCACACAGTATAAAGCGCAGCCCACATAGTATATTGCGCGGCCCACATAGTATATTGCGCGGCCCACGTAGTATATAGCGCGGCCCACATAGTATATGGCGCGGCCCACATAGTATATAGCACAGCCACATAGTAAATAGCGTGGCCCACATAACACCCCCCCAGGAATGGCCCCACAGTCCAGTACTTACTGACATATAAAAAACCCCCACCCAAAAAAACCACACTCCTCACCTCTCCTCGTGCTGGCGCTGCTCCCGGCTCCTGTCTCAGCGGCTGCTCTGCCCGGCACACTGTGACTGCGCGATGACGTCATCGCGCATCCGCAGTGTGGGCAGAGGGGAATGATGGAGAGGGAGCGTCAGCCTGCCCCTAATGCCGAACCTGCCAGCATTTGCATATATTGTAGCAGGAAGAATAAACTGTACTGGAATGAAGGACAAAATGTGGAGGAAAATGCGTGTCAAATGTGGCAAAGCTGAAAAAATACCAGCAGGTCTAGAATGGCAAACACTTTCAGAGACTGGTTGTACAATGTCCTTTTAGCTCCATTAATCCCTATATGAGAGACGAATGTGCCAATAGATGTGGTGCACCCACCCGCCACGCCTCCTCCCAGATATCCGGGTCAGCAGGTACTGGCCCGGGTGCCTCTTCCTGAAATGTCATGCCCCCGGCAAGACGAGACTGCCCCAGCGCCCCACCTCCTGCAGACCTCAGACCGTCTGCACTGGATCCTAGTGCCACCCCGACGCCAGCCGCAGCCCAACGGCTCCGCCGCGTGTGACACCACGACAATGTCACCCGACTGAGACAACCGGCACCTGGGACGCGCCCACAGGCTCCGCCCCGATGTGTCGCCATAGCGACCCCAGCCGTGTCACAGGGCCCGCCCAGGACACGTCACCAGCCTAGCCCCTGGCCGGCATCCGGACCGCCCCAGCCGTGTCACACGGCACGCCGCTGGCACCCCAGGACACATCACAGCCCCGGCAGCATGCCGGGCAGTGCCACGCCAGAGACCACACAGAATCTATAGGGGCATACTCACTTTCTTCCGGTGCTGACCCTCCGGAGTTGGTAATCCTTTGGACACCACTACACCTGCCAGCTCACTGGTAGCAGGGGACCCCCGCTACCAGAACCAACCGGACTTGGGATCCGTCGAATCTTCATTCACAGGTATGTCTGCAGGAAAGGGTTTCCGTCAGGGACAGGAAACCAACTGATGCGTGGGAGAGGTGCCGCCCTTTTATATCTGTAGGTTTCCTGTCCCTGAAGGGCGGATCCCCTCTCACGTGGTGTTGTCATGGGAGACCGAATAAAAAACAAAATAAAAAAACACACTCAAAAATGCAAGTAACCTAAATTAGCTATTTGATGCAGAAATGCCACAGCACAGATTTTTAGCTAGATTTTGGTAACCTTACAGAGTTGAGGAAGTATTGACTGCCAATTTCATAGAAAAATAGTGGGTAAGGCTGTGTTTCCATGATCAGGAAACACAGCGCTTTGGACGGGGCGGAAAGTCCGCTCCGCCCAAAGCCCCGCCCCCTAGTGAATGCGCGGTCAATCTGGATGCGTTCATTGAACACATCCGGAATGACCGCAGCGCTACACAGGCCTGTGTTATTTCCCTTGTGGCACGGACTCGATTTTTCATAAGATCTATATGTAAAAGTTGAGTAGTCAGTTAGACCCTTTTCCTGCGGCAGTAGGTCAGCAGCTGGTGGGATAAAGCCCCAGTACATAGCACTTGGGGAAAACTAAGGCCGGGGTCACACTTGCACGAGTCTCGCACCTCAATGCCCGTCACTGCTGCCGGCACTCGGGACCAGAGTGTGCGGCTGCATTTATTTCTATGCAGCTGAAAACTAAGACGGATATAAAAGGATGATGAAAACTGCAACAAAATAATCTAGTGTAGCAGAAAATAACCAAATCCCAATTTATAGATGCATATAGCTTTTAATGCAATAAAAAAAGTTCTTTTAACATACTTTTTTTAATTTAATAATGCTGCTTACTTATGAAATGTATCAGCATGTAGTCAGATCACTTCACTTCTTATTTATTACTATTTGCGATTGAAATAATCTAATCTGGCTTTAAGTCGCACTTTGAGCTCAGGAGGGAGTGACGGATGCTCCTTGAAACGCATCATCGACTCATGTGCTTCTTTGAACAGATCTGCTCCAATTGCTTCCTCCACTCTTGCTTCCAGGCTGACAACTTGGGCTTGTCCTCAAAAACATCAATCCCAGCTGAAATTGGCTGTAAATAAAAGAGTTGTGATAATATTCTAGATATTGAAGGAAACATCCAATTCCTGCTGCAGAAACCAAGCTGATCTAATACTTTCAATGTGAGAGAGGAGTCATGTGACCCACTCTGCATGCCGGGATCCCACAACTCGGATGTTCAAGCCCAACTTTTGCTAGAAAGTTGAGCCGTGGGGCATTAGGGTCTGTTCTGCAGACTTCTGACAATTCATAGTTAGAAAAAAATCACCAGTCTGGGCTGCCTGTTCTTTTATTAATTAAAAAGTGCAGCCCACCCTTATTAAAAAAAATAATAATAAGGTAGCCCTAGATTGGCGATTGGATCTCTTTAATCCATTTTGAAAACTAACAATTGTTTAAGTTGCAGGAGTCAAAGATCAGGTAGGCATTAAAAGGAAGGTGTACCGAAACGTACGTCGGGATTCGGTCTCCTGCGCCCACCTCTGCAAGGCTATGACGGGTAATTATTGATTTGGCCACCTATATATGATCATACTACCACATGTGGACTAGGACTTTCTATTTTCTCAGTCTTTTGACAATAGTATGGACTCTCATGATTTAGCCTGCTTTGATCAATTTGATCACTCTGACAGATCATAGCTTCGCTTACTGTTTGGAGGTTTTTATCATCAGCAGCCAACTATTGGGAAGCATTTTCCATGTTTAGTCCTTTATTGTCCTAACCTTCACCTTTGTCCTTTTTAGTCCTGTAGAGTTAATTACATGTGTGAGGCCTCCATCTTTGACCCCATATGCCCTCATGTGGAAGCAGGATACTTATGCTACTGTACTGGGTTTAGAGGTTACTCTATGATTCTCGCATACTTACCTTTATTGTGTCTGCTCATTTGTACTTTGTGACTAGTGTCTCTATTTGGTACTATTAGGACTTTTCTATGAATTCTTTATATATATAAAATTTTTTAATGTATTTAATAAAAGTCATTATTTTTTAGTATTAGCATTGACTCAGGTTCTCCGTTCATTTATTCATTAAAAGGAATCTGTCAGTCGATTCATGCTCCTCAAACCACAGGCATGAATGAGAACATGGCTACAGATTGCAGCCAGGTATAATTTTCTCTGAAATGCTCTGGTATTTGACAAAATAATTTGAAGAACGGGCCGGGGAGCATAGGCAGAGATGAGACCAGTCATGTGCCGTACCAGGCTGTCTTTTCCCAGGACCACTCCAGCCAAGTCTTTCAATACTAAAGAGGCCTGTCAATCACTTGGAGCGGTGCTGAAAAAAGACAGCCAGGGGCAACCGAGGCCTAGTTTCGTATCTGTCTATCGTTGTGAGCTGGCTCTTCAAACTATACTTTCTAGAAACACCAGAGCGTTTCAGATAATTTTATACGTGGCTGCAATCATTCATTCTGCTGATGTTTGAACAGCAGGAATTACGCACACGTTCCTTTTAAAAGGAGGTTGTCTCCCAATGGACAGCTAAATGATTGAGTAGTGGTTTTCCAATAGAGATTTTAGGGGGAAAACAAAATAGAGCAAATAGTATTTACTCACCTGCATAATTTCTACAATAGCAACCAAATCCGCAATGGAGATCTCATCCCCTGCAAAAAATTGTTTGTCCTGCAGGAATTTAGTTTCTATGGCTGTCAAAGTGCCATTAAGCTCGGAAAGAGCAGGATTTAAATTTTCAGGTGCGGCTTCATGACCAAGGATATATGGAGTCATGCCCTGGAACAAAAAAGGAGTTCTTGTAATTTATTACAACTACATCCTACTGTAACAAATAGAAAAATATTTAGACTTGAGAGTCCTCAGTGGTTGATACCTTTTAATGGCTAACTGAAAAGATGGTAACAAATTGCAAGCTTTCGAGACTACTCAGGGTAGTCTCGAAAGCTTGCAATTTGTTACCATCTTTTCAGTTAGCCATTAAAAGGTATCAACCACTGAGGACTCTCAAGTCTAAATATTTTTCTATCTACTGGCTAACACGGTACAAAGATATACATCTTTACTGTACTGTAACAAATATTAATTTACATTAACAATTTACAATAAAAAATTGACAGTATGCATTTCAGATATAAAAGGCAGGATGCCCATAGAATTACTGAAAAAACCTTGCACCACCATAAGTTGCTGATTGCTTAGGGGAGCCCTCCACTGGGAGTCCCGTTATCCAGACACTGGGGCTTTTATGTGCCCTGCTTAAAGGGGTTTTCCCACAAACAAAGTTAATTTTAATCAATAGATTTTGGAATAATAATAATTTCTACAATTGGATGTGTTTAAATAAAATGTTCCTGTGCTGAGATAACATTATAAATGTGCCCCTGCTGTGTACTGTGTAATGGCCGTATCTGACCGTACAGGAACATGGTCTGATCATACCACAGCTCCTGGGAAGGGGACGAAGCAAAAGAGAGTATACAGACATTACGGCATGGGATTGCAGCGGATTCTTTCTGTGAGGTAATACATGTTTAAAAACAGGCAGTGAAATGTTTTACCTCACAGAAAGAATCAGCTGCGATCTCGTGCTGTAATGTCTGTATACTCTTTTGCTTTCTCTCCTGCCCAGGAGATGAGGTATGATCAGATCATATCCCTACACAGTCAGACATGGCCACTACACAGTACACATTATTGATTAAGGCTGGTTTCACATTTGCGTCTGTACGCGCAGCATTTGAGCCGCATAGATCCGAATGCGTTATGTGTACATATCTTTAACATGGTGTACGCATGCGTCGTTTCGTGGTGTGCGGCGGTGTCCAGTGAACACAACATGTTGCCTTTTTTGAAGCATCAAAAATTCATCAAATATGCGCAGTCATGCGCATGAGTGCGTCAAAAAACACATTACTGTCCATGGGAACGCATTGGTACGCAAGGACATGAGCATGGATGCGTTCAATGCGCATGCGGACTTCAGACTGCGCATGTCCAGGAACTGATTACAGCACATGGAAATATCGAACGCATGTGCATAAACAACACAAACGCATACACACGCAGCGTTTTTTTGGTGTCATGTAAGATGATGTGGATAAAAAATGCTGCGTAAACATGCGTTTCTATGCGTTTTGGCATGCGTTTGCGTATGCAGAAGATACGCTGTGGACATATACAGTACAGACCAAAAGTTTGGACACACCTTCTCATTTAAAGATTTTTCTGTATTTTCATGACTATGAAAATTGTACATTCACACTGAAGGCATCAAAACTATGAATTAACACATGTGGAATTAAATACTTAACAAAAAAGTGTGAAACAACTGAAAATATGTCTTATATTCTAGGTTTTTCAGAGCAGCCACCTTTTGCTTTGATGACTGCTTTGCACACTCTTGCCATTCTCTTGATGAGCTTCAAGAGGTAGTCACCGGAAATGGTCTTCCAACAATCTTGAAGGAGTTCCCAGAGATGCTTAGCACGTGTTGGCCCTTTTGCCTTCACTCTGCGGTCCAGCTCACCCCAAACCATCTCGATTGGGTTCAGGTCTGGTGACTTTGGAGGCCAGGTCATCTTGCGCAGCACCCCATCACTCTCCTTCTTGGTCAAATAGCCCTTACACAGCCTGGAGGTGTGTTTGGGGTCATTGTCCTGTTGAAAAATAAATGATGGTCCAACTAAACGCAAACCGGATGGAATAGCATGCTGCTGCAAGATGCTGTGGTAGCCATGCTGGTTCAGTATGCCTTCAGTTTTGAATAAATCCCCAACAGTGTCACCAGCAAAGCACCCCTACACCATCACACCTCCTCCTCCATGCTTCACGGTGGGAACCAGGCATGTAGAGTCCATCTGTTCACCTTTTCTGCGTCGCACAAAGAAACGGTGGTTGGAACCATAGATCTCAAATTTGGACTCATCAGACCAAAGCACATATTTCCACTGGTCTAATGTCCATTCCTTGTGTTCTTTAGCCCAAACAAGTCTCTTCTGCTTGTTGCCTGTCCTTAGCAGTGGTTTCCTAGTAGCTATTTTACCATGAAGGCCTGCTGCACAAAGTCTCCTCTTAACAGTTGTAGAGATGTGTCTGCTGCTAGAACTCCATGTGGCATTGACCTGGTCTCTAATCTGAGCTGCTGTAAACCTGCGATTTCTGAGGCTGGTGACTCGGATAAACTTATCCTCAGAAGCAGAGGTGACTCTTTGTCTTCCTTTCCCGGGTGGTCCTCATGTGAGCCAGTTTCTTTGTAGCGCTTGATGGTTTTCCCAACTGCATTTGGGGACACTTTCAAAGTTTTCCCAATTTTTCGGATTGGCTGACCTTCATTTCTTAAAGTAATGATGGCCACTCGTTTTTCTTTACTTAACTGCTTTTTTCTTGCCATAATACAAATTCTAACAGTCTATTCAGTAGGACTATCAGCTGTGTATCCACCAGACTTCTGCACAACACAACTGATGGTCCCAACCCCATTTATAAGGCCAGAAATCCCACTTATTAAACCTGACAGGGCACACCTGTGAAGTGGAAACCATTTCCGGTGACTACCTCTTGAAGCTCATCAAGAGAATGCCAAGAGTGTGCAAAGCAGTCATCAAAGCAAAAGGTGGCTACTTTGAAGAACCTAGAATATAAAACATAATTTAAGTTGTTACACACTATTTTGTTAAGGATATAATTCCACATGTGTTAATTCATAGTTTTGATGCCTTCAGTGTGAATTTACAATTTTCATAGTCATGAAAATACAGAAAAATCTTTAAATGAGAAGGTGTGTCCAAACTTTTGGTCTGTACTGTACGCAAATGTGAACTTAGCCTAATATGTACTTTGTGGGAAACCTCTTTATATGGAACAATGGCAGTGCATATGCACCACTGCTCCAGTCTCACTCTTGTACTGCCGGAGCAGAGTACAGCATTTGCGCAACTCTGGCAGCACTAAAGAAAAGAAGCTGTGGCAGCCAACACCCCACATAGTGCACTTCAGAGCAAATGTGGCCTCCATTTCTTCATATGCCACACGATGCAAACAGTCCACCAGAAGAGACTGAACACTGGGCCACCCAAACGCCTATCCATATTCCAAAAAAGCCGTACCACCTGAAAGGGAATCTCAAGACACATTTACCTTGACCCAAAACACTCTGGAACCGTGGGGACGTGTATTTGAATGTTGCCAAGACAGGTACTCATCTACACGAGCACGTTTCTGGAGGTCTGATGGGTACCAGTGATCAGGAGTCTTATACTTGTTAGCTAGATATTGCAGGATTGCAGTGCTGGAAAGAGAATGAAAGCCGAGTAAGCACAAACTATTAGGATAAATATGTAATTATGTACACAGCATTGATGAGGCCTGATAGTTGCAGGATTATCACATGTTCTGGATTACTAGGCAGTCACTAAAAGAAAAAAAGAAAAAGTACCAAGGCCACGAAGGATAAAATGCGGATTTTTGTGTTACTCACCGTAAAATCCTTTTCTCCGAGACGCTCATTGGGGGACACAGGACTGTGGGTGTATGCTACTGCCACTAGGAGGCTGACACTAAGTAAACATAAAAAAAGGTTAGCTCCTCCTCCGCCGTATACACCTCAGCACTGGCCACAGGCAAATCCAGTTTAGTGCAAAAAGCAGTAGGAGGCTAAAATAAATCAGAGTTAACACAGATACAGCATATCCAGAAGAAAAAACTGCTGATACAGATTAATCAGAGAATAGAGTTAACTCAAAACAAAGCCATCCGGCTATTAGGGAGGGAGCTGTGTCCCCCAATGAGCGTCTCGGAGAAAAGGATTTTACGGTGAGTAACACAAAAATCCGCATTTCTCCTTCGTCTCATTGGGGACACAGGACTGTGGGACGTCCCAAAGCAGTCCCTTGGGTGGGAAACCGACTCCACAGTGTAATTTATAATCAAGCATTGCTTATAGGTGCGCAACCGCACCCTGAAGAATCCTTCTACCCAGACTGGCATCCGCAGAAGCCTGGGTATGGACATTATAATGCTTGGAAAAGGTATGCAGACTGGACCAGGTTGCTGCCTTACAAACCTGTTCCACCGAACCCTGATGCCGGAGGGCCCAGGAGGCACCCACCGCTCTGGTGGAGTGAGCCTTGATCCCTGCAGGGACCACCGCGCCTCTGATGCGGTAAGCCTCCTGAATGGCTAACCGAATCCACCTAGCCAAGGTTGATTTAGAGGCAGCGAGTCCCTTCCTGCGACCTTCAGGGAGGACAAACAGCGTGTCCGTCTGTCGAAAAGACGCCGTCCGCGATACATATCTCCTGAGTGCTCTCACCAGATCCAGCGTATGGAGAGCCTTCTCCACTCGGTGCGTCGGAGCTGTGCAAAAAGAGGGCAAAACAATGTCCTCATTAATATGAAAAGAGGACACGACTTTAGGCAAAAAAGGTGGTGTTGGTCTGAGCACCACCTTATCCTGATGGAAAAGCAAGTACGGAGCTCGACAAGACAGTGCGGCCAGCTCCGAAACCCGCCTTATGGAAGTTATGGCTACCAAAAACACCACTTTCCAGGAAAGAAATGACAGAGAAACCTCCTGCAAAGGTTCAAAAGGAGACTCCTGCAGGACTCCCAGGACTAGATTGAGATCCCAAACATCTAAGGGAGCCTTGTAGGGGGGAACTATATGGACAACCCCCTGAATAAAGGTCCTAACCTGAAAATTAGACGCGATCCTTCGCTGAAAAAACACTGATAAGGCTGATATCTGGCGTCTAAGCGTACTTGGTGCTAGACCTGAATCTAGGCCTGCCTGGAGAAATGACAGAATGTTTGGAATTGAAAACCGAAGCGGGGAACAACCATGTTCCCTGCACCAAGCAAAAAAGACCTTCCAAGTCCCGTGGTAGATGCGAGCCGAGACAGGCTTTCGGGCGCTAGCCATCGTCGCGGCGACCTTTTTAGAGAATCCAGCCCTGGTCAGGATCCAAGATTCAACGGCCAAGCCGTCAAACACAGGACCGCTGAGTTCTGGTGGTAAACTGGGCCTTGAGAGAGAAGGTCCGCGCGCTCTGGCAGTCGCCAGGGTGTGTAGGCGAGCAATTGTACCAGCTCCGCGTACCATAAGCGACGTGGCCAATCTGGAGCGATTAATATCGCTGGGACCCCTTCTAACCTGATCTTTCTGATCACCCTTGGGAGCAGAGCTATTGGTGGAAACAAGTATGGAAGATGAAACTGATTCCATGGTAGAACCAGGGCATCCACTGCAATTGCCTGCGGATCCCGGTACCGGGAAACAAAGTTGGGCACCTTGGCATTTATCTTGGAAGCCATCAGGTCCACATCTGGGGTTCCCCAGCGTCGGCATATCTGCTGAAAAATCTCGGGATGTAGAGACCATTCCCCTGACGCTATGCCGTGACGGCTGAGAAAATCTGCTGCCCAGTTATCCTCGCCCGGTATGTGGACTGCTGAAATCACAGAGTGATTTACCTCTGCCCAGGTCAGAATCTGTTTTACCTCGTGCATGGCCGCCCTGCTGCGGGTACCTCCCTGATGGTTTATGTATGCCACCGCCGTGGCATTGTCCGATTGTATTCGGACTGGGCGGCCCGCCAGATGCTGGTGAAAATGCCTCAAAGCCAGCCGAACCGCTCGGATCTCTAAAATATTGATCGGGAGGGTCGATTCTTGCTGAGACCAAATTCCCTGAGCTGTGTGGTGACGAAACACTGCTCCCCATCCGAGAAGGCTGGCGTCCGTTGTGACTACCAACCAAAAATTTGGAGGAAACAAACGACCCTGTCGAAGAGTGGTGTCCCTCGTCCACCACGTAAGAGTCTGTCTGACCTGCAGGGACAGACGACACCGCAGATTGAGGGAGTAAGGGCTCCCATCCCATACTGCCAAGAGTGCATGTTGAAGGGGGCGAAGATGAAACTGGGCAAACGGAATAGCCTCGATTGCCGCCACCATCCTTCCTAGGACCCTCATGCAAAACCGGATGGTGTGAGGAATTGGTTGGCGAAGGATCCGTACCTCTTGGCGGAGAACTAAGGCCTTGTCCTGAGGAAGAATTATCAACCCCTGAGCGGTGTCGAAATTCATCCCTAAAAAGGTGATCTTCCGAGATGGCACGGGAGATGACTTCTTCATATTCACCAGCCACCCCAAACGAGCAAGGGTGTCTAACGTAATGTTGACACTTTCCTCGCAGGTCTGAAAAGACGGACCCTTGATGAGGAGGTCGTCTAAGTAAGGCAGGATGACTATCCCCCTGGAGTGCAGAATGGACACAACAGCAGCCATGACCTTTGTGAACACCCTGGGGGCTGTGGCTAGCCCGAATGGCAGGGCTGCGAACTGAAGATGAAGTTTGTCGATGGCAAACCGAAGAAACCTTTGATGAGGGGGAAATATGGGGATGTGAAGATAGGCATCCTGGATGTCTATTGATGCTAGAAATTCCCCTTTTTCCATGGCTGCAATGACCGAACGGAGAGATTCCATTCGGAAATGCCGAATTTTGACAAACCGGTTCAATCGCTTTAGATCTAGAATGGGCCTTACGGTACCATCCTTCTTGGGTACAATGAACAGGTTGGAATAAAATCCCTGACCTCTTTCGACCTCCGGTACAGGTACGACAACCCCGCTGTGCCGAAGAGACTCGACCGCCTTGAATAAGGCACGAACCCGAGACTCCTCCTTGGAAAGGCGCGAGGGAAAAAAGCGATTTGGGGGAAGGCTGGTAAATTCTATTTTGTACCCCGTGGAGACTAACTCCCTGACCCACTCGTCGTGAGTCACTGATAGCCAAGTGGGGCGAAACCAGAGTAAGCGGCCGCCTACCCTGGAAAAATTGACCGGATTCTGCCTCCAGTCATTTGTCCGAATATCTTTGGGGTTTGGACCCTCTGGATCTTGGCTGATAAGATCTCCCTCTTCCCAGAGGGTTGGTCCTGTAGGTGACCTGGCGATCTCTGGCCTGATTAGGCCGACCTGAGCCGCTGGAGGTGGCCGGCATGGCCCAGCCTGGGTTACGAAAGGCCCTAAAACGAGGCTGAGGTTGTCGACGAAAAGGTTGTCTAATCCTTTGCTGAGGAAGGAAATTGCTCTTCCCTCCCGTTGCATCAGATATGAGCTGATCCAGTCTCTCGCCAAATAACCGACCACTCTGATATGGTAAAGATGTAAGCGACTTCTTTGAGGTTGAATCTGCTCGCCAGGTTCTTAGCCACAAGGATCTTCTAATGGCAATTGCATTAGCAGCGGCTAATGCTGCGCAATTTACCGCATCCATGGATGCATTAATTAAGAAGTCTCCAGCAAGAGCTATTTGATTAGAAATCTGGGTTACCTCAGACGGCACCTCTATGCCGTGAAGAGCTTTATTTAGAGACTCCGACCAGGATATTATGGCCTTGGCAACCCAAGTCGCTGCAAAAGAAGGAGAGAGAGCCGAACCTGATGCCTCAAATACTGAACGGGCCAAACTCTCAATTAGACGATCCGTTGGCTCCTTAATAGAGGAACCACTGGGAATGGAGAGGAGCGTTTTAGATGCCAAACGCGAAACAGGAGGATCAACCGAAGGAGATTCTGTCCACTTCTTAAGGAGCTCAGGAGCAAAAGGATATCTAGTATTGAGAGCCTTTTGTCCAGCAAAGCGCTTGTCCGGTTTCTCCCGGTGGCGCTGTACTAATTCCTCAAACTCAGGATGAGCACCAAAAACCTTATGGGCTTGCCTGGCTCGTTTAAAGGACACCTTGTGACCAGAGGTCAAGGTGGACTCATCGTCTATCCCCAGAGTTTGATTGATAGCTTCGATCAAACTGTCAATTGTCTCTTGACTATACTGTGCCTCTAGATTAAGTGATTCTTCCAAATCGGAATCCGAATATTGATCACTTGCCAAGGGAGAGGGAGAGCGGGAGACGGAACTAAAAGATGCCGAGGCTCCAGACGGCATGGGCGACACAGTGTGGGTTCGTTTCCCCTGTGTCTGCCTGGTGAGAGCGCGGCCCCTGCAGGCCTGAGGTTCCTGAGATGTAGCCAAGACAGGTGAACCACTGTCCCTGCTCCTATCGGGAGCTTGAAGGGACTCGACCGCTCTGGTCAATGACGCCACAGATTGAGCCAGGGAAAGGGCCCACTCAGGGGGGCTTGACGCACTAGGCTCGGCTATAGGAGAGGGTTCCTGAGCCCGTTCAGAGTCACAGGCTTCGCAGACCCGAGAAGTCTGGGCGTGCGGAAAAGGGGACCTACAAGCAATGCATGCGGTATAAAGTATCGTATGAGTCTTGGTTCTTTTGGACATTCTGAATCCGTCACAGTACACAATAAACTGGATGTGTCAGTCAGCGGAAGGGGCGCAAAAGTGCGCAACAATTAGGCTGGAGGTAGTAGCACCTACCCCAGTCCAGTATCCCCAGCGTCCTTTCGTGTACAACGGGCAGAAAAAACAGGACATCCGAGCTCCAATCTTTCAAAAAAGAGCGCTCCTCTGTCAGAGAGGAAGTGCTCATGTAGCCGAGCCTCAGGAGGGAGGGCAAGAGGCGCGGCCTAGACGTCAGGGCTTCCGTCCCACCAACTTCCGGCCGCGGCCTATCTCCGGCAAAAGCCGGGGACTAAATTTGAAGCCGCGGCCTAGCGGCCACCGAAGCCGCGGTCTAAATTTCCGGCGGAGGCGGCCCCAAGTCGGAGGGCGGGTCCGCCGGAAGGAGACGCCGCCGGGGGCGGAGCCCACCCCCGCGACCGCGACCCCTCTAGCTGACGCCGGCATTACATTCCGGCCAGCGGCCCAGTCCCCGGGAAAAGCCGGGGACTAGATTTGAAGCCGCGGCCTAGCGCCATCCGAAGCCGCGGCCTAAATTTTCCGGCGGCGGCCACCCCAAAGTCGGAGAGCGGCCCCGCCGGAAGGAGACGCCGCCGGGAGCGGTCCCCATACTCACGACCGCGGCCCCCCCTCCGGCGACGCCGGACCATATTCCAGCCCGCGGCCTAGTCCCAGGGTAAAGCCGGGGACTAAATTTTTACCCGGAGCGCTGCTGTCCTTTGGCGGCGGCCGTCCTGGATCTTGAAGGTGAGATTCTTCTTCCTACGTCTTCACATGCAGCGCATTAAAGGGGGACTCTCCGTAAAAAGGAAAAAGACGGTGCAGGAACCCTGACTCCATCACCCCTTCAGGGGATGAGGAGAGGGACCGTCCGCCACCTTGCAGCACCGCAGTCTAGCATTGGTGGTGCAGTGGGGGCCGCACGGACTAACTCCTGCCTCTGTACAGCCTAGGGCTTCAATACCTTAGGGTGGTCAGGGCTGAGTCCGGCATTTATGTCCCACGTTGCGGGAGAGGATACGTTGGAGGCTTTACTCCACGTGCTCGCCCGTTGATGGTTTGGGGAGATCGGACCCTTTCAATAGGATCCGTCGCCCCTATCTCATCTTCGTGGGAGAAAAAAAAAAAAAAAAAGGTCTGGAAAAAGAACCAGACGTGTGCCTCCATCAGACACTAAGCAATAATGGATTTGCCTGTGGCCAGTGCTGAGGTGTATACGGCGGAGGAGGAGCTAACCTTTTTTTATGTTTACTTAGTGTCAGCCTCCTAGTGGCAGTAGCATACACCCACAGTCCTGTGTCCCCCAATGAGACGAAGGAGAAAAGCCAATATTAAACACTGTTCACACTTTATTATTGTGACAACTGAGAATCCATTCCATAGATGTGAATGGTGAGGTTTCTGCAACAAGTGCTAATTCATAAAGAAAAATGTAACAGCAACTTAATCCAAGATAATAAGGGTTAAAAAGTGATATAAACATGGATTTGTAGCATCTGCTATGCAATCCCAATGTTCTAAATGTAATATACTGTTACTCCATTTTGAGCACAATCAAAAGACCACACACCAAGACCATAAGTCCAAAGTATAAAAGGTATATTTTATTTAGATAATATTAATATTGACAGAAAAAATGGAGTTAAAACAATGTATCAATATAATTACATATATGCTAAGAGAAGGGGTGGGCGTTTATCCAGGTGATCACGAGCATTTAGCAGTTATATGACTTTACTAAGTTTGTTACTGTGCCTATCCTGGTTTATACGCATACTATATTCACACACTTTGTTTTGACTGATTGGCACCTAGTGTTTTGAGTAATTTTGCTATATACTGACACTTATGTACTTGCACATATGCACTTTAGTTTGGATATAATTACCGTATTTGATTTGATTTTTTTGCACATTCAGTAATTTTTTTTTTGGTTATTCTTTAGCACTACTGAATAATTGTATGCCAATATACCTGGATAAAGTTGCCCCTTCTCTTAGCATATATGTAATTATATTGATACATTGTTTTAACTCCATTTTTTCTGTCAATATTATTATCTAAATAAAATATACCTTTTATACTTTGGACTTATGGTCTTGGTGTGTGGTCTTTTGGTTGTGCTCTTATTATAATTCCGACTGTCCAATTAGTTATTTGTCCATATAGCCAGCATATCTTGAATATGATTTTATTGCTATTATTTTTTTTAATATTTCTGATTTTGGTTTTATTTTGCTGGCGTTTTCCTTTGTGGCTTAGGTTAATATGTTACTCCATTTTGTAGTAATAATGAGTGAACTGCCATCTGAGAGAAGAAATCCAATACGAGCGATTATTTTGTTTTTAATGTAAAATACCTTTTTTATTCCTGAGATATGCTCTCTGGAAACCATTCACATACTTAATGTACATAACTGCTTAATGTATATATTAATGCTGGAATTAGGACTGGTAACTGTAAGTAAACATATCTAGGCTATATCACAGGGGACTGGTCATCAGGAAATAGACTTTACATTGGGTGGGACGAAGGAGGGTGTTTTATTCTGTTTTGTATTTATTTCCTAGATCATCATCTTCATAAAAAAAATGTATCTAACCTCTCCGTTCCTTCATAATTACTTCTGCGCAAATCAAGCCCTGCTGCATCAGTTTTTCGTGTAAAAAAAAACTACAATTATTAATATATATATATATATATATATATATATATATATATATATACATACATATACGGTATATATCTTCTCTATAATTAAAAAAAAATAAGTTTGAGAAATGTGTTTTAACATACAGTTATATGAAAAAGTTTGGGCACCCCTATTAACCCCTCTCTGACATTAGACGTACTATCCCGTCCATGAAACCCGTGCCAATCTAACCATGGACGGGATAGTACTTCATAGGCGATTAGCTGCGCTCCCTCCGGGAGCGCAGCTAATCGCCGCCGGGTGTCAGCTGATTATCACAGCTCACACCCGTGACTGTGTGTCAGGAGCGGTCACGGACCGCTCCCGGCACATTAACCCCTGGCACACCGCGATCAAACATGATCGCGGTGTACTGGGGGCACAGGGAAGCATCGCGCAGGGAGGGGGCTCCCTGCGCGCCCCCCTGAGACCCTCAGACCAGTGCGATGTGATCGCGCTGTTCTGAGAGCTTCCTCCCTCCCAGGACCCGGATCCAAGATGGCGCCGGGGTCCTGGAGGGAGGCGGCTTCCTCAGTGCCTGCTGAGAGCAGGCACTGAGAAGCCTGCAACTATGCCTGTGCGATCGCTGGTGTGACAGAGTGCTGTGCACACTGTCACACCAGCGATCTGATAAAATACAGTGATGTCCCACCCTGGGACAAAGTAAAAAAAATAAAAATAAACATGTTTTAAAAAAAAAAATCCAAAAAAAAAAAAAAAAAAAATATTCCCCAATAAATTCATTTCTTCCTGTAAATAAAAAAAACAAAACAATAAAAGTACACATATTTGGTATCGCCGCGTCCGTAACGACCCCCCCTATAAAACTGTCCCACTAGTTAACCCCTTTAGTGAACCCCTTAACAAAAAAAAAAAAACAAAGCAAAAAATCAAAAAATCAATGCTTTATCATCATACCGCAGAACAAAAAGTGGAATAACATGCGATCAAAAAGACCGATATAAATAAACATCATACCGCTGAAAACGTCATCTTGTCCCGCAAAAAACGAGCTGCCACACAGCATCATCAGTGAAAAAATAAAAAAGTTATAGCTCGCAGAATAAAGCGATGCAAAAATAATTATTTTTCATATAAAATTGTTTTTATTCTATAAAAGCGCCAAAACATAAAAAAATGATATAAATGAGGTATCGCCATAATCGTACTGACCCGAAGAATAAAACTGCTTTATCAATTTTACCACACGCGGAACGATAAAAACGCCTCCCCCAAAAGAAATTAATGAATTGCTGATTTTTGTTCATTCTAACCTCCCAAAAATCGAAATAAAAAGCGATCAAAAAATGTCACGTGCTCAAAAATGGTACCAATAAAAACGTCAACTCGTACCGCAAAAAATAAGACCTCACATGACTCTGTGGGCCAAAATATGCAAAAATTATAGCTCTCAAAATGTGGCGATGCAAAAAACTATTTTTTGCAATAAAATACGGATTTTTGTGTTACTCACCGTAAAATCCTTTTCTCCGAGACGCTCATTGGGGGACACAGGACTGTGGGTGTATGCTACTGCCGCTAGGAGGCTGACACTAAGTAAACATAAAAAAAGGTTAGCTCCTCCTCCGCCGTATACACCTCAGCACTGGCCGCAGGCAAACCCAGTTTAGTGCAAAAAGCAGTAGGAGGCTAAAGAATAAATTAATGTTAATACAGGTACAATATATCCAGAAGTAAATCTACTGATATAGACCCAAGCAAATAAAATTAACTTAGAAATCGAAGCCATCCGGCTAATAGGGAGGGAGCTGTGTCCCCCAATGAGCGTCTCGGAGAAAAGGATTTTACGGTGAGTAACACAAAAATCCGTATTTCTCCTTCGTCTCATTGGGGGACACAGGACTGTGGGACGTCCCAAAGCAGTCCCTTGGGTGGGAAACCGACTCCACAGTGTAATTTATAATCAAGCATTGCTTATATGTGCGCAACCGCGCCCTGAAGAATCCTTCTACCCAGACTGGCATTCGCAGAAGCCTGGGTATGGACATTATAATGCTTGGAAAAGGTATGCAGACTGGACCAGGTTGCTGCTTTACAAACCTGTTCCACCGAAGCCTGATGCCGAAGGGCCCAGGAGGCACCCACCGCTCTGGTGGAGTGAGCCTTGATCCCTGCAGGAACCACCGCGCCTCTGATGCGGTAAGCCTCCTGAATGGCTAACCGAATCCACCTAGCCAAGGTTGATTTAGAGGCAGCGAGTCCCTTCCTGCGACCTTCAGGGAGGACAAACAGCGTGTCCGTCTGTCGAAAGGACGCCGTCCGAGATACATATCTCCTGAGTGCTCTCACCAGATCCAGCGTATGGAGAGCCTTCTCCACTCGGTGCGTCGGAGCTGGGCAAAATGAGGGCAAAACAATGTCCTCATTAATATGAAATGAG
>JARQOD010000001.1:772245614-772396883 GCA_033576555.1 Oophaga sylvatica | reverse complement strand
ACAAGGGGCCCGCTATATCTAGGGGGGCACACTCTATAAATGGGGGGCCCTGCATATATATGGGGGCCCGCTATAACTATTGGGCCCTGCTTTACACATGTGGCCCGCTATTACAAGTTCCCCTACGAAAACTAGGGGGCCCTGCATAAAAAATTTGGGGCCCTCTTTTTAAAGTGGGCCTGCTATATACAATGTGGGCCCTGCTGTATACATGTGGGCCCTTTGTATACTAGGGGCCCCTGCTTATACTTTTGGGGGGCCCTGTTTACACTATGTGGGCAGTGCTGTATATAAATTGGGCCCCCGCTGTTTACTTTTGGGGGGCCCGCAATACTATGGGGTCCTGCTGTATACTATGGGGCCCCTGTTGTACAAGGGGGGCCCTGCTAATACTAGGGCAGCACACTATACTATGGGGGCCCTGCTAATACATGTGGGCCCTGCTGCATATGGGGGCCGCATATACAATGTGGCCTTGCTATATACAAAGTGGGCCCTCGTATACAGGGGGGCCCTGCAAATAAAAGTGGCCCACTGAAACATTGGGCCCGCAAAACAAGGGGGCCCCCTGCTGATACAAAGGGGGCCCCTGCGTACCAAAGGGGGGCCCTGCTAATACAATGTTGGCCCGCAATACAAAGGGGGCCCGCATATCAACGGGGCCCCCTGCTATAAACTAAGGGGGCCCTGTTTGTAACTATGGGGCCTGCAAAAACGTGTGGGCCCTACTGTATACTATATGGCCCTGGATACAGGGGGCCCCCTTTCTATATAAAATGTGGGCCCTGCTGTAAAATTTTTTGGGCCCTGCTAATACTATGTGGGCCCTGCTATATACTTTTTGGGGGCCCTGCTTAACAATGGGGCCCTGCTTCACATGGGGGCCCCAATCAATGTGGGCCCTCGAAAACTAGGGGGGGCCCGCAAAATTACAAGTGGGCCCTACTGTATACTATGTGGGCCCTGCTGTATACAATGTGGGCCCTGCTGTACACTATGTGGGCCCTGCTATATACAATGTGGGCCCTGCTATATACTATGTGGGCCCTGCTATTTACTATGTGGGCCCAGCTATATACAATGTGGGCCCTGCTATATACTATGTGGGCCCTGCTGTATACTATGGGGGCCCTGCTATATACAATGTGGGCCCTACTGTATACTATGTGGGCCCTGCTGTATACTATGGGGCCTTGCTATATACAATGTGGGCCCTGCTGTACACTATGTGGGCCCTGCTATATACAATGTGGGCCCTGCTATATACTATGTGGGCCCTGCTATATACAATGTGGGCCCTGCTGTATACTATGGGGCCCTGCTATATACAATGTGGGCCCTACTGTAAACTATGTGGGCCCTGCTATATACAATGTTGGCCCTACTGTATACTATGGGGGCCCTGCTATATACAATGTGGGCCCTGCTGTTTACTATGTGGGCCCTGCTATATACAATGTGGGCCCTGCTGTATACTATGTGGGCCCTGTTGTATACTATGTGGGCCCTGCTGTATACTATGTGGGCCCTGTTGTACAATGTGGGCCCTGCTGTTTACTATGTGGGCCCTGCTATATACAATGTGGGCCCTGCTGTATACTATGTGGGCCCTGTTGTATACTATGTGGGCCCTGCTGTATACTATGTGGGCCCTGCTGTACACTATGTGGGCAGTGCTGTATACTATGTGGGCCCTGCTATATACAATGTGGGCCCTGCTGTATACAATGTGGGCCCTGCTGTATACTATGTGGGCCCTGCTGTATACTATGTGGGTCCTGCTGTATACTATGTGGGCCCTGTTGTACAATGTGGGCCCTGCTATATACTATGTGGGCAGCACTCTATACTATGTGGGCCCTGCTATATACTATGTGGGCCCTGCTGTTCACTATGTGGGTCCTGCAATATACTATGTGGGCCTTGCTATATACTATGTGGGCCCTGCTGTACACTATGTGGGCCCTGCTGTACACTATGTGGGCCCTGCTATATACAATGTGGGCCCTGCTGTATGCAATGTGGGCCCTGCTGTATACTATGTGGGCCCTGCTGTATACTATGGGGCCCTGTTGTACAATGTGGGCCCTGCTATATACTATGTGGGCAGCACTCTATACTATGTGGGCCCTGCTATATACTATGTGGGCCCTGCTGTACACTATGTGGGCCCTGCTATATACAATGTTGGCCCTACTGTATACTATGGGGGCCCTGCTATATACAATGTGGGCCCTGCTGTTTACTATGTGGGCCCTGCTATATACAATGTGGGCCCTGCTGTATACTATGTGGGCCCTGTTGTATACTATGTGGGCCCTGCTGTATACTATGTGGGCCCTGCTGTACACTATGTGGGCAGTGCTGTATACTATGTGGGCCCTGCTATATACAATGTGGGCCCTGCTGTATACAATGTGGGCCCTGCTGTATACTATGTGGGCCCTGCTGTATACTATGTGGGTCCTGCTGTATACTATGTGGGCCCTGTTGTACAATGTGGGACCTGCTATATACTATGTGGGCAGCACTCTATACTATGTGGGCCCTGCTATATACTATGTGGGCCCTGCTGTTCACTATGTGGGTCCTGCTATATACTATGTGGGCCTTGCTATATACTATGTGGGCCCTGCTGTACACTATGTGGGCCCTGCTGTACACTATGTGGGCCCTGCTATATACAATGTGGGCCCTGCTGTATGCTATGGGGGCCCTGCTGTATACTATGGGGGCCCTGCTATATACAATGTGGGTCCCACTGTATACTATGGGGGCCCTGCTATATACAATGTGGGCCCTGCTGTTTACTATGTAAGCCCTGCTGTACACTATGTGGGCCCTGCTATATACAATGTGTGCCCTGCTGTATGCTATTGGGGCCCTGCTGTATACTATGGGGGCCCTGCTATATACAATGTGGGCCCTGCTGTATACTATGTGGGCCCTGCTGTATACTATGTGGGCCCTGCTGTACACTATGTGGGCAGTGCTGTATACTATGTGGCCCCGCTATATACAATGTGGGCCCTGCTGTATACTATGTGGGCCCTGCTGTTTACTATGTGGGCCCTGTTGTACAATGTGGGCCCTGCTATATGCTATGTGGGCAGCACTCTATACTATGTGGGGCCTGTTGTATACTATGGGGGCCCTGCTATATACAATGTGGGCCATGCTGTTTACTATGTGGGCCATGCTATATACAATGTGGGCCCTGCTGTATACTATGTGGGCCCTGTTGTATACTATGTGGGCCCTGCTGTATACTATGTGGGCCCTGCTGTACACTATGTGGGCAGTGCTGTATACTATGTGGGCCCTGCTATATACAATGTGGGCCCTTCTGTATACAATGTGGGCCCTGCTGTATACTATGTGGGCCCTGCTGTATACTATGTGGGCCCTGCTATATACTATGTGGGCAGCACCTATACTATGTGGCCTGCTATATACTATGTTGGCCCTGCTGTTCACTATGTGGGCCCTGCTATATACTATGTGGGCCCTGCTGTACACTATGTGGGCCCTGCTATATACAATGTTGGCCCTACTGTATACTATGGGGCCCTGCTATATACAATGTGGCCCTGCTGTATTCTATGTGGGCCCTGCATATACAATGTGGGCCTGCTGTATACTGTGGGCCCTGTAGTATACTATGTGGGCCCTGCTGTATACTATGTGGGCCCTGCTGTACACTATGTGGGCAGTGCTGTATACTATGTGGGCCCTGCTATATACAATGTGGGCCCTGCTGTATACAATGTGGGCCCTGCTGTATACTATGTGGGCCCTGCTGTATACTATGTGGGCCCTGCTGTATACTATGTGGGCCCTGCTATATACTATGTGGGCCCTGCTGTTCACTATGTGGTTCCTGCTATATACTATGTGGGCCCTGCTGTACACTATGTGGGCCCTGCTGTACACTATTTGGGCCCTGCTATATACAATGTGGGCCCTGCTGTATACTATGGGGGCCCTGCTATATACAATGTGGGTCCTACTGTATACTATGTGGGCCCTGCTATATACAATGTTGGCCCTGCTGTATACTATGGGGGGCCTGCTATATACAATGTGGGCCCTGCTGTTTACTATGTAAGCCTTGCTGTACACTATGTGGGCCCTGCTATATACAATGTGTGCCCTGCTGTATGCTATTGGGGCCCTGCTGTATACTATGGGGGACCTGCTATATACAATGTGGGCCCTACTGTATACTATGTGGGCCCTGCTATATACAATGTTGGCCCTGCTGTATACTATGGGGGCCCTGCTATATACAATGTGGGCCCTGCTGTTTACTATGTGGGCCCTGCTATATACAATGTGGGCCCTGCTGTATACTATGTGGGCCCTGCTGTATACTATGTGGGCCCTGCTGTACACTATGTGGGCAGTGCTGTATACTATGTGGGCCCTGCTATATACAATGTGGGCCCTGCTGTATACTATGTGGGCCCTGCTGTATACTATGTGGGCCCTGCTGTATACTATGTGGGTCCTGTTGTACAATGTGGGCCCTGCTATATACTATGTGGGCAGCACTCTATACTATGTGGCCCTGTTGTATACTATGTGGGCCCTGCTATATACTATGTGGGCCCTGCTGTACACTATGTGGGCCCTGCTATATACTATGTGGGCCCTGCTATATACTATGTAGGCCCTGATGTACACTATGTGGGCCCTGCTGTACACTATGTGGGCAGTGTTATATACTATGGGGGGATATAATATATTTTATAGGGTGGCTGTGTTATATAATATGTGGCTGTGTTATATACTTTGTGGCTGTGTTATATACTATGGGGGCTACGTTATATTCCTTTGGGGAGGCAGGCTGTATGATATTCTATTCGGGGATACATTATATTCTATGGGGGCTGTATTATATTTATTATATTCTATGAGGGGTGATTGCATCATATGAGGGGGCTACATTATACTGTATGAGGTGGCTACATTGTATTCTATGGGGGGCTAGATTATATTGTATGGGGGCTTCATTATACTTTATGATGGGGCTACATTATATTCTATGGGGGCTGCATTATACTATATGAGTAGGGCTACATTGTATTTTATGGAGGGGCTACATTATACTATATAAGGGGGCTCAATTATATTCTATGGGGGTTTACATTATACTCTGTGGGGTGGTACCGTGGTTGCATTATACTCTGTGGGGTGGTTGCATTATACTCTGTGGGGTGGCTGCATTATGCTCTATAGGGTGACTGCATTATACTATATGTGGGCTGCATTATACTGTATCGAGGACTATGGGGAATACATTATACCATATGAAGAACTATGGGGTGCATTATACTATGGAAGTGAATTGTACTACATGGATGACTATAGCGGTGCATTATACTATATGGAGCACTATGAGGAGTGTATTATACTATATGGATGACTGAGGGTATTTTAATATATTGAGGGCTATTAGGAGTGTATTATACTATATGGAGGACTATGGATACATTCTATTATATGGAGGACTATGGGGTGTGCACTTTACAATATGGAGGACTGTGGTACACATTATAATATATGGAGGACTATGGGGTGTATTATACTAAACAAGCAAAATGCTGCATATTCATCGAGTGATTGGTGTTAAGTGTGATTGGTGAGGGCATGGTGCCGAAGTGAAGTTTTTCCATGAAAGGGCATAGGGATTTTGGAAGGTTTGCATGGTGGAGGAGGAGCTAGGGTGGATGCGGAACTGGGGGGTGGAGCCTGGGCGGAGTCTCAAGGGGGGCCCCATAAATTTTGCCAGTATGGGGCCCCGAAATTCCTAGTGGCAGCCCTGCACACAGACACTGGACTGGAAGCAGTGGAAACATTTTGTGGAGTGACAAATCACACTTCTGTCTCTGGCAGAAGAGTCTGAATTTAATGATCGCCAAGAGAACGTTACCTGCTCTACTGTAAAGTGCTAATTTTAAAGCTTAGTGGATGAGGGATACTGCCATGGGGTTATTTTTTAGGGCTTGGCAATTTAGAGTCCTAGGATGACTGTGTGCACTACACAAAGCAAGGTGCAGCACGTTGGGCAGATTGTGGAAGAACTTGACTCGATGCACCTGTCCTGACATCAACCCAATGAAGTGGTGGTGCAGCCTGGCTAAGTCATCAGTGTCTGAACAGTGGAGAGTCATACCCTCACAGATCAATATAAAAGTCCTGGACAAACAATTAACTTTGTAGCTAAAACCCTAATTTCAATCTATATTTGAACCGAAAATAAAAAAACTGCAATAAAAATTTACTGAAAGCTGAATTCACACCCTGCAGATTTGGTTGCAGAAATCTCTGTAACCGCCTCACTCCTCTGCAACAATCCAATTCAGATAAAGCAGATTTATAGATAAAGTCCACCAGAATAAGGCACCATTGCGGTTTTTGGGCCATCTGTGCTGTGCCCCTTATGACACTGCCTCACTGTGAGCTCCTGCGTGCATATATTATCTACCACATTGCTGACTGACAGGGCTGCAGTGCAGGGGCCCCTGGGGGCCACACAGGACAGTCACCTCTGACCCAGCTACCTGGCAGACAGCTTCAGTGCCGGACTAAGAGGCAGAGCATCCTTCACCTCAGCCCGCACACTTCTGACACCATCTATTCAGAGAACACTGATAATCCACCACTGCAGCAGCTGCAAGTCTCCAAAGATTCAACAGCTGCCCCCCGCACTCACATCACAAGACCACCGACTGACCTCGGAGCATTAGTATCTTCTGGTGTGTAAAGGGGATGTTGTTAGCCTTGGCGAAGATATACACAGCGCGGCAGGGCTGAGAGAAAAGGTCCAGGTACAGGGTCAAGTCCGACATGATGATGACACCAGCAGTGAGACTGAAAAGCTCCGTGAGGGGACTCTGATTATACAGCAGTGCCCACGCCCACGGCACGGAGTCTCACCCACCTAACAGGGCTGTATTTAGAGTTTCTGCTGCCCTAGGCACTTTTCGTTCTGCCTCCCCATTGGTGAGTATGACTAATGCAGACACTGTCGGCAGTGACTTAGGCTACTTGCACGTCAGCGATTTTTGCCATTCGCGGCAGATCCGGCAGTTTTTCCGCATCTGCCATGTAACGGATCACTCATGGCAACACTGCATTCGGCCTCATTCATTCCCTATGCGACTTGCAGACATGTCCGACACTTGCGGTTTTGACGCGATCCGCAAATACGATACTTGCAGCAATGGAAAAAAAAACGCTACTAGCAGTGTTTTTTTTTTCTCACCGCAAGTGCCGCACATGTTTCCAAGTCCTATAGGGAATGAATGAGGCCGAATCTATGTGTATGTCCATGTAGCTCTTTCAAAGACAGTGGTTTCCTACCACACTCAAAAGACATACAAATAGGATGTTTAGATTGTGAGCCCCAATGGGGACAGTGTTGATGATGTATGTAAAGTGCTGTGGAGCTAATAGCGAAATATCAGTGAATAATATTATTCTTAATATTATGTTACAATACCAGGATCTGAGGATTTTCTGTTTTGAGATCAAGCGCTCTCTGATGTGATGTTGCTGCCTCTCTCGCTGTCTTCCTGTTTTGACACTGCAGTGTGGTGGACAAGAAAACATTAACTGGTTAACAGCAAGAAGTCTGGTGTCTGTGTACTAACTGAACTAGAAACTCTCCCACACCATGTCCAGCAGACATTGGAGCATTACTAGATGGATTTTATTATTCTATTACTGCCCAGTCTCTGACTAAGGCCATATTCATATGTTGGGTGTAAACAGATACTTACATATAAATCTGGACAATTTATCTTTAGATCTCCCGGTATATTATTTATTATAGATCTATAATATATAAAGTACAAGGAGACCTATAGTATAAAATGTCCAGAGTCATCTGTAATATATGATGTACAATCTATTATATATAATGTCCAGGGTGATCTATAATATATAATGCTCAGGTAGTAGATTTATAATAATGTACAGTCCAGGCAAATCTATGCTATATAATGTCCAGAGGCAGAGATATACTGTATTTAGGGTACGTTTCCACGTTCAGGAAATGCTGCGGGTTGGACGCTGAGAACAGCCGCAGCATCCAAATGTTACAGCATAGTGGAGGGGATTTTATGAAATCCCATATCCACTATGCATACAATTTCAAAGATGCAGGTGGCAGACCTACATATATGCACATGCGGCGCGTTTTTCTAGACCGCAGCATGTCTATTTATCTCTCGGAGACGCTCAGTCTACGCAAGATAAATAACACCGTCCTATGTATAGGATGCGGTGATTCCACACGGTTCAATGAAAACATGTGGAATCACCGCGCGTACAAAAGCCGGCAAAGCTTAGGACAGAGCTGTGTCCTCTCTGCAGCGTTTCCTGAACGTGGAAACATAGCCTTAGGGTATGTGCACACATTGCAGATTTGTCTGCAGAAGTTTCTGTACATAATCCGCATCTCTTGGCAGAAAACGCAGGTGCGTATTTGATGCGTTTTTTACATGTGGATTTGTATGCCTTTTTGTAAGCTAAATAAAGATGTTATTTAACAAAAAAAAAGATTTGTGATGTCATTTCTGTCCAACCCCCTCTTTTACATTAGTCCAGCGCTCATTCCTTACCCCAGCGCTCATTCTCCCCCTGCACTCATTCCCCCAGCGCTCATTCCCCCAGTGTTCATTCCTCCCCAGCACTCATTCTCCTCCCTGCGCTCATTCCCCCCGCGTCATTCTCCCTTCCCCCCAGTGTTCATTCCTCCCCCACGCTCAATCCCCCCAGCACTCATTCCCCCCAGCGCTCATTACTCCCCAGCGCTCATTCCCCCAGCGTTCATTCCCCCAGCACTCATTCCCCCCCAGCGCTCATTCCCCATGTTCATTCCTCCCCCAGCGTTCAATCTCTCCCCTGCGCTCATTCCCCCCAGCGCTCATTCCCCCAGCGCTCATTCTCCCCAGCGCTCATTCTCCCCAGTGCTCATTACTCCCCAGCGCTTTCTCCCCCAGCGCTCATTCTCCCCAGCGCTCATTCCCCCAGCGCTCATTCCCTCCCAGCGCTCATTCCCCCAGCTTCACATCATTTCCCCCAGCGCTCATTCCCTACCCCAGCGCTCATTCCCCCCAGCGTTCATTCCTCCCCAGCGCTCATTCTCTCCCCTGCGCTCATTCCCCCCAGCGCTCATTACTCCCCAGCGCTCATTACTCCCCAGCGCTCATTCCCCTCAGCTCTCATTCCCCACCCCAGCGCTCATTCCCCAACCCAGCGCTCATTCCCCCCAGCATTCATTCCTCCCCAGCACTCATTCTCTCCCTTGCGCTCATTCCCCCCAGCGCTCATTACTCCCCAGCGCTCATTCCCCACCCCAGCGCTCATTCCTCCCAGTGTTCATTCTCCCCAGCACTCATTCCCCCAGCATTCATTTCTCCCCAGCGCTCATTACTCCCCAGCGCTCATTCCCCCCAGCGCTCATACTCCCCCAGCGCTCATTCCCCCTCAGTGCTCATTCCCCCCAGTGCTCATTCCTCCCCAGCACTCACTCCCCCCAGCGCTCATTCCTCCCCCGGCCCCCAGCGCTCATTCCCCCATCATCATACTCTCCTCCTCCTGCTGCAGCTCCGATGGTTCAGCGCCGACATCTTCCTGTATGAGCGTGCGGTCACACGTCACGTGGTACAGCTCATGAATATGGACGCCACGCCTATGAGAGTGGAGTGGCGTCCATATTCATGAGATTAATGAGCGGTACCACGAGTGACTGCGTGTCCGACCCCCCGGACAAAATAATAATTTCTTGCTCAGGTGCCGCCCCCCCGCAGAGTCCCACCCTAGGCACATGCCCTGCCACCTAATGCTGTCACCTTTGCGCAGCCTGTGGCTCCATTAGTGCTAATTGCACGGTGTGACATTGTGGCTTCATGGCAGAAAGTCCATGGATGACAGCTGCAAATATGCATGACAAAGCTCCTCACTGCTGACATCCCTCCTCGAGATTCCTCCTTCCTTCATGCATCCTGGTCACTGTCATCTTGTTCTAAACCTCCTGTCAGGATTCTAGTAGAATTTCCTCCACATAGACTCTAAATAAAATAGAATAGTAGAAATACTTTATCCTGGAATTCAGAGTTTTATCCCTGTGAGAAAGCACATGTCGGCCTCATTAGCTGTGGCTTTTCCACTTGGATTCTGTAGCATAAAATTAGGGCATGTTCACACTGCGTGTCTGTTTTCCAAGCAAAAGACGCCTCAGCATTCGTTCCTTTTCTCTGAAGTTTCGTAATCCTGAAGCATCTTCCGCCAGCAATTTTTTGGGGTCATTTCCTCAGCGTTTTTTTCAGAAGTTTGGAAGTTTGCAGACTTTTTATAAAATATTTATCAAGAAATTAAGAAAACACTTGCATTTATTTTCAGTAAAAAAAAGCATACAAAAATAAAAAACTTGACGGCTTATTTTTTTTTAGTCCTCCCATTGACTTACAGCAGGGATGGAGAACCTCTGGCCTGGGATGACCTTTTCTCTGGCCCCCGGGGCAGAATCCCTGGGTTCACAGTGGAAAAATATTTAGACTTGAGAGTCCTCAGTGGTTGATACCTTTTAATGGCTAACTGAAAAGATGGTAACAAATTGCAAGCTTTCGAGACTACTCCGGTCTGGGTTCACAGTGCTCATTTTGTCAGTCTTCTAATTTATCCTTGCTCTGCGTTCACCGCTGAACGCTGCAGTGAGTGCAATGAAAGATTACGTCCTGACACTTGCCAGTGCCAGGATGTGCTTTGTGGATGGAGTTATAACACTATGCGCTCCCATCCCACAAAGAATGACAGCAGCAGCAGCCCGGCATCTCCTGCGATGTCTATGCCACCCCCATGTTTCATGTCCATATTGCAGCCAAATGTCTTCTACGACGTCTATACAGCGACCAAATGGCTTCTGCGATGTCTACACCGCAGCCCCATGTCTCCAGTGATGTCTATGCCACAGCCCTCATGTCTCCTGAAGTGTAAATGCTGCAGCCCAATGTCTAATGTGATTGTGATGTATATACAGCAGTCTCGGTGTTCCTGTATGTTGTATGCACAGCAATCTCAATTCCTCCTGTGTAATAAATGCAGCTCTCTCTGTGTCTCCTATGTGATGTGTATACAGCCGTCTTGGTGTCTTCCTATGTGACATGCTACTGACGAACATTTACAGGAAACCCACATCTGTCAACGTATTACATTCCTCTTTATCTCCTCATCCTGCGTCCCTAATTAGATCAATTTCAGTGGGCCAATTCTTGCGCCTCTAGTGATTATGTTCAACAGATGTAGATTTTGAAAATCAGGTTGAAGATCTAGAACTAAGATTTAGGGAACGTGGCTTTAGCCATCGATGTATCAAAAGAGCCTATCATAGAGCGAGAAATACATTGAGACATGAAGCATTGTACTCCACTCGTACATCTTCAAAGCAAACACACTTCATTACAAATTACCATTCACAAACAACAATGATGAGACACTAGAGAAATTTTGGCCAATTTTATTGGCTGATACAACCTTATCCCTATATCTAACTGAAATGCCAGGTATTACCTATTGATATTCCAGGAATCTTCATGATCATCCAGTCAAACACACTACAAAAATGTAACCCTCACTTTTTTTAGGCAATATTCATCCTAATCCAGGATGTATACCATGCGCCTCTGTAAAAACCAAAGACAAGCATAATAAGTAAAAACCCCTGCAGTAAATAAACAGCAATAGTGCATGAAAATATTAGGGTACTTAGTTAACATAATTTTGATTTAAAAAATGAAAAAGTCATCCCACCACTTCACGGTGACCTTAATCAGGAGAGTCCTAACTCTAATATAAACCTCCTTACCCTCAAGGGTGGTTTGCACGTTAATGACTGGGCCAATTTTTACAATTCTGACCACTGTCTTTTATGAGGTTATAACTCTGGAACGCTTCAACGGATCTTCGCGATTCTGAGATTGTTTTCTCGTGACATATTGTACTTCACGTTAGTGGTAAAATTTATTCGATATAACTTGCGTTTATTTTTGAAAATACGCAAATATGGCGAAAATTTAGAAAATTTTGCAATTTTCAAACTTTGAATTTTTATTCCCTTAAAACAGAGAAATATGTCACACAAAATAGTTAATAAATAACATTTCCCACATGTCTACTTTACATCAGCACAATTTTGGAACCAAAATATTTTTTTGTTAGGAAATTATAAGGGTTAAAACTTGACCAGCGATTTCTCATTTTTACAACAAAATTTACAAAGCCATTTTTTTTAGGGACCACCTCACATTTGAAGTCACTTTGAGGGGTCTATATGGCAAAAAATACCCAAAAGTGACACCATTCTAAAAACTGCACCCCTCAAGGTACTCAAAACCACATTCAATAAGTTTATTAAATTTAAACCTTCAGGTGCTTCCCAGGAGCTGAAGCAACGTGGAAGGAAAAAATGAACATTTAACTCTTTACAGTTTGTTTGCACTCTATGTATATACAGTACAGACCAAAAGTTTGGACACACCTTCTCATTCAAAGATTTTTCTGTATTTTCATGACTATGAAAATTGTAGGATCACACTGAAGGCATCAAAACTATGAATTAACACATGTAGAATTATACATTACACTTTACCAAAAAGTGTGAAACAACTGAAAATATGTCTAATATTCTAGGTTCTTCAAAGTAGCCACCTTTTGCTTTGATTATTGCTTTGCACGCAGAAAAGGTGAACGGATAGACTCTACATGCCTGGTTCCCACCGTGAAGCATGGAGGAGGTGGTGTGATGATGTGGGGGTGCTTTGCTGGTGACACTGTTGGGGATTTATTCAAAATTGAAGGCATACTGAACCAGCATGGCTACCACAGCAGCTTGCTATTCCATCTGGTTTGCGTTTAGTTGGACCATCATTTATTTTTCAACAGGGCAATGACCCCAAACACACCTCCAGGCTGTGTAAGGGCTATTTGACCAAGAAGGAGAGTGTTGGGGTGCTACGCCAGATGACCCGACCTCCACAGTCACCAGACCTGAACCCAATTGAGATGGTTTGGGGTGAGATGGACCACTCACCGCTTCAATTTTGAATAAATCCCCAACAGTGTCACCAGCAAAGCACCCCCACACCATCTCCTCCATGCTTCACGGTGGGAACCAGGCATATAGAGTCCATCCATTCACCTTTTCTGCGAGCAATGCAGTATTCAAAGCAAAAGGTGGCTACTTTGAAGAACCTAAAATATAAGACATATTTTCAGTTGTTTCACACTTTTTTGTAAAGTGTAATGTGTAATTCCACATGTGTTAATTCATAGTTTTGATGCCTTCAGTGTGATTCTGCAATTTTCATAGTCATGAAAATACAGAAAAATCTTTGAATGAGAAGGTGTGTCCAAACGTTTGGTCTGTACTGTATATACATAGAGTGCAAACAAAACTGTAAAAAAAAAAAAACCTAAAGAAAGACGTAGTTACTTTCTGGTATCTGGATTTCTCAGAGCCCATGATGGCACCTCGGAGAGAAGGGTTCCGCCCTTCAAGGACAGGAACCCTACAGGTAAAAAGGGTGGTGCCTCTCTCCAGCATCAGTTGTTTACAGGGCATGAGAGGACCTCCAGGTTAATAACACAATATTCAACATTATTACGAAGCTTAACAGGAACATCATGTGACTACACAAACGAAAGTAAGTGTGCACACCAACACGTGAAGGAAGGGAATGTACGGGTGCCGTCTGGGCTCTGAGAAATCCCGTTACCAGTAAGGGACTACGTCTTTTTCCTTCCCCCATGATGGCACCATGGAGAGAATTGCAGAGAATGTACATTAGGGAGGGACCACTGCTTCCAGAACCCTTCTACCAAAAGTAAGGTCTGAAGAAGAGGCTAGGTCCAGCTGATAGTGATTGAGGCATGTGGAGGGGAAGATCAAGTAGCAGCTCTACATATCTAATCTATTGAAGCACTGTCTCTTTCCGCCCAAGAGGCTGCCGCTGCCCTCATCGAATGCGCTTTTAGTTTCTCAGGGGCGGTCTTCCCATGCGAGGAGTATGACAGGAATATGACGTCTCATCCATCTTGCCAACGTGCCTTTAGAAGCTTCTTGCCCTTTTGAGGACCCTGAAAACGCACAGAGAGCACTATCCTTCCTACACTCTTGTGTGGCCGCTGAGTATTGGATCAGGCACCTCCTGACATCTAGTGTATGCAGAACCCTTTCTCCCTTGTTCTTGAGGTTGTTTCAAAATGAAGGAAGGGAGATCTCCTGGGATCTATGAAATTGAGATGCCACTCGGTTCTCCAAGATTTGTGTGAAAGGGGGGTCAGCAGACAATGCCTGGATGTCACTGAATCTACAAGCTGACGTGAGGGCTACTAAGTGATGTCTTAAGGGACAGAATTCTCAGTGAAGCATCTATCAGGGATTCGAAAGGAGGTTTGGTTAGGGTAGTAAGGACCAATTTAGATCCCAAGGAGGAAGATTCTAAGAGGGGATGGGTCTAGACTTAGCCGATGCTGTGATGAATCTGGATATCCACCGATTCCGGGTCACAGGTCACAATTGTATAGGACTCCTAATGCTGCGACCTGAACCTTCAGAGTACTCGTAGCAAGGCCCTGTTCCAAACCCTTTTGTAAAAATTCTAAGATGGCCACTAGTGGGACCCCTACTTCTAGCCAGGAAGCTGAGGATGAAAGGAACTTCTTCCATGTTTTCCAATAAAGTTTAGTGGTTATGGGTTTCCTGCTTTGTAGCAGCGTGGATATTAAATTCAGGGAAAACCCTTTATCCCTTAGGAGAGCCCTCTCAAATTCCAGGCTGTCATGTGCAAGTTTGTTACCTGAAGATGAAGAACCGGTCCCTGGAAAGAAGGTCCCGAACCTCCGGAAGTACCCAGGGGTCGGAGATGGACATCATCCTCAGCCAAGAAAACCACGTTCTCTTTGGCCAAAAGAGGGCTATTAAGATTACTCTTGCCCTGTCTTCCCAAATCTTCCTCAAAACCGCCATAATCAGGGCAATCGGGGAAAAAGCATAGGCTAGATGGTGGTCCCATGTAATCATGAAGGCATCTTACGCTACGGGGTTCCCTTTGGGGTCTGTCGAGCAGCATGCATCTACTTTCCTGTTTTGACTGCTGGCGAATAGGTCTGAAGGGTGGCCCCACCTTTCTGCGATCAGCTTTAACACTGACTCAGTTCGCACTCGCCCTACCTTAGCTCGGTCTGAAATTCACTCTGCGATTTTCCTGCTCCTCTTATATAGAGAGCAGATAGAGACTCCCCAAGTTGCCCTCGGCTATCTGCGAAATGGACTTTGTCACTTCCATGAGAGGGCAGGACTGGGTACCCCCCTGATGGGTTTAGTATGCTATCACTACCCAGTTGTTTGAGAATACTCTTACATGGTGTCACTGAAGCGTGTCCAAAAGTTCTAAAAGGGCGAACTGTTGTGAGCATGTTGGAAATTACTTCTGAGTTGGGGCTCCCTCTGGTGGTTGCTGAGGGTATTGAACCAGTGTTGAATAATAGAAGTCCATCACTTGCGAGCGATGACTGTCAATCAGGAGAGACGGACTGGGCTGATATAAGTGAGCTGCCTTCCCTTGATCCTCGCCGGTGATCAATTGTTGGTTTTTGGTTTATTTCGAAGTCAGCTTGTGTCTTGCCTTCGTCTGCTACTTTCAGATAAGTTATTTGCGGCTTGTTTCTATCATGTTTGCTATTTCCATTTTTTTGCCTGCACTTTTGTGGGAGGTTAGCCAGGTTCCCCTCCAGGGGCCTGTGCTACTCTCTGTTTTTCAGTAGCCACTGTTTATTTGTTCCATTGCTCTGTCCCTGCTATTTGAGTGGCTGCGGGTTAGCCGCTTGGTCACACCAGAGATCTGATTTAGAGGGTGGCGAGATCGTGCGGTCTCAGCTTTTTTTGAAATCAGAAGTGTTGGAATTTTTCTATGGTTTTGTTTGGTTGCAGATGGCTGTTTTTTGCTCCTGTCCTCCTCAGCTACCAAATCATAACAGAATCACCGGCCATACTGTACATTCTATGGTACTCAAAAGAAGGAAAAAATAGTAAAAAAAAATCTTTTTTCCTCTTTATCTCTGGGGGCTGTAGGAGTTTTTCTGCAATGGAAATCAAGCACTTGTCCGATCGTGTGGAGCAGCTTGCTGCTGAAGTTTGGAGTATTGCTAGCTATCTCACTCGTTTGCCTGCTGTAGAACCCAAGATCCCTACTCCGAATTTATTTTTTGGGGATCGGTCTAAATTTTTGAATTTTAAAAATAACCAAGTTGTTTTTTGCTCTGAAACCTAAGTCCTCGGGGAACGCAGCACAGCAGGTTCAAATTGTCATCTCCCTGTTGCACGGCGACCCTCAGGATTGGGCTTTTTCCCTGACACCTGGGGATCCTGTTTTGACTGATGTTGATGTGTTATTTCAGGCTTTGGGGTTGTTGTACGATGAACCGAATGTTACTGATCAAGCTGAGAAAACCTTGTTGGCATTGAATCAGGGTCAGGAAGCCACAGAGCTATGTCAGAAATTCCAAAAGTGGGCAGTCCTTACTAAATGGAATGATGATGCCCTGGCAGCTCTTTTTCGGAAGGGTCTGGCAGAAACCGTAAAAGACGTTATGGTGGGATTTCCTGTTCCCTCTGGTCTCAATGACTCTATGTCATTGGCTATTCAAATAGATAGACGTTTACGTGAGCGTAGAAATATGCGAGAGGTGGTGATGCCTTGCGAGCCAGCACCTGAGCCCATGCAGTATGATGGAGTGGTTTCTGGGGCTCAGCGTCGAGAATTTCGAAAGCTTAATAAGTTGTGCTTCTATTGTGGAGTCTGTCCTAAGCGGGGAAGACGTTTTGCGCGCTCAGTTGTTTTGGGTAATGTTCAGACTAAATTTCTTTTGACTGTTACCTTGATTTGCTCTGTGTCCACATTTTCGGCTCAGGCTTTTATTGATTCAGGAGCAGCGCTAAACCTGATGGATTCTGATTTTGCCAAATGTGGTTTTCCCATGGTACCCCTGCGGAGGTCTATTTCTTTGCTGGGTATTGATTCTACCCTTTTGGCGGAGAATAAACCCCAGCTTTCAACCCAGGTGATAATGCGGGTTGACCCGGACCACCAAGAACAGGCCGTACAGTACTGGCTATCGCTGGTTTAAACGTGCCGATAGCCGCTTCCCACGCTCTTTTAAGTGAGGCTTCGGCTTTACGGTCAAGGGGATCTTTCAATAACCCTGCATCCTCCACTGGTAAAGATGATTGTTTTGAGGAAGAGGCGACTGCCGCATCAACTTTCGGAACTTTGGACCAATTTGATAATTCCTCATCGCTGAAGGGGTACCTTCTTTTTGAGGCGGAAGGAAGATAACCCCTCTGATCCTGTTTATCCCACTCCTTAATTAAGGCTTTAATGGCCGGAATTACGGGAAATGCTCTTCTTTTTCTGTCAGTTACGCCTGCGAACATAACCTCCTGAGTGGTTTGAGGTCCCTTTACATCTGAACAACCCATCGTAATCCTCACCGATTTTACTAAACTGTCCATATTTTTCTAAGGGAAAACATGAGCGTCCCTCTATGTCTGAGGAGGATGAGGACGCGGATGACTCTGCCGTCTCAGATGCTATCCCTTCCTCTGGATCTGAGTCTGAACTAGAAATTATTTTCTTCGTTTTTCCGCGTATGGGTACCTCAGCGGACTGATTTAGGGCCTGCAGTTCTGCTCTTATTATAGCTCTTATGTCCGAAGTTGAAACGGATGCCTGCTGCACCGTATCTTTTATTCATTTTGCGCACAATCTTTTTGTATAGGTCTGAGCTAGGGGGCAACTACAGAGGCCACATTCTTTGTTTTCCCTTTTTTCTTAGCCTGAGATGATTTACCAGAAGGATAAGAGAGAGAGAGAGAGAGAGAGAGAGAGAGAGAGAGAAACATCGTCAGCTTTATAGGCAGATAGTGATAACTCACCCAGTGAAGCTGCCAGTACCGATTGCAAAGGCGGTGAAACAGGTTTCGTGGCGTGGGTTCTGTGGCTTGCGTCCAAGGAACCTCTGTTAGAGTGGTATCTGGACGGAGCTGCAGTATCCTCTGCCGGAGGATGCGTGCCTTGTCCTGGAGAAGACATGCTTGCACGCTGTTTTCCTCCTAGCAGGTCTTTTTATCTGCCACACCTGTTGCCTCTCAGTACCTCCCCCACCCCAGCCCCTCCCCACCTTGGGGTAGATGTGCTGCTATGCATATAATTATGCACCTCTATATTTATATATATATCCATCCTTGTGCCCCATATTATGTTTATATGTTTAGCACAGCCGCTTACTATAGAACTTAAATTATTTATTTTTTTGTGGTTGGAGGGGCGGAGCGGCAAGGAGCGTGTCTCCGGCTTAGCGCAGTCCTTGCTGTCGGACCGTGCGCGTCATCGCTGGGGAACTTCCAGTGACCCGGAAGTTCCCTCTTACCACTTCCTGTCTCCGAACGCTGGCGCCGGTCTGGAGGACAGAGAGTTTTTCTCCCTCTTCGTGCCACGCTCCTCCGTGTGTGGGGCGGTTATACCTGGACCCCCAAGCATGGTATACCCCCCAAAACTGCGGGCGGCCTCTCCCGGACCCGACGATTTTGGAAATGCTGCATGCAAGACGAGGGGGGAGCCGGATTGCAGCACTCCCCCGACGCTGCTTGCGATCTGGAGCCCCTGCCGTTCGCAAGGAGACCGCACAGGCGGCTCCAAGACCAGGTATTTTTTCCTGTAGGAATATCCTGTGGTCTCCCATAGGAACAGGAAACCAACTGAGGAGGAGAGGCGGACCGCCCTCTTTTATCTCTGTAGGTTTCCTGCTCCTATGGGCGGATCCCTCTCTCCAAGTGGGTGCTGTTGTGGCGAAGGGTAAAAAGTGGTTTACCCCTACATACAGGTCCTTCTCAAAAAATTAGCATATAGTGCTAAATTTCATTATTTTCCATAATGTAATGATTACAATTAAACTTTCATATATTTTAGATTCATTACACACCAACTGAAATTTGTCAGGTCTTTTATTGTTTTAATACTGATGATTTTGGCATACAACTCCTGATAACCCAAAAAACCTGTCTCAAAAAATTAACATATTTCAACCATCCAATAAAATAAAAGTGTTTTTTAAAAACAAACAAAAAAACCATCAAATAATAATGTTCCGTTATGCACTCAATACTTGGTCGGGAATCCTTTTGCAGAAATGACTGCTTCAATGCGGCGTGGCATGGAGGCAATCAGCCTGTGACACTGCTGAGGTGTTATGGAGGCCCAGGATGCTTCGATAGCGGCCTTAAGCTCATCCAGAGTGTTGGGTCTTGCGTCTCTCAACTTTCTCTTCACAATATCCCACAGATTCTCTATGGGGTTCAGGTCAGGAGAGTTGGCAGGCCAATTGAGCACAGTAATACCATGGTCAGTAAACCATTTACCAGTGGTTTTGGCACTGTGAGCAGGTGCCAGGTCGTGCTGAAAAATGAAATCTTCATCTCCATAAAGCATTTCAGCCGATGGAAGCATGAAGTGCTCCAAAATCTCCTGATAGCTAGCTGCATTGACCCTGCCCTTGATGAAACACAGTGGACCAACACCAGCAGCTGACATGGCACCCCACACCATCACTGACTGTGGGTACTTGACACTGGACTTCAGGCATTTTGGCATTTCCTTCTCCCCAGTCTTCCTCCAGACTCTGGCACCTTGATTTCCGAATGACATGCAAAATTTGCTTTCATCAGAAAAAAGTACTTGGGACCACTTAGCAACAGTCCAGTGCTGCTTCTCTGTAGCCCAGGTCAGGCGCTTCTGCCGCTGTTTATGGTTCAAAAGTGGCTTTACCTGGGGAATGCGGCACCTGTAGCCCATTTCCTGCACACACCTGTTTCTACACCAGACTCAGTCCACTGCTTCCTCAGGTCCCCAAGGTCTGGAATCGGTCCTTCTCCACAATCTTCCTCAGGGTCCGGTCACCTCTTCTCGTTGTACAGCGTTTTCTGCCACATTGTTTCCTTCCAACAGACTTCCCATTGAGGTGCCTTGATACAGCACTCTGGGAACAGCCTATTTGTTGAGAAATTTCTTTCTGGGTCTTACCCTCTTGCTTGAGGGTGTCAATGATGGCCTTCTTGACATCAGTCAGGTCGCTAGTCTTACCCATGATGGGGGTTTTGAGTAATGAACCAGGCAGGGAGTTTTTAAAAGCCTCAGGAATCTTTTGCATGTGTTTAGAGTTAATTAGTTGATTCAGAAGATTAGGGTAATAGGTCGTTTAGAGAACCTTTTCTTGATATGCTAATTTTTTGAGACAGGTTTTTTGGGTTATCAGGAGATGTATGCCAAAATCATCAGTATTAAAACAATAAAAGACCTGACAAATTTCAGTTGGTGTGTAATGAATCTAAAATATATGAAAGTTTAATTGTAATCATTACATTATGGAAAATAATGAAATTTAGCACTATATGCTAATTTTTTTGAGAAGGACCTGTATGGGGTATCGGCGTATTCAGGAGAAATTGCACAACAAATTTTGTGGTTCATTTTTTCTTTTAACACTTGTGAAAATAAAAAAAATTGGTTCCGAAGTAAAGTTTTTGCAAAAAAAGTTAAATGTCAATATTTTCTTCCACATTGCTTCAGTTCCTGTGAAGCACGTAAAGGGTTAATAAACTTCTTGAATGTGGTTTTGAGCACCTTGAGGGGTGCAGTTTTTAGAATGGTGTCACTTTTGGGTATTTTCTATCATATACAGGTCCTTCTCAAAAAATCAGCATATAGTGCTAAATTTCATTATTTTCCATAATGTAATGATTACAATTAAACTTTCATATATTTTAGATTCATTACACACCAACTGAAATTTGTCAGGTCTTTTATTGTTTTAAAACTGATGATTTTGGCATACAACTCCTGATAACCCAAAAAACCTGTCTCAAAAAATTAGCATATCAAGAAAAGGTTCTCTAAACGACCTATTACCCTAATCTTCTGAATCAACTAATTAACTCTAAACACATGCAAAAGATTCCTGAGGCTTTTAAAAACTCCCTGCCTGGTTCATTACTCAAAACCCCCATCATGAGTAAGACTAGCGACCTGACTGATGTCAAGAAGGCCATCATTGACACCCTCAAGCAAGAGGGTAAAGGGTATGCCACACTAAACAATATCGCTAACGGGATCGCTAAAAAACGTCACTATTTAGCGATCCTGTTAGCGATGTTGTTCAGTGCGGCAGCTTCCAGCGACGAGCTTCCTGCTGTGATCTCGCTCGTCGCTGGAATCGCTCCGGACCCTATTTCATCGCTGGCGCTCCCACTGGGTAAGTATCTTATCGCTGTGTGGCACCTTTTCTTAGCGATTTAGCGGTACTTTTGTACCGCTAAAGTCGTTAAGAAGATCGCTAACGGCGATAGCGTCGTTAACTATATCGCTAAATGCGGCAGCATTTAGCGATATAGAAACAATCCCGCTAGCGATCTCATTAGTATGCAACGCTAACGAGATCGCTAGCGGGATAGCTTAGTGTGGCAGTACCTTAAGACCCAGAAAGAAATTTCTCAACAAATAGGCTGTTCCCAGAGTGCTGTATCAAGGCACCTCAATGGGAAGTCTGTTGGAAGGAAACAATGTGGCAGAAAACGCTGTACTACGAGAAGAGGTGACCGCACCCTGAGGAAGATTGTGGAGAAGGACCGATTCCAGACCTTGGGGGACCTGAGGAAGCAGTGGACTGAGTCTGGTGTAGAAACATCCAGAGCCACCGTGCACAGGCGTGTGCAGGAAATGGGCTACAGGTGCCGCATTCCCCAGGTATAGCCACTTTTGAACCATAAACAGCGGCAGAAGCGCCTGACTTGGGCTACAGAGAAGCAGCACTGGACTGTTGCTAAGTGGTCCCAAGTACTTTTTTCTGATGAAAGCAAATTTTGCATGTCATTCGGAAATCAAGGTGCCAGAGTCTGGAGGAAGACTGGGGAGAAGGAAATGCCAAAATGCCTATAGTCCAGTGTCAAGTACCCACAGTCAGTGATGGTGTGGGGTGCCATGTCAGCTGCTGGTGTTGGTCCACTGTGTTTCATCAAGGGCAGGGTCAATGCAGCTAGCTATCAGGAGATTTTGGAGCACTTCATGCTTCCATCGGCTGAAATGCTTTATGGAGATGAAGATTTCATTTTTCAGCACGACCTGGCACCTGCTCACAGTGCCAAAACCACTGGTAAATGGTTTACTGACCATGGTATTACTGTGCTCAATTGGCCTGCCAACTCTCCTGACCTGAACCCCATAGAGAATCTGTGGGATATTGTGAAGAGAAAGTTGAGAGACGCAAGACCCAACACTCTGGATGAGCTTAAGGCCGCTATCGAAGCATCCTGGGCCTCCATAACACCTCAGCAGTGTCACAGGTTGATTGCCTCCATGCCACCCGCATTGAAGCAGTCATTTCTGCAAAAGGATTCCCGACCAAGTATTGAGTGCATAACTGAACATTATGATTTGATGCTTTTTTTGTTTGTTTTTAAAAAACACTTTTATTTTATTGGACGGTTGAAATATGTTAATTTTTTGAGACAGGTTTTTTGGGTTATCAGGAGTTGTATGCCAAAATCATCAGTATTAAAACAATAAAAGACCTGACAAATTTCAGTTGGTGTGTAATGAATCTAAAATATATGAAAGTTTAATTGTAATCATTACATTATGGAAAATAATGAAATTTAGCACTATATGCTAATTTTTTGAGAAGGACCTGTAGACCCCTCAAAGTGACTTCAAATGTGATGTGGTCCCTAAAAAAAAAATGGTGTTGTAAAAATGAGAAATCGCTGGTCAACTTTTAACCCTTATAACTTCGTAACAAAAAAAAAATTGTTCCAAAAATTGTGCTGATGTAAAGTAGACATGTGGGAAATGTTATTTATTAAGAAATTTGTGTGACATATCTCTCTGATTTAAGGGCATAAAAATTTAAAGTTTGAAAATTGCTAAATTTTCAAAATTTTCACCATATTTCCGTTTTTTTCATAAATAAAAGCAAGTCATATAAAAAATTTTTTTACCACTAATGTGAAGTACAATATGTCACGAAAAAACACTCAGAATCAGCTGGATACGTTAAAGCATTCCAGAGTTATAACCTCATAAAGTGACAGTGGTCAGAATTGTAAAAATTGGCCCGGTCATTAAGCTGCAAAATGGCTCTGTCACTAAGGGGTTAAGGAAAGTCTGATTATTTGGTAGTTTACTAAATTGTTTGATTTTGAAAATTCTAGATGTTTCCACAAAGCCTTCCTATTTGATGATGGCAGTTTTGTATTAAAGTCCATGCCCTCTTATTGTCAGGGAGCTGAATGAGCAGGACTGGCTCGGGGTATGTTAGCATGAGCGCAAAAAGCACAAGCCAGGGCATAAGCCTTAACATCCATATAGATGACAAATTCAGCCATTGGCCACCCAGCAAGATCTGCAGCATGTGCATTACACACATAGCTTTACAACACTCACATCATACACAACGCTGCTGGCTGTTAAGTGCATGCACATAACAGCATCACTAATTTTAATAGGGTAGAACAAGGATGTAATAGATGTATTTTTAGCATTTCTCTGCAGCATGTGTATTACACACACACTTACAGCATGTACACTCTGTGCAGCACACAAATACACCCAACACTGCTGCCAGAACACCAATGTTGCTGTATATATGCACGCAAAACATTGGTGCAACCTGTGTAGTCTGCGTAGGGGTCCAAGAGGTATGGGGGCCCATTTCCATCTCCAAATCAAGTGGAATTGTGCATTGCAATGAGTTGTTGGACTGGAAAGGGACAATATATTTTTCTGAAACAAGGGCCATCTTCTGTGTCAGTTCCTGCACACACAGCTCTGCTACGTGCACACCGAGTATACATTACTACATTTTGGTGGTTCCTTCCAGGCACGTGACTGATCACATTACCAGAAATGTGTAGCATCCATCCAGGCCTTGGCAGCTTTCTCTGCATCAATCAGTTTAGGGCAGGAGAAGAGGGCAGATCTCAGTGATCGAGGAGAATGCTAGTACAGCATCCTTCTCCATCAGAGGAAGCTGCCACTGGACTATAAGGCACGTTCCCGCGATGAGTTTTTGACGTTGAAGGTTTTCTGCAACATTTCTGCACCCATTAAGTAAAATAGGTTACTAGCATTTATTCTAAAATATACTGTACAATGTAAAAAGCTCACCAAAAACTCATCGTGGGAATGTAACCTACAACTCAGTTCACAGATGACTATGTAGTGTTTTTTTTTTCAATTGCATTTTGAGTCTAATAGTTCCAGTACAGTCAATATCATTTATATAAATCAGATGCCCACTTTGTTTTTTAATTCTTTGCACTGTAAACAATGACCTGTGGAACGGTTTTGAAATCCACAACGAGTCAAAACGCATATTCAGCACAAGAGGGATTATCTGTGTACTTTCCCCATAGACACAAAATGAAAATCCACAATTAAAAAAAAAAGGGCAGCTTCATCTTTCAGTGCATCTTAGCAGCAGAAACACAATAAAACCACATGTAATTCACACATGACTAAGTGTAAGAATAGGAGAAGAACAAAAGTACATTTTCATACTATAGATCTTATGAAAATCGAGTCTATGTAAAAGTTGAGTAGTCAGTTAGCCCCTTTTCCTGCGGCATTAGGTCAGCAGCTGGGATAAAGCCCCAGTACATAGCACTTGGAGAAAACTAAGACGGATATACAAGGATGATGAAATACGAAAAATGCAATAAAATAATCTAGTGTAGCAGAAAATAACTGAATCCCAACTCATACATGCATATAGCTGGAATCATAACACTTAAAATGACTTTTTTTGTATTTAAACTTGTTTTCAATTTAATTATTCTGCTCACTTATGAAATGTATCAGCATGTAGTCAGATCACTTCACTTCTCATTTATTACACGAGTCGTACAGGAGCTTGGAATGGCTATTTGCGATTGAAATAATCTAATCTGGCTTTAAATCGCACTTTGAGCTCAGGAGGGAGTGACTGATGCTCCTTGATGCGTATTATTGAGTCATGTGCTTCTTTGAACAGATCTGCTCCAATTGCTTCCTCCACTCTTTGCTTCCAGGCTGACAACTTGGGCTTGTCCTCAAACACATCAATCCCAGATGAAATTGGCTGTAAATAAAACAGTTGTGATAATTTTCTAGATATTAAAGGAAACATCAAATTCCTGCTGCAGAAACCAAGCTGATCTAAGGCTATGTGCACACGTTGCGGATTCTGCTGCGGATCCGCAGCGGATTTTCCGCTGCAGATCCGCAGCAGAATTGCAAGTGATATACAGTAGCATTAGATTCAATGAAAAGAAAAAACCGCAGTGCACATGCTGCGGATTTCTCTGCGCGGATTTGGTGCGGATTTAAATCCGCAGCATGTCACTTCTTTTGTGCAGTTCCGCAACGGTGTCAGACCTGCTCTAAATAGAAATCCGCAGGTCTGAAACCGCTGGGGAAATCCGCACAAAAACCGCGGCAAATCCACATCAAATCCGCAGTAAATCCGCAGGTAAAAAGCAGGTCATTTTACCTGCGGATTTAACAAAATCTGCGCGGAAAATTCCTCAGCCCATTCCGCACCGTCTGCACCTAGCCTAATACTTTCAATGTGAGAGAGGAGTCATGTGACCCACTCTGCGTGCCGGGATCCCACAACTCGGATGTTCAAGCCCAACTTTTGCTAGAAAGTTGAGCCCTGGGGCATTAGGGTCTGTTCTGCAGACTTCTGACAATTCATAGTTAGAAAAAAATCACCAGTCTGGGGCTGCCTGTTCTTTTATTAATTTAAAAGGGTAGCCCACCTTTATTAAAAAATAAATAAGGTAGCCCTAGATTGGCCATTGGACCTCTTTAAGCCGTTCTGTAAACTAACAATCGCTCAAGTTGCAGATCAGGTAGGCATTAAAAGGAATTTGTCAGTCGACTCATGCTTCTCAAATCACAGGCAGCATGAATGAGAACACAGCCAGGTACAAATTTCTCTGAAATGCTGGCTGGGGAGCATAGGCAGAGATGAGATCAGTCCTGTGCCGTACCTGGCTGTCTTTTCCCAGGACAACTCCAGGCAATTGACAAGTCTTTCGACTTTAAAGAGACCTGTCAATCATTTGGGCGGGTGGTGGTAAAATACAGCCAGAGGCAGCCCAGGCCTAGTTTCATATCTGCCTATCGGTCTGGGCTGGCTTTTCAAACTATATTTTCTAGAAACACCGTAACGTTTCAGATAATTTTATACCTGGCTGCAATCGTTCATTTTGCCAGTGTTTGGGCAGCATGAATTATGCACAAGTTCCTTTTAAAAGATGGTTGTCTACTACTGGACTACTTATACCAATATCACTTCAGAGCCCCATAAGAAAAAAAAAAGAATACTACTCTCCTACCACAGTTGCACTGTTTCAGGGATGATGGCGATTGTTGTATCATGGGACTGACCGTCACATGACCCTCTGGCAATAGCAATGCCAACATGAATGGAAGGGCACCACCTTAGGTGGTGAGTATCCAATGTTTTATTTTAAATGGGGCCACAAAATGATTGAGGAGTAGTTGTCCCGTAGATATTTTAGGGGGGGGACTAATTAGCGCAAAGAGTATTTACTCACCTGCATAATCTGCACAAAAGCAACCAAATCCGCAATGGAGATCTCATCCCCTGCAAAGAACTGTTTGTCCTGCAGGAATTTAGTTTCTATGGCTGTCAAAGTGCCATTAAGCTCAGAAAGAGCAGGATTTAAATTTTCAGGAGCGGCTTCATGACCAAGGAGATATTGAGTCATACCCTGGAACAAAAAGGAAGGAGTACTTGGAATTTATAATAACTACATCGTACTGTAAGGGTACATTCCCATGGTCAGTAACTGGCAGCGCTTTGAACGTAGCACATGTCCGCTGCATCCAAAGCGCTGGAGGATTTTGTACGCACGGTGATTCCGCATGTGATCAATGAACTATGCGGAATCACCGCATCCAATAAATTGCACTGGTGATATTTATCTTGCAGGGACTCGAGTCACCGCAAAATAAATAGACATTCTGCGGTCTGGAAAGACCCTCCGCATGTCAGTCTTCGCAGGGAAGCCACGGGTGCCGGTGGACGCATAGTGGAGATGGGAATGAAATCCCATCCACTATGCTGTAACATCTGGACGCTGCCGATGTACACAGCGTCAAACCTGCAGCGTTAACTGACCGTGGGAACATACCCTAACAAATATTAATTTACAATCACAAATTGACAGTATGCATTTCAGATATAAAAGGCAGGATGCCCATAGAATTACTGAAACAACCTTAACTTACTGATTGCTTAGGGGGGCCCTCCACTGGGAGTCCTGTTATCCTGACACTGGGGCTTTCATGTGCTCTGCTTAAAGGGGTTTTCCCCACAAACAAAGTTAATTTTATTCATTTTAATCAATAGATCTTGGAATAATAATAAGTTCTACGACTGAATGTTTAAAAAAAAAAAAAAAAGGTCCTGTCATGAGATAATCTTTTAAATGTGCCCCAGTTGTGTACATACATGGACATGATCTGATCATACCACAGCTCCTGGGCAGGGGAGGAAGCAAGAGAACATACTGACAGGACAGCATGGGATTGCAGCTGATTAGTTCTTTGAAGTAAAACATTACTTAAAAACAGGCAGTGAAATGTATTACTTCACAGAAAGAATCAGCTGCGATCCCGTGCTGTAATGTCTGTACACTCTTTTCTTTCCTCTCCTGCTCAGAAGATGTGGTATGATCAGACCATGTCCCTGAACTGTCAGACACAGACATTACACAGTACACAGCAGGGGCACATTTATAAGATTATCTCAGCACAGGAACATTTTATTTAACCCCTTAATGACCACCGATACGCCTTTTAACGGCGTCAGTTAAGGGTACTTATGCCTTAGTGCCGCTTTTTCACAGCACTGAGAAATAAGAGTATAGCGCCCCCCAGAATCAGGATTTCTCTGGGGTCTCGGCTATCAGGGTAGACGAGACCTCAGAGAACATGATTCAGGTCAGTTTTTACCAACTCCAGTGTTGCGATTGCTGTTATTAATGGAATAATGGCGTCCGCAAAATAAAAGTCAGATTTCCCATTTAAAAGAGGAGAGAGAGAAATGGGGTCCCTTGATGCCCTCCGGTGTCCCTGCAACACCCTGTGAAGTCCCCCGGGCCGCCAGCGTCTTCTTCCGGGAAGAAAATGGCAGGTGCATGCAGAGTGCGCCCGCTGAGATCTGCGGCCAGCACCCGACAATAATAGGACATTTTTCCTATTGGTTAATTTTTTTGTGAAAAAAGTAAAATGTTCATTTTTTCCTTCCACATTGCTTTAGTTCTCGTATAGGGTTAATAAACTTCTTGAATGTGGTTTTGCGTACCTTGAGGGGTGCAGTCTTTAGATTGGTGTCACTTTTGGGTATTTTTGTTACATTGACCCCCCCAAACTCACTTCAAATGTGAGGCGGTTCCTTAAAAAAAATGGTTTTGTAAATTTTGTTGGAAAAATGAGAAATCGCTGGTCAACTTTTAACACTTATAACGTCCTAACAAAAAAAATTATGCTTCCAAAATTATGCTGATCTAAAGTTGACATGTGGGAAATGTTATTTATCAACTATTTTGTGTGACATCTCTCTGATTTAAGTGTACAAAAATTAAAATTTTGAAAATTGCAAAATTTTCTAAATTTGTCAAATTTTCGTTTTTTTTCATAAATAAATGCAAGTTATATCGAAGAAATTTTACCATTAACATGAAATACAATATGTCACCAAAAAACTACCTCAGAATCAGCGTGATCCGTTGAAGCGTTCCAGAGCTATAACCTCATAAAGTGACAGTGGTCAGAATTGGAAAAAATTGGCTAGGTCATTAAGTACCAAATTGGCTCTGTCACTAAGGGGTTAAACACATCCAATTGTGGAACTTATTCCAAGATTTATTGATTAAAATGTACTTTGTGGGAAAATCCCTTTAACCCCTTCATCCCGAAGCCTGTTTTCACCTTCCTGACCAGGCTAATTTTTACAATTCTGACCACTGTCAATTTATGACGTCATAACTCTACAATGCTTCAACAGATCCCGGTGATTCTGAGAATGCTTTTTCGTGACATATTGTACATTGTAATAGTGGTAAAATTTCTTTGATATGACTTGCGTTTATTTGTTAAAAAAAATTTAAATTTGGTGAAAATTTAGCAATTTTCAAACTTTTAATTTGTATGCCCTAAAATCAAAGAGTCATATTGCACAAAATAGATAAATAACATTTCTCACATATCTACTTTGCAGCAGCACAATTTTGGAAACCATTTTCTTTGTTAGGAAGTTATAAGAGTTAAAAGTTGACCAGCAATTTCTTATTTTTACAAAAAAATGTGCAAAACCATTTTTCTTTTTAGGGACCACCTCACATTTGAAGTGACTTTGAGGGGTCCATATGACAGAAAATACCCAAAAATGACACCACTTTAAAAACTGCACCCCTCAAGGTACTCAAAACCACATTCAAGAAGTTTATGAACTCTTCAAGAGCTTCACAGGAATTTTTGGAATGTGGAAAAAAAAATGCTTACTTAACGGTAACTGTGTTTTTCGGAGCCCATGACAGCACCACGAGAGAGGGGATTCGCCCTTCAGGGACAGGAAACCTACAGACATAAAAGGGCGGCACCTCTCTCCTGCATCAGTTGGATTACAGGGCATGAGAGGACCTCTCAGGTTAGTAGCAATACATACAATATTTTAAAACACAACATAACTTTCCACAATTGCTAACCAAAAGAAGTGCTCACCCACACGTGAAGGGAGGGAATATAAGGGTGCTGTCATGGGCTCCAAAAAACACTGTTACCGGTAAGTAACTAAGCATTTATTCAGTTTTCCATGACCGCACGACGAGAGAATTACAAAGATGTAAGGAAATTAGGGAGGGACCACAGCCTGAAGCACCCTTTTTCCAAATGTGAGATCGGAGGAGGCACCCATATAAAGTCTATAATGTTTGAAAGACGTGGAGGGAGAAGACCATGTAACCGTCTTACATATCCCTCAATCGATACCTCTGATCTCTCTGCCCAGGAAGTGTGGAGTGAGCCTTCTCTTTCTTCCACGGATCAGTTATTGAAATATACCTAAGTAGACACCTCCTAACATCTAGTGCAGGGGTCCTCAAACTACGGCACGCGGGCCACATGCGGCGCGCCGAGGACATTTATCCGGCCCGTCGGCCCCGCCGACATTGAACGTCACTACAGTTCAATGCCAGTGGGCCCTTTATTCGCGGGCGGAACTGCAATGTAGAAGGAAGGACTTGCGGCCTTCCATGCGCAGCACAGATGACGTGATAGTCATCATGCCGCCTGATGACGTCACGTCGCCTGTGCCAGAAGAAGACGGAGTCGAGCGCGCGCCTCTTCAGAGCAGTGGGGGACATAGGCGAGTACTGGCATTTTTTAACACCAGGCCCAACCTACTGGGGACTACTATGCTTCCTATGGGGGGATTATGATGCCTATTGGGCATTACTATGCTGCCTATTGGGCACTATAATACCTATGGGGGACTACTATGCTGCCTATGGGGGACTACTTTGCTGCCTATGGGGGATTATGCTGCCTATGGGGGACTACTATGCTGCCTATGGGGACTACTATGCTGCCTATGGGGGACTCCTATGCTGCCTATGGGGGATTATGCTGCCTATGGGGGACTACTATGCTGCCTATGGGGGACTACTATGCTGCCTATGGGGGACTCCTATGCTGCCTATGGGGGACTCCTATGCTGCCTATGGGGGACTCCTATGCTGCCTATGGGGGACTCCTATGCTGCCTATTGGGGACTACTACGCTGCCTATTGGGGACTACTATGCTGCCTATGGGGGACTACTATGCTGCCTATGGGGGACTACTATGCTGCCTATGGTGGAATACTATACTGCCTATGGGGGACTACTATACTGCCTATTGGGGACTACTCTGCTGCCTTTTGGGGATTATGCTGCCTTTTGGGGAATTATGCAGCCTATGGGGGACTATTATGCTGCCTATGGGGGACTACTATGCTGCCTATGGGGGGACTACTATGCTGCCTATGGGGGACTACTATGCTGCCTATTGGGGACTACTATGCTGCCTATTGGGGACTACTATGCTGCCTATTGGGGAATTACGCTGCCTATGGGGGACTACTATGCTGCCTATGGGGGATTATGCTGCTTATTGGGGCGTTTACCTGCCTATTAGGGAGTCTCGCACCACACCAGTCTGAGCCTGAGGTAAAGGCGGAGTTCCACCAATATGGGCACTGGTGACGCTGGAATGATATGGATTGGCAAGGCTGCAGTGATGGGCAGTGCAGGCTGTTTTATTCTGTATAGGCAGTTTTATTGCTGGTATATTGTTTCTGTAGCGCTGTATATATATTGGTATTTTACTAATAGCAATTTGGAATCCCTAGGAAACAATGATATCAAGAAAGAGAAAAATTGCTTCACTTGTTACGACTAGCAGTGACAAATATGGAACCGAACATTGACCATCTCATTAGCCAAAAGAAGGCCCATAGTTCCCATTGAAATACCAGTAAGTTTGTGGATTTTAACTTTACTTGTTCCTTTTTTTAAATATTGTATTTGTTCCTGTTTTGTTTTTTTTTTTTTTTTTTTACTTCAAAATAAGATATGTGCAATGTGCATAGGAATTCATCATTTTTTTTTTAAAACTACCGTATATTTCGGCCCTCCAATGGTCCGAGGGACCGTGAACTGGCCCCCTGTTTAAAAAGTTTGAGGACCCCTGATCTAGTGAATGGAGCTTCTCCTCTCTTTGATTCCTGGGGTTGGCACAGAAGGAAGCACTATCTCCTGCAGCCTGTCGAACTTAGAGGCTACTTTTGGCAAATATGAGGGATCCAGCTTCAAAACAACTCTACCCTCATTAAACAGGGTATATGGTAGAATTCCGGATAGGGCCTGAATGTCACTAACCCTACGGGCCGATGTCAACGCAACCAGAAGGGCCGTTTTGAGAGAAAGAATTTTTATTGGGGCTACCTCAATGGGCTCAAAAGGAGATTCCGTCAACTCCGTTAGAACTAGATTCAAATCCCAATTCATTAACCTCTGTCTAAGGATAGGTCTAGACCTAGCCGATGCCCTGATAAACCTAGAATAATATTTAGACTTGAGAGTCCTCAGTGGTTGATACCTTTTAATGGCTAACTGAAAAGATGGTAACAAATTGCAAGCTTTCGAGACTACGCAGGTCTCTTCATCAGGCAAAGACTAAAACAAAAACTGAAGAATCACATATTTATACACAAGAGGACACAGGAATAATGCAATAGGTAAGACATGTGACGTGAAGCAGAACTGTCATTATGGCAGAGGGATGAACATAAATATGACTAGTTCATAGATAAGGAGTGAAAGTTTTATTACCCTCTGATTGGGGTCTGGTATTGTGTTGTGATGACCCTAAAAGGTCAGGGAAGCAGATTCCTTAATTGTTGTAGAAAGACATAAAGCTCTGGGATATATTCATCCCAGCACTAAGAGTGTCAAAGGTCATCATAAGTTTATATTCCCAGACTTTTCTATCCTTCTCAGATTTGAAGTTAGATTTTAATACCAGTAATTCCATATCCGTCATGCTATGACCGGGCATACAAAAGTGTTTTGCCACAGGTAAATCCATTCTCCTTTCTCTTATTGTGTGGCGATGAGAATTCATCCTTGTTCTCAGTTTTTGCCCGGTCTCCCCCACATACAGACCCCCAGTTGGACATTTAGTACATATAATTAGGTACACCACATTAGATGTGATGCAGCTGAAAGTACCTGGTATCTTGTAGTCCTGATGGGAGTTGGGGATCTTTATCCTGTCCGTGGTCATTATAGATGTACAGGTTTTGCATTTCTTTTGTTTGCAAGGAAAGGTACCTGCAGCTGTTGGGGAGGACAGGGAGCTTCTGACAATGATGCTTCTTAGATTTGGGGGCTGCCTAAAACATAGTAGTGGGGGGTCTGGAAATATGGATTGTAATCGGGCATCTTTTTGTAGTAAAGGTTGTAGTTTCCGTGCAGCTCCCCTTAGCATCTCCAGACTTGGATTGTAGGTGACCACTAGAGGCACCCGGTTATTTTCTTCTTTAGCTTTGTAATGTAGCAGGTTATTCCTTGATATTCTGGTGGCTCTTGTAATTTGGTTTTCAATTGTTCTTGGATGGTAGCCCTGGTTCAAAAAAGTCTTTCTGAGGTGACCAAGGTGTTCATCTCTATCCATGGGGTTGGAACATATACGGTTGTATCTGATGGCTTGGCTGTAGACAATAGAGTTTTTTATGTGTTTTGGATGGAAACTGTCCCATTTAAGATATGTTGGACGGTCAATTGGCTTCTGATACAGGGATGTCTATATTTCATTGTTCTTTAGCTTAATGGTGGTGTCTAAAAAGTTAATTTCAGTGCTGGAGTAGTTAAGTGTTAAGTTGATGGTGGGATGAAATTGATTGAACTGCTCATGGAACGTCTTTAGCTGTTGTTCAGACTCCGTCCAGATGATTAAAATGTCATCAATGTAGCGGTAGTAGGCCCGAGGCCTGGTGGGACATGAGGACAGAAAGTCGCTTTCAAGCTTGGCCATGAAAAGATTTGCATACTGTGGAGCCATTTTACTTCCCATAGCTGTGCCAGTCTCCTGAAGATAGATCTTGTTGTCAAATTCGAAGTAATTGTGGGTGAGGATGAATTTTGTGAGTTTCACCACAGAATCAGCATCATTCCTGGTGTTTCCCATGAAGACTTTGCAGGCATTTAATCCATCCTGGTGTGGGATATTAGAGTACAAAGATTCCACATCCATGGTGGCCAGGATGGTTCCTTCTGGTAGAGAACCTATTGCTGCTAGTTTATTCAGTAGGTCAGTTGTGTCCTGAATGTAGCTGGGTGTATCCTTTACCAGGGGTTTAAGAATACCCTCTACTCATCCAGATACCTGCTCAGTAAGGGTGTCCACACATGAAATAATCGGCCTCCCTGGATTCCAGCTTTGTGGATTTTGGGAAGCATGTAGAATGTCCCTGTTCTTGGACTTTCTGGTATCAGGTCATCAGCTCTTATGGATTTGTCAGACAGACAAGATACCAACTTGCTTAGTTCCTTGTAATAGTCCTGTGTAGGGTCCGACTCCAGTTTTCTGTAGTAGCGTGTGTCCGTAAGTTGTCTGTTTGCTTCCTTCATATAGTCTGATGTGTTCATCATGACTATTGCACCTCCCTTGTCAGCAGGTTTAATGATGATTTCTTTGTTGGTTTTCAGAGACTGTATGGCCTTCTCTCCTGGGCACTGATGTTGGAGGCTTGTCTCTTGTTGGTGGCTATGATGGTGGATTTTATCAAATGTCTGAATGAGTCTATATATTTATCCAAATGAGGGTTACGTCCAGGTGGAGGTGTCCAGTCTGACATCTTCTTGGTTATTGGGATCCCTCTTCCTTCAGTCCGAGTGTTTTCTGAAAATAACCGGGTGCCTCTAGTGGTCACCTACAATCCAAGTCTGGAGATGCTAAGGGGAGCTGCACGGAAACTACAACCTTTACTACAAAAAGATGCCCGATTACAATCCATATTTCCAGACCCCCCACTACTATGTTTTAGGCAGCCCCCAAATCTAAGAAGCATCATTGTCAGAAGCTCCCTGTCCTCCCCAACAGCTGCAGGTACCTTTCCTTGCAAACAAAAGAAAAGCAAAACCTGTACATCTATAATGACCACGGACAGGATAAAGATCCCCAACTCCCATCAGGACTACAAGATACCAGGTACTCTCAGCTGCATCACATCTAATGTGGTGTACCTAATTATATGTACTAAATGTCCAACTGGGGGTCTGTATGTGGGGGAGACCGGGCAAAAACTGAGAACAAGGATGAATTCTCATCGCCACACAATAAGAGAAAGGAGAATGGATTTACCTGTGGCAAAACACTTTTGTATGCCCGGTCATAGCATGACGGATATGGAATTACTGGTATTAAAATCTAACTTCAAATCTGAGAAGGATAGAAAAGTCAGGGAATATAAACTTATGATGACCTTTGACACTCTTAGTGCTGGGATGAATATATCCCAGAGCTTTATGTCTTTCTACAACAATTAAGGAATCTGCTTCCCTGACCTTTTAGGGTCATCACAACACAATACCAGACCCCAATCAGAGGGTAATAAAACTTTCACTCCTTATCTATGAACTAGTCATATTTATGTTCATCCCTCTGCCATAATGACAGTTCTGCTTCACGTCACATGTCTTACCTATTGCATTATTCCTGTGTCCTCTTGTGTATAAATATGTGATTCTTCAGTTTTTGTTTTAGTCTTTGCCTGATGAAGAGACCTGCGTAGTCTCGAAAGCTTGCAATTTGTTACCATCTTTTCAGTTAGCCATTAAAAGGTATCAACCACTGAGGACTCTCAAGTCTAAATATTATTCTATCTACTGGCTAACACGGTACGAAGATACACATCTTTCCTATATCAAAATGGAGGATACCAGAATGTACCGCATCTTTATGGAACTGAAACCACTTCTGAAGAAACGTGCACAAATGGACAGCGACATTTTTTCTTATCTAAATGCAAAAAGGAGAATCTAATTCCCAAAGGACTCTGGATTACAAACCCAATTCTTCACACCTACAATACCCATTATGCACAAAACCTTTGTCACAGGACTTCTGAAAGACTAAGGAACCATCTTTTGCATGTCTGCTACAGCATAAGGAGTAAAGTCCAAGGACAATTTGAAACTCTGAGGAAGACACTTACAGAAAGCACAGAGCAAAAATTACAACAATACTATAACAAACTACGGACCTTTCTGATTCAAAACAAGGAAAAGAAACTACACAGATTGCGTCTCCATTCCGGACTCTATACAAACAGATACAAAACAAAACCAAAACCTGACAACTCTGACAACCACTCCATTCCAGACACAAAAGCATCTAACTGTGTCATCAATCTCTCAGATTACAAACCCAACAAAGTGGAGCTTGCCGTGCTTTCTAGAGGACTCTCATTTTGTCCTACTAAGGCCCTGGATAAAACCGAACTCTGCAGTGATATGGAACATTTTTTTAGGAGACTGCGCCTGAGGGAATACTTCAATGATACAGAAGATTCAGAAAACACTCGGACTGAAGGAAGAGGGATCCCAATAACCAAGAAGAGGTCAGACTGGACACCTCCACCTGGACGTAACCCTCATTTGGATAAATATATAGACTCATTCAGACATTTGATAAAATCCACCATCATAGCCACCAACAAGAGACAAGCCTCCAACATCAGTGCCCAGGAGAGAAAGGCCATACAGTCTCTGAAAACCAACAAAGAAATCATCATTAAACCTGCTGACAAGGGAGGTGCAATAGTCATGATGAACACATCAGACTATATGAAGGAAGCAAACAGACAACTTACGGACACACGCTACTACAGAAAACTGGAGTCGGACCCTACACAGGACTATTACAAGGAACTAAGCAAGTTGGTATCTTGTCTGTCTGACAAATCCATAAGAGCTGATGACCTGATACCAGAAAGTCCAAGAACAGGGACATTCTACATGCTTCCCAAAATCCACAAAGCTGGGAATCCAGGGTGGCCGATTATTTCATGTGTGGACACCCTTACTGAGCAGGTATCTGGATGGGTAGAGGGTATTCTTAAACCCCTGGTAAAGGATACACCCAGCTACATTCAGGACACAACTGACCTACTGAATAAACTAGCAGCAATAGGTTCTCTACCAGAAGGAACCATCCTGGCCACCATGGATGTGGAATCTTTGTACTCTAATATCCCACACCAGGATGGATTAAATGCCTGCAAAGTCTTCATGGGAAACACCGGGAATGATGCTGATTCTGTGGTTAAACTCACAAAATTCATCCTCACCCACAATTACTTCGAATTTGACAACAAGATCTATCTTCAGGAGACTGGCACAGCTATGGGAAGTAAAATGGCTCCACAGTATGCAAATCTTTTCATGGCCAAGCTTGAAAGCGACTTTCTGTCCTCATGTCCCACCAGGCCTCGGGCCTACTACCGCTACATTGATGACATTTTAATCATCTGGACGGAGTCTGAACAACAGCTAAAGACGTTCCATGAACAGTTCAATCAATTTCATCCCACCATCAACTTAACACTTAACTACTCCAGCACTGAAATTAACTTTTTAGACACCACCATTAAGCTAAAGAACAATGAAATAGAGACATCCCTGTATCAGAAGCCAATCGACCGTCCAACATATCTTAAATGGGACAGTTTCCATCCAAAACACATAAAAAACTCTATTGTCTACAGCCAAGCCATCAGATACAACCGTATATGTTCCAACCCCATGGATAGAGATGAACACCTTGGTCGCCTCAGAAAGACTTTTTGAACCAGGGCTACCATCCAAGAACAATTGAAAACCAAATTACAAGAGCCACCAGAATATCAAGGAATCACCTGCTACATTACAAAGCTAAAGAAGAAAATAACCGGGTGCCTCTAGTGGTCACCTACAATCCAAGTCTGGAGATGCTAAGGGGAGCTGCACGGAAACTACAACCTTTACTACAAAAAGATGCCCGATTACAATCCATATTTCCAGACCCCCCACTACTATGTTTTAGGCAGCCCCAAATCTAAGAAGCATCATTGTCAGAAGCTCCCTGTCCTCCCCAACAGCTGCAGGTACCTTTCCTTGCAAACAAAAGAAATGCAAAACCTGTACATCTATAATGACCACGGACAGGATAAAGATCCCCAACTCCCATCAGGACTACAAGATACCAGGTACTTTCAGCTGCATCACATCTAATGTGGTGTACCTAATTATATGTACTAAATGTCCAACTGGGGTCTGTATGTGGGGGAGACCGGGCAAAAACTGAGAACAAGGATGAATTCTCATCGCCACACAATAAGAGAAAGGAGAATGGATTTACCTGTGGCAAAACACTTTTGTATGCCCGGTCATAGCATGACGGATATGGAATTACTGGTATTAAAATCTAACTTCAAATCTGAGAAGGATAGAAAAGTCTGGGAATATAAACTTATGATGACCTTTGACACTCTTAGTGCTGGGATGAATATATCCCAGAGCTTTATGTCTTTCTACAACAATTAAGGAATCTGCTTCCCTGACCTTTTAGGGTCATCACAACACAATACCAGACCCCAATCAGAGGGTAATAAAACTTTCACTCCTTATCTATGAACTAGTCATATTTATGTTCATCCCTCTGCCATAATGACAGTTCTGCTTCACGTCACATGTCTTACCTATTGCATTATTCCTGTGTCCTCTTGTGTATAAATATGTGATTCTTCAGTTTTTGTTTTAGTCTTTGCCTGATGAAGAGACCTGCGTAGTCTTGAAAGCTTGCAATTTGTTACCATCTTTTCAGTTAGCCATTAAAAGGTATCAACCACTGAGGACTCTCAAGTCTAAATATTATTCTATCTACTGGCTAACACGGTACGAAGATACACATCTTTCCTACTGATAAACCTAGACATCCAATAATTGCCTGCCAGATCACAATTATGCAGGGCCCGTAGAGCTGACACCTGGACTTTGAAGGTGTTTGTGGATAGACCTATCACTAAGCCCTTTTGTAGGAACTCCAACAGTTGGCCTATCCGAACCTTTTCTCCAACCTCCGCCCCTGATGCTGATAGAAACTTGCTCCAGGTTTTGGTGTATATTTTTGTTGTGGATGATTTCCTACTCTTAAGTAAAGTGTTCACCAGGTTATAAGAAAACCTTTCCCTCTTAACAATGCCCTCTCAAATTCCACGCCGTTAGATGCAAACTGGACACCCCTGGATGGAGGATTGGTACCTGGGAGAGGAGATCTGAGAGTTGCGGAAGACCCCATGGGTTGGTTATGGACATCCTCCTCAGCCAGGAAAACCATGGCCTCTTGGGCAAAAAAGGGGCGATTAGGATAACGCGTGCCCCGTCCTCCCGTATTTTCCTCAACACCAATGGAATCAGGGCTATCGGAGGAAAGGCATATGCTAGATTGAAATCCCATTGGATCAAGAGAGCATCTACCGCTTGCAGACTTTCTCTGGGGTTTAGGGAACAGAACCGACGCTCCCTCCTGTTCCCACTTTTGGCAAAGAGATCTATGTCCGGACACCCCCACATCTGCACAATTTGGTTGAAGACAGTCTGGTTCAACACCCATTCTCCCTGCCTGAGCTCGTTGCGGCTTAGGAAGTCGGCCATGATATTTTCCTTTCCTCTTATGTGCAGGGAGGTTAATGATAGCAGATGAGATTCGGCCATCTGAAAAATACGATTCGCCACCTCCATCAAAGACCTGGACCGGGTCCCTCCCTGGTGGTTGTTGTAGGCCACAGTTACTGTCGGAAAGCACTCTGACATGTTGACCCTGTAAGGATATAAGGAGCCGTCTTATTGCCAGCTCCACTGTCAACAACTCTTTCAGGTTAGACGAATCAGCCTGCTCACTGCTTGTCCATGTCCCTTGGACCCATACCTCCCCCAAATAAGCCCCCAAACCCATGGGGCTGGCATCTGTAGTGACAACCCGGGAGATATGGTTTACCCAGGGAACCCCTCTGGACAATTTTGACACATCTAACCACCAAAGTATGGACTGTAATGAAGAAGGGGACAGAAATTTTCCTTTTTAGACACCCTCCCTGTTGTGTCCCACGAATGGGAACAACCTGTATTGAATATTCTCTGTGTTGAGTTTTTGCCTTTAATCAGCAAAATTCCCTGTTGTTGCTAGGTAGAATTAGACTGAGAGTGTGCAAAGCAGTAATCAAAGCAAAAGGTGGCTACTTTGAAGAACCTAGACTATAAGACATATTTTCAGTTGTTTCACACTTTTTTGTTAAGTATATAATTCCACATGTGTTAATTCATAGTTTTTATGCCTTCAGTGTGAATATACAATTTTCATAGTCATGAAAATACAGAAAAATCTTTGAATGAGAAGGTGTGTCCAAACTATTGGTCTGTACTGTGTGAAATCTGACGATTTCAGACGGGGAGTGTTGTGTCCCACGAATGCGAACAACCTGTAATAAATATTCTCGGTGTTGAGTTTTTTCCTCCAATCAGCAAAATTCCCTGTTGTTGCTAGGTAGAATTAGACTGAGAAGAAAACGAAGGGGATTCCAGCTTCCATAAAAGTATAAATCTTTATTGAATCCAAAGACCTTCTGAGGTCGAAACGCGTCGCTGTTTGGCTGTTAGTGCACACCTCCCGCTTGCTGTAACATGGAGGACACCGTCTGTTGAATAGTTTATTCTTGGATTCAATAAAGATTTATACTTTATGGAAGCTGGAATCCCCTTTGTTTTCTTCTCTGCTGCACGTCTTGGTCTGGACTTCTGATTCCGAGCTCCGGTGGTTGGTCGGGTGAGCTGGCAGGGGCTTTTGCCCCATACCTTTTGTATTACTGTAGAATTAGACTGTGTGAAGATTGTCACTATGTCCCTCCCGTAGTTGAGCTCTGTATTAGGTTGCTCCTCCCTTCTTCAGTTTAGTCTACAGCAGCCATTACTCAAGACGCATGTGTACTCTACTGTTCAGATTACTTCTTTTTACCTACTGTGCATTGTAACGAATGCAAGATTTTGGAAGAAAACAGCATCGTTTCTACTGGTCTTTCTACAGTTTCATTGCTGGTGGAGTTAAACTATTTGCGGACGCCTGGTGGTGAGTACGAGTTACACAATTATCTAAGAAGCTGATAATTAGAACACTTGGAATTTTCAGCCATTAGGAACAGGCAGAATAGTAAAAATTAGTAGCTGTGACCAGGAATAGTGTACTGCTGTAATCTAAGAAGAGGATTGTTTATAAGTAGAGTTGAGCGATACTTTCCGATATCCTAAAGTATCGGAATCGGAATGGTATCGCCGATATCACTAAAATATCGGCGATACCCGATACCGAAAGTCCCATGTAAGTCTATGGGAACAAAATATCGCAACTAAAAAAACCCCATTCTTTCCTTGTAAACACTAAATATACACACACAGAATACATATATATATATATATATATATATATATATATTATATATATATATATATATACACATGTCATTGTGACATATATATATACATATATGTATAGTTTATACACTTCTACATAGTAAAATATCCTCTGATTCAATTGCCGGGTAAAGCCGGCTTCAGTGAAAAGACAGAAGCACCCGACATGAAATGACACTTGGTGTACATAGGGTTAACCATGTATTTTCATGTCGTTTGCTATCTGATTTGCACAAACAATTAAATCAGTCTATGTGTGCAAAATTTCACACCTGTAGGGGTTAATTAAAGGTGTAAATTCGTTGTAAAAAAAACGGACTTTTTTGCTACGAATTTACACCTTTAATTAACCCTACAGGTGTGAAATTTTGCACACAGTCTGATTTAATTGTTTGTGCAAATTAGATAGCAAAGGACATGAAAAGACATGGTTAACCCTATGTACACCAAGTGTCATTTCATGTCGGGTCATAGGTGTTCGGTCTGGATGCCGAACTTTACTGTTCGGGTTCGCCCATCTCTACTTGCAAAATCACCAATCTATAGCACTAGCTTCTCCAAGAGCAGTTCTCCTAATCACAGCTCTGACTATCCTGAGCTATGTGCTTGTTCAAGTGCCATTATCTCTATATGTACCGTAAATACAGTGATAGCAGTGTACATTATAAAACAAATCACTAATAGCTGAATGTGTTACAGCAGAACTTTATAGTTCTACTAATACTATAACTCAACCTATCCTATCAGAAACAAAGAAGTAAAGAGCAACATAGCTCTGACCTGCTCCAGAGACAAATTGAGAATATTTCTTTAATTGTAACCACAACAATACCAGCACATTAAAAAGTTGTTGTTGTCCAATGTCCATATAGTACTATATTATGCTAAACAGTGGCCAGAGACCGCCATACCATGCCACAATAGTCCCATAGTTTGTTTTCATAGGACAGTGCGATTCTGTGCCTGCACACAGCCATATACTTTGCATAAAGTACCATATTCTACCTGCAAAGAACCAAATTGTGTGTTTGCAGTCCTACAATGAGCCTATATTGCACCCAATAAACTACACATTAGACCCAAATTAGAGTAATACTTGCCCATGTACATAGATGCCAGAGAGAACCACGTTTGTAAGTTACTGTGTATAACAACGCACATTATTCCATATTGTGCCCTGTTTGATTGATCCGATTCCTAACTGAAGGTGGTTTTCCAATCCTTAAAGAAAACTTCAAACTTGCTCCAAATAGTAAAACATAATCTAATATATTCATGTTTTACCCTTACCCCTCCTGTGCTGCTGGCCACAGGACCAACCGTGTGTTGCTTTCCATTGCGCTTGACAGCAGTGATTGGCTGCCTGAGTGACATGGCATTCAATCGACCTCAAAGCATGGTTAACAACTCCTGAAGGTTCTCAGCTCCCAAAACTTTCATGAATGGGCTAATCTCTAAATCCCACCCTTGCCCACTCAAATTGTATAAAATATAGACATGCGGACCCTCGATTTTACCTGATCCGTAGACCATATTGTTTTATATCCATTCAGGAGTTAGGAACACTCTGGCACAACAAGATACTTCTCTTTTATATCCTAAATATGCATGCATGCTAATATTCTGTTACTTTTGATGATGCCAAACCCTATATAGATTTGTATAATCATTGGGTCACATGGCAAAACAAAAATAGGGACAAAGTCAAGTTTGACACCAAATCAGACAAATTCACATTTAGGAGAATCAAAGAACAATCAGACTAAGATCTGTTGAGACTGGGTACACCTTTAGAATACATATAGCCAGTGGCACAACATAAATCTTTTACACGTCAATGCAAAGTCAATAACATGGCCCTCTATAATTGAAAATAAAAATAGTTTGCGCACATAAAAACTACAAGACACAAAAGGATCTGTAGAAAAATAGGAATATGCATGTGTCAAATGGAAAACAATACATAAATTCAGACGCACTCTGTAGAACAGTTTGAGATGCAGATGTAATAATACAGTAATAAATAAATATTGCACTAAGACCCGTGAGAAAAAGGTGATGAGAAAAGCCTGTAGTCTATTATGTAGTAAACCCCAAACCAAAGGACTAAATAGTCATAATACGCATAAGGTATTTATTCATATGGGTATTAATATGGACAAACCCTGAAAAAGTAAAAGAGGTCCTCTTTTAACGATGGAGCAGAAAAACGCTGCAGAAATCCTAAAAAACCTTTTATGCAGAAAGGTCAGAAGAAATTGACACTGTCCCGGCTGGTGACAGCTCAGATGAATGAGTATTAGTGGTGCACTGTGGAGAAAATAGTCCTGTTTGCACAGGTTTTACCTGACAACCCCGATGGGTCACTTGCAATAGAAAGTCCAATTTCAGCCTCCTCTGGCCTGCTGACAACCCCGATGGGTCACTTGCAGTAGAAAGTCCGACTTCAGCCTCCTATGGCCCGCAGACGAAACTTACATCCGTTGATGAAAGCCGGTGATCTCTGGCCTCCGTGGCCAGATCAGGAACGCCGGCTGATGATGTTGAATCCTCACTAGGAAGAAGGATGTGGGCAGGACCTGTTGGTAAACTAGCCTGCCTCAAGCACAGTAGTACACAAAATCGCAATATCTAACTGTCCCTCAGAGTGAGCAGAGTAGCGTTCTGTCCCTAACTGAGTTCACAGCACAGTGACGCTAAAATGGCTGCGGCGCCTTTTATAGTGCATTCTGACATCATTTCAGCAGCCAATCACAGCCATGCCAATAGTTAAGATGACCGCAGCATTACAGGATGTGCCCACACTTCATAAGATTCATCATTGGCTGACTAACATCACATTGCCTCTCAAAGAATTATGGGAACTTCCGATTCCGGTATACGATATTGAAAAAGTATCGGAATTAAGTATCGGAATTCCGATAACGCGAATATCGGCCGATACCCGATACTTGCGGTATCGGAATGCTCAACACTATTTATAAGGCTAATGTAAGCCACAGCAGCAGCAGCTTACATGGCTGCAGACATTCTCTGTGCTTCACCTCAGAAAGATATAAGATTAGCCTGACATGGGTGTATCCCAAGGGCCATCCAGAGAAGGCAGTCAAGGTGTACGTTAGCCTGGATGACCAGAGCAACAAATCATTAGCCAGGTCAGAGCTCTTCAACTTGTTTGACTTAAAAGGAGACGGCTATCCCTACACCTTGGGCACCTGCAACGGCGTTTTACAAACCTCTGGAAGAAGGGCCAGTGGCCTCATAATAACTTCTCTTGAGAAAGGCGCCACAGAGATATCACTACCCACGCTTGTAGAGTGTAACCGAATACCATTCAACAGGGAAGAAATCCCAACACCAGAAGTCGCTCTTCAGCATCCTCATCTCAGAATGACAGCCAAAGAGATGCCACCCTGGACGACAAGGCAGACATCCTAATTCTCCTTGGCAGAGACATTATACGACTGCACAAGATGCATCAACAAATCCACGGACTACTCAATGAACCGTACGCCCAGCGCCTCGAGCTAGCTGTGTCATCATCGGCAATGTCTGTAGTGACCAGACAAAGAATCAGAACGACATCTCCTCTTACAAAACCGTTATCACGTCAGATGACAACGACTTGTCCCCCTGTCACACTCACGTCACCACTGGATGAAGGAGAAGTCAAACGACACCAAGGGTCAATGACAACCATCTGATAATTCAAGCATGCTTTATCCTCGAGACTACAACCTCGAGATAACAGCATTCGATCCGTCAACCAAGGACAACAACTCACCACCTACAGAGGGAGACAAGGTGATCATCGGGGTCACAAGCATCAAACCCACCAAAGACAACTATACAGCTGGGTCGCTCCCTCACCTTCTCTTCCAGCAAAGACCAAGTTGCCAAGGGATCCGCAGCAAGTAACTGCTAAGTTCCCAACCTTTGATATCCAATCCATCACAAGCCTGGTCAAACCGAAGCCGTGCTAGACTTCAGTGCTCAGAGTGAGAGCCCCTCTCTCAACAGCTTACCTCTGACCGAGACAACTCTACGTTTCTTACGACGCATCTACGAAGACTACAGCTGCAGGAACCTCTCCAAGTGCTTCAGTTTGCTGGCTCCTTCAAGCAGGAGTCACATGAACGTAACTTTGTCGCTGGTCTCTGCCACGGCGGGGAGTATACAATGCCTTGTGAAAGTATTTGGCCCCCTGGAACTTTTCAACCTTTACCCACATATCATGCTTCAAACATAAAGATACCAAATGTAAATTTTTGGTGAAGAATCAACAAGTGGGACACAATTGTGACGTTGAATGAAATTTATTGGTTATTTTAAATTTTTGTGGAAATACAAAAACTGAAAAGTGGGGCGTGCAATATTATTCGGCCCCTTTAACTTAATACTTTGTTGCGCCTCCTTTTGCTGCGATTACAGCTGCAAGTCGCTTGGGGTATGTCTCTATCAGTTTTGTACATCGAGAGACTGCCAAGGAAGAATGGGCAAGAATTAAACAGCTCGAGCTCAGTGAGGTTGGATGGAGATCGTTTGTGAACAGCAGTTTTCAGCTCTTTCCACAGATTCTCGATTGGATTCAGGTCTGGACTTTGACTTGGCCATTCTAACACTTGGATACGTTTATTTGTGAACCATTTCATTGTAGATTTTGCTTTATGTTTGGAATCATTATCTTGTTGGAGGACAAATCTCCGTCCCATCCATAGTGATCATGGGCCTCTTGGCTGCATCTCTGATCAGTCTTCTCCTTGTTTGAGATGAAAGTTTAGAGGGACGGCCGGGTCTTGGTAGATTTGCAGTGGAATGATACTCCTTCCATTTCAATATGATCGCTTGCACAGTGCTCCTTGGAATGTTTAAAGTTTTGGAAATCATTTTGTATCCAAATCCGGGTTTAAACATCTCCACAACAGTATCACGGACCTGCCTGTTGTATTCCTTGGTCTTCATGATGCTCTCTGTGCTTCAAACAGAACCCTGAGACTATCACAGAGCAGGTTCATTTATACGGAGACATGATTACACACAGGTGGATTATATTTATCATCATTAGTCATTTAGGGCAACATTGGATTATTCAGAGATCCACAATGAACTTCTGGAGTGAGTTTGCTGCACTGAAAGTAAAGGGGCCGAATAATATTGCACGCCCCACTTTTCAGTTTTTGTATTTCCACAAAAATTTAAAATAACCAATAAATTTCGTTCAACTTCACAATTGTGTCCCACTTGTTGTTGATTCTTCACCAAAAATGTACATTTGGTATCTTTATGTTTGAAGCATGATATGTGGGAAAAGCTTGAAAAGTTCCAGGGGGCCGAATACTTTCGCAAGGCACTGTGCCTTCGCATGCTACTGCAGTGCTCGGACACAGGACTATCAGTGTCTAACTGAACTTAAACTTCCACTTGTGAATTAGATCTTCTACTGTTGGGTTGGTGGAAGAGTTGCATGTTGCAGCTTCCCCAATCCGAAGATGGGTTTTTCTACAGGACTTATTTTTCTATTTTTATTCAAGGACTATGTTTACTGCAAGTATGGACTTGATTTCTGCATTATGATGCATTGTTTTCTTCTTCCTCTCATTGCAGGTTTCATGACATCGAGGGACAGAGTCGACTCCTTACGTTGCATAAGGACTTACACTACAGACCAAAAGTTTGGACACACCTTCTCATTCAAAGATTTCTCTGTATTTTCATGACTATGAAAATTGTACATTTACACTGAAGGCATCACAACTATGAATTAACACATGTGGAATTAGATACTTAACAAAAAAATGTGAAACAACTGAAAATATGTCTTATATTCTAGGTTCTTCAAAGTAGCCACCTTTTGCTTTGATTACTGCTTTGCACACTCTTGGCATTCTCTTGAGCTTCAAGAGGTAGTCACCAGAAATGGTTTTCACTTCACTGGTGTGCCCTGTCAGGTTTAATAAGTGTGATTTCTTGCCTTATAAATGGGGTTGGGACCATCAGTTGTGTTGTGCAGAAGTCTGGTGGATACACAGCTGATAGTCCTACTGAATAGACTATTAGAATGTGTATTATGGCAAAAAAAGCAGCTAAGTAAAGAAAAACGAGTGGCCATCATTACTTTAAGGAATGAAGGTCAGTCAGTCCAAAAAATTGGGAAAACTTTGAAAGTGTCCCCAAGTGCTGTTGCAAAAATCATCAAGCGATACAAATAAACTGGCTCATATGAGGACCATCCCATGAAAGGAAGACCAAGAGTCACCTCTGCTTCTGAGGATAAGTTTATCCGAGTCACCAGCATCAGAAATCGCAGGTTAACAGAAGCTCAGATTACAGACCAGGTCAATGCCACACAGAGTTCTAGCAGCAGACACATCTCTACAACAACTGTTAGAGGAGACTTTGTGCAGCAGGCCTACAAGGTAAAATAGCTGCTAGGAAACCACTGCTAAGGACAGGCAACAAGCAGAAGAGATTTGTTTGGGCTAAATAACACAAAGAATGGACAGTAGACCAGTGGAAATCTGTGCGACACAGAAAAGGTGAACGGATGGACTCTACATGCCTGGTTCCCACCGTGAAGCATGGAGGAGGTGGTGTGATGGTGTGCGGGTGCTTTGCTGGTGACACGGTTGGGGATTTATTCAAAATTGAAGGCATACTGAACCAGCATGGCTACCACAGCATCTTGCAGCGGCATGCTATTCCATCTGGTTTGCATTTAGTTGGACCATCATTTATTTTTCAACAGGACAATGACCCCAAACACACCTCCAGGCTGTGTAAGGGCTATTTGACCAAGAAGGAAAGTCATGGGTTGCTACGCCAGATGACCTAGCCTCCACAGTCACCAGACCTGAACCCAATCGAGATGGTTTGGGGTGAGCTGGACCGCAGAGTGAAGGCAAAAGGGCCAACAAGTGCTAAGCATCTCTGGGAACTCCTTCAAGACTGTTGGAAGATCATTTCCGGTGACTACCTCTTGAAGCTCATCAAGAGAATGCCAAGAGTGTGCAAAGCAGTAATCAAAGCAAAAGGTGGCTACTTTGAAGAACCTAGACTATAAGACATATTTTCAGTTGTTTCACACTTTTTTGTTAAGTATATAATTCCACATGTGTTAATTTATAGTTTTGATTCCTTCAGTGTGAATATACAATTTTCATAGTCATGAAAATACAGTAAAATCTTTGAATGAGAAGGTGTGTCCAAACTATTGGTCTGTACTGTGTGAAATCTGACGATTTCAGACGGGGAGTGTTGTGTCCCACGAATGCAAACAACCTGTAATGAATATTCTCTGTGTTGAGTTTTTTCCTCCAATCAGCAAAATTCCCTGTTGTTGCTAGGTAGAATTAGACTGTGTGAAGATTGTCACTACGTCCCTCCCGTAGTTGAGCTCTGTATTAGGTTGCTCCTCCCTTCTTCAGTTTAGTCTACAGCAGCCATTACTCAAGACGCATGTGTACTCTCCTGTTCAGATTACTTTTTTTTACCTACTGTGCATTATAACTAATACAAGATTTTGGAAGAAAACAGCATCTTTTCTCCTGGTCTTTCTACAGTTTCATTGCTGGTGGAGTTAAACTATTTGCGGACGCCTGGTGGTGTGAGTACGAGTTACACAATTATCTAAGAAGCTGATAATTAGAACACTTGGAATTTGCAGCCATTAGGAACAGGCAAAATACTCCCAGCTGACGGTCATTATACAATGCATCCCACTGTAAGGCCCTAGTATGGAATTGGCAACAGGGAACCGACGGAATACAGGAAGTGAGTGAGCGCAGAAGGGACATCGCCCCCCTAATGGACATAAATGGATTATTCACCGCCTTCAGAACTTGAAGCCGAATACCATCCACTTTGGACCCAGGTAAAAGACACTCATGCTTCTCAGCAGTAGACCCAGGAATTCCTGCACATTTAGGGGCTGTAGACGTGACTTTTTGATATTCACAAGCCACCTCAATCCTTCTAGTGTGGATATTACCCCTTTCCATTGATTAGTGCAGTGCCAGACCAAACTTTCTACAATTAAAAAGTCATCCAGATAGGGGACCACGACAACATGGAGATGTGCCTTGACCTCTGCGATCACTTTTGTAAAGACCCGTGGAGCAATGCCGAGGCCAAATAAGAGGGCTCTAAACTGGAAATGTTTAACACCCCTCCCAGTGATACCGCCACCCTAAGGAACTTCATGTATAGGTATGTGGTAGTATGCGTCCTTAAGATCCAACACTACCATAAAGCAATCTTTGAAGAGCAACTTTATTGCTGACCTCACAGACTCCATCTTAAAGGGACATACCACCAAGAACATGTTCAGACCTTTCAGATTAATGGTCTGAAAGGAGCTATCTGGCTTTTTAATCAGAAAGAGTGGGGGGAAGTAGAACCCCCTATCTCTTTCTGACACAGGAACCTCTACTAACACCGCCTTGTGCCATAGCTCCAGGACTTCCGCCTCCAAAGTCTGCTGTTTCGCTGGTGAGGAACGAGTGGGAGTTATCATAAATTTGTGCTGAGGTATTACCCGGAATTCCAATTTTAGTCTTGCACTGATGAGATTATGTATCCATACACTATTTGAAATCTTTGACCAGGCCAGGTAGAAGGGCCCAAAGCCTTCTTTTTTTATTTACATAAATATTTTTACAATAAATACATTAATATATTTTATTTCTTTATTTAGAAATTTTAAAAATATTTTTACACATTCAAATTTTTTTTAATTTATTTTTTTTAACTTTTTTACATTGTCCCAGGATGGGTCATCACTATATAATTGCACTGCAGAATATCAGATCTTTGATCTGACAGGCAGGGAAGAAGGCATGCCAGCGCCTACTCTCAGCAGGCGCTCACAAGCACCTCCCTGCAGGACCCCGTGGCCATCTTGGTGCCGCGGGTCTCCATGGAGTCCATCAAACCAATGTGATCGCATCGCGATGTCCTGATGGAAGTGCGCAGGGAGCTCCCTCCCTGCGCGATGCTTCTCTATGCTGCTGTCACTACTGACAGTGGCATCAGAGGGGTTAAATGCCCACGATCGGTGCTAGCACCAATCGTGGGCAATGCTGTGGGGTGTCAGCTGTCACCTGCACCCAATCGCCACGGTACTCAGCGTGAGGCTGCGCGATGGGTGCGCCGTACTAGTACAGCTGTTTGCGGGAACGCAATTCCCGCAGAGCAGTACTAGTACGGCGCATGTCGGGAAGGGGTTAAATGGAACAATGGCTGTGCATATGCACCACTGCTCCAGTCTCACTCTTGTACTGCCGGAGCAGAGTACAGCATTTGGGCAACTCTGGCAGTTCTAAAGAAAAGAAGCTGTGGCAGCCATCACTCCAAATAGTGCACTTCAGAGCAAGTGTGGCCTCCATTTCTTCATATGCCACACAATTCAAACAGTCCACCAGAAGAGACTGAACACTGGGCCACCCAAACGCTTATCCATATTCCAAAAAAGCCGTACCACCTGAATGAGACTCTGTATTTTAAAGACACACTTACCTTGACCCAAAACACTCTGGAACTGTGGGGACCTGTATTTGTATGATGCCAAGACAGGTACTCATCTACACGAGCACGTTTCTGGAGGTCTGATGGGTACCAGTGATCAGGAGTCTTATACTTGTTAGCTAGATATTGCAGGATTGCAGTGCTGGAAAGAGAATGAAAGCCGAGTAAGCACAAACTATTAGGCTAAATATGTAATTACTAGATGGAGGCCCGATGCTATATAGCATCAGGAGGGCGGTAATGTCACGATGGGGGTAAGGCTTTGCAGCGTTGAGAATCTCTCCCCCCTATGTGCTCACCCATCTATCCACTCTCTCTTTCCCCATATGCTGACTTCTCCCATCTGTGCTCTCTTTTTTGACCTGTCTACCCCATGTGCCTTCTTAGTTAACCTCATACACTTTGAAGATGTAGACTCAGCGGTGTGGTGTGCTGGTTCCAATGGGTCATCTTGTGAGCATGGTATTGCTAAGACTGCAGATTTCTGTTTGCGACGCTGTTGTTGCCTAATGGCATCCTGTGATAATCTAATGACTTTTGCAGCAGGGGACTCATGTGCTTGACGCCTACGCTTATATGCATTGTTTTTGTCCCAGCGATGCTGTTGCTCTTTAAGAGTCTCATTTGCCCATTGTTGTCTTCGACATTGTGCCTTTGCTGCTTTGCTTTCATTGTCATTGGCGTACTTTTTAGAAGGAGCCATGTTGTCGTTGATATTTGCTTTTTAAAGGGGTTTTCCCACGAACGAAAGTTCATTTTAAAGATTGTCTGTGTCTGACCGTTTACAGAACATACCACAGCTCCAGGGCAGGGGAGGTAGCAAAAGACAATACTGACATTACAGCAGCAGATCGCAGAGGATACATTTTGTGAGGTAAAATATTGTTTAAAAACAGTCAGTGAAATATTTTACCTCACAAAATAAATCCACTGTGATCCCCTGCTGTAATGTCAGTATTGTCTTTTGCTTCCTCTCCTGCCGAGATGTAGTAGGCTCCGTACACGGTCAGACACAGATAATTTTTAAAATGAACTTTCGTTCGAGGGAAAACCCCTTTAATGTGACCGGCTTCCTCTGCCTGTAGACACGTCGCTCATCTGCCGCCGGGATCAGCCGAATGATTCACTGCGTAAATCAGACTGCCGCCATCTTTGTGCAGACAGATAGCAGTGGTCACATTAAAACTGCGCATGCGCTCCTCCTGTACAAAGATGGCTGTGGTCAGTGAATCATAGTAACATAGTTATTAAGGTTGAAGGAAGACTTTAAGTCCATCTAGTTCAACCCATATCCTATCCTAACCTGCCCTAACAGGTTTATCCAGAGGAAGGCAAAAAAAACCCATGTGGCAAACAGTAAGCTTCACATTGGGGAAAAAAATTCCTTCCCGACTCCACATACGGCAATCAGACTAGCTCCCTGGATCAACGCAGTATCTAGGAAACTAGTGAATATAGCCTGTAATATTATACTTTTCAAGAAAGGCATCCAGGCCCTTCTTAAATTTTAGTAGGGATCACTCATTCCAACATTATACGGCAGAGAGTTCCATAGTCTCACTGCTCTTACAGTAAAGAATCTGCGTCTGTGATTATGACTAAACCTTCTTTCCTCCAGACGTAGAGGATGCCCCCTTGTCCCCGTCTCAGGTCTAAGAGTAAAAAGATCATTAGAAAGGTCTTTGTACTCTCCCCTCGTATTTATACATTGGAAAAACTAAGGCTTAGGGGTGATCTTATTACAAACTAAATAACCCCAAGTGTAATAACCCGTCTTGGTATTGCAGACCTCCCAGTTCTCTAATAACCTTGGTCGCTCTTCTCTGCACCTGCTCCAGTTCAGCAATGTCCTTGTTACACACTGGAGACCAGAACTGTACACAGTATTCTAAGTGTGGACATACTAGTGACTTGTATAGAGGTAAAATTATGTTCTCCTTATGAGCATCTATGCCTTTTTTAATGCATCCCATTATTTTATTTTCCTTTGCAGCAGCTGCCTGACACTGGCCACTAAATGAATTTGTCGTCCACCCATACACCCAGGTCTTATTCAGTGACAGTTTTGCCCAATGTTTTACAATTAAGCACATAATTATACATCTTGTTTGTTCTACCCAAGTGCATGACCTTACATTTATCGCCATTGAAGATCATTTGCCATTTGTCAGCCCAAGCTTCTAGTTTACATAAATCCTCCTGTAATATAAAATGGTCCTCCTCTGTATTTATTACCCTGCAGAGTTTAGGGTCATCTGAAAATATTGAAATACTACTCTGTATGCCCCCTACAAGGTCATTAATAAATATGTTAATCATTCGGTTGATCCCGGCGGCGGTGTGTTAGCGACGGTGTTCCGCTGGTGGTACCACGCAAGAGGCTGCGTACAGCGTATACAGTGTGTGCGATGCATACAGCATATACAGTGTGTGTGTGTGTGTGTACGGCGTATACAGTGTGTGTGTGTGTACGGTGTGTTTGTGTGTGTGGTGCAACGGTGTTCTGCTGGCGGTACCGCACAAGAGGCTGCGTATGGCGTATACAGTGTATGTGTGTGTGCAGGGTCGGACTGGCCCACTGGAGAACGGGCCCAGGCTCTGACACCTGCTGGCATATTGGTCAGCAGCTGCCTAGGGCCCCCACTGCTCCAGGGGCCCCCAGCCAGTGGCATGTCGCTAATAGGAGCACACCCAGCTGCTCTGTGGTCCCTGAGTCAAGGGGGGCCCTTCAGGTGCCAGGAGCAGCAGCTGGAGACAAGCGCCTGTCCTTCCGCTAAAGTGAAATGAATATTCACGCTTCACCACGCCCCCATGGGCGTGGAGAGGAGTGAATACCATTTCTTGTGTGTGTGTGTATGTGAGAGTGCTGCGGTGCTGTCTGTGTGTGGTGCTGTATGTGTGATGGTGGTGGGGGAGGCAATGATGATGGTAATGATGGTGGGGGAGGAAGTGATGGTGGTGGAGAGGCAATGATGGTGTTGGGGGAAGGCAATGATGATGATGATGGGGAGACAAGGATGGTGGTGAGGAGGAAATGATGGTGGTGGGGGGAGGCAATGATGATGGGGAGGCAATGATGATGGGGAGACAATGATGATGATTGGGAAGGCAATGATGGTGGTGGGGGAAGGCAATGATTGTGGTGGGGGGAAGGCAATGACGGAGGTGTTGGAATGGGCAATGATGGGGGTGTTGGGGGAGAAAGCAATGATGGTTATGTAAAGGACAATAATGGTAGTGGTACAAAGGACAATGTGTTGTGAATGTGTTTGAGATGAGTTCTGAGCAGAGGCTCCCTCTGGTGGTTACAAGCGGTACTAGTGAGGACTGGGAATCAGGTGTTACCGACTGGTCTTATATAAGGGAGTCATTTTCCCATCAGGGTTGCCGGTGATCAATTGTTCTGGTCTGAATCCTTCTTTCCAGTTTCCCTTGTAGCCTGCTGTGTCGTGTCTGCATCTCCTGCTATCAGATAAGACAATTTCTTTTTTGTGTTTTTGCTATATTTTTGCATTTTGTCCTTCACTTCTGTGGGGGCCTTCAGGGTCCCCTCCGGGGGCTTCTGCCCTCTCAGTTTAGTTCAGCCACTGTGTTTTATACTTTTGCTTTTTCCAGTTTTTTCAGTGGCTGCTGTTTTGATTTTTGTTACACCAGAGAGCTAATTTAGGTGGTAGAGGTCGTGTGATCTCAGGTGATTTTGAAATTAGTAGAGTTGGTGTTTTTCAGGGTTTTCTGAGATTGCAGTAAGTACCCTTCCTTCCTTTTCTATTTAGATAGTTTGGGCCCCAGCGTTTGCTCATACTATTTTCTTTCTGTCAGTATTTCCTCTTGTCTAACCGCCATTACATGTTTGGGGGCTTTCTATTATCTTTGGGGTTCTGCTCCGGGGCAGATAGCTTTCCTATTTCTATCTTTAGGTGTAGTTAGTTTCTCAGGCTGTGACGAGGCGTCTAGGACCAACGTAGGAACGCTCCACGGCTGCCTCTAGTTGCGGTGGTTAGTCAGGGTACTGCAATCTCATAGATTCCAACTGCTCTGGTGTATTTCCTTTTTTACCTGCACTCCTCAGCTACCGTAACATAACAGTATCACCGGCCATAAAAATTGTATGGTACTCACAGAAGGGAAAAAATATTCTGAAGGAAGAAAAGTTGTCAGAGATATTTTTCTGTTTGTTGCATTTTTTTTTTTCTCTCCCTCTGTATCTCTGGGTGCTGGGGAGGATCTTTTCTCCCAATGGAGTTTGCACGGTTGTCTGGCCGTGTGGATCAGCTTGCCACTGAGGTTCAGAGTATTGCTGCATATCTTGCTAGGTTGCCTGTTGTGGAACCTAGGATCCCCATGCCAGATTTGTTTTTGGGGGATCGAGCTAAGTTTCAGAATTTCAAAAATAATTGTAAATTGTTTTTTGCCTTAAAATCTAAGTCCTCAGGAAACGCAGCGCAGCAGGTTCAAATTATCATCTCTCTCCTGCGCGGCGATCCTCAGGATTGGGCTTTTTCCCTGACACCTGGGGATCCTGTTTTGAGTGATGTTGATGCATTTTTTCAGGCCTTGGGGTTATTGTACGATGAGCCTAATGTCACTGATCAAGCTGAAAAAGCCTTGTTGGCATTAAATCAGGGGCTTGATGACGCTGAGTTATACTGTCAGAGATTCCGTAGGTGGGCAGTCCTGACCAAATGGAATGACGACGCTTTGGCGGCCCTTTTCCGGAAGGGTCTGTCGGATAATGTAAAGGATGTTATGGTGGGATTCCCTGTCCCCTCTGGTCTCAATGATTCTATGTCATTAGCGATTCAAATTGACAGACGTTTGCGTGAGCGGAGAAGTATGCGTGGAGTGGTGTTGCCTTGTGAGCCAGCTTCTGAATCCATGCAGTGTGATAGAGTGGTGTCTGGGGCACAGCGTCATGAATTTCGAAAGCGCAATAGGTTATGTTTCTACTGTGGTGATGCCTCTCATGCTATTTCAGTCTGCCCTAAGCGGGGAAGACATTTTGCACGCTCAGTTGTCTTGGGTAGTGTTCAGACTAAGTTTTTATTAACTGTCACTCTGATATGCTCTCTGTCCTCATTTTCTGCTCAGGCCTTCGTTGATTCTGGAGCAGCTATTAACCTGATGGATTATGATTTTGCTAAACGTTGTGGGTTTCCCTTGATACCCCTACAGAAGTCTATTCCTCTACTGGGGATCGATTCTACCCCTTTGGCTGAGAATAAACCCCAGTTTTCTACTCAGGTGATAATGAGGGTTGAACCTGATCACCAGGAGTGCTGCAAATTTTTGGTTCTATATAATCTGCATGACATTATCGTGCTGGGTTTCCCTTGGTTACAGTCTCATAATCCTGTTTTGGATTGGAAATCTGTGTCTGTAACCAGTTGGGGCTGCCAATGTGTTAATACCAACACTCCTGTTTTTTCTGCCTCCCCCAAGCTCAGGATGTTCCTGACTTTTTGTTTGATTTTTCTGATGTGTTTAGCGAAAGTAAATCTGCATCCTTACCTCCCCATAGGAGCTATGACTGCGCTATCGAATTAGTGCCAGGTAGTAAATTCCCTAAAGGTCGCCTTTTTAACTTGTCTGTACCTGAACATGACGCTATGCGGTCTTATATCAAGGAATCATTGGAGAAGGGTCATATCAGACCATCCTCTTCACCCTTAGGTGCCGGTTTTTTCTTTGTGGCCAAAAAAGATGGTTCATTAAGGCCGTGTATTGATTATCGTCTCTTGAACAATATTACTGTGAAATATCAATACCCGTTACCCTTGATTTCTGACCTGTTTTCCAGGGTGAAAAACGCTACTTGGTTTACCAAGCTTGACCTCAGGGGGGCGTATAACCTTATTCGCATTAAGCACGGGGATGAATGGAAGACGGCATTCAATACCCCTGAAGGGCATTTTGAGTACCTAGTGATGCCCTTTGGGCTCACTAATGCTCCTTCCGTCTTCCAGTCCTTCATGAATGACATTTTCAGGGATTTTGTGGACAAATTTCTGATTGTTTATTTGGATGATATCTTGATTTTTTCTAATGACTGGGATTCTCATGTGAAACATGTTCGAACTGTATTCCAGATTTTGAGAGAGAATGCTCTGTATGTGAAGGGATCAAAGTGTCTTTTTGGCGTACAGAAGATCTCATTTCTGGGATTCATTTTGCCCCCATCTGTTATTGAAATGGACCCGGTCAAGGTTCAGGCCATCTGTGATTGGGTCCAACCTACTTCATTAAAGGCTCTTCAGAGATTTTTGGGTTTTGCCAATTTTTATCGTAAATTTATTGGTAATTTCTCGGTTATTGTTAAACCATTAACTGATTTGACCAGAAAGGGTTCTGATGTGGTGAATTGGCCTCCTGAGGCAGTCTCTGCGTTTCAGGAACTTAAGCAGAGATTCACTTCTGCTCCTGTTCTACGGCAGCCTGATGTTTCTCTGCCATTTCAGGTGGAGGTTGATGCCTCTGAAATTGGGGCAGGTGCCGTTTTGTCCCAAAAAGATCCAGAGACCTCTAAAAGTAACCCTTGTGCCTTTTTCTCTCGAAAATTTTCTCCTACTGAACGTAATTATGACGTGGGTAATCGGGAGTTATTGGCCATGAAGTGGGCTTTTGAAGAGTGGAGACATTGGCTGGAGGGAGCCAAACATCAGGTGGTGGTCCTTACGGACCATAAGAATCTGGTCTATCTGGAATCTGCCAAGCGACTCAATCCTAGACAGGCCAGGTGGGCCTTGTTTTTTACACGTTTTAATTTTGTGGTTTCCTTTCTTCCTGGCACTAAGAATGTTAAGGCGGATGCCCTCTCGAGGAGTTTCCTTGCGGACTCTCCTGAGTTATCTGATCCCTCTGTTATTTTGAAGGAGGGTGTAGTTCTTTCCGCCATCTCGCCCAATTTGAGACTTGCTCTGGAGGGGTGTCAGGAGGATAGGCCCGAGCGCTGCCCTGTTGGAAAATTGTTTGTCCCGGACCAATGGAAAAAGAGTGTGATGTCTGAGATTCATTGTTCCGCATTGGCTGGGCATCCCGGAATTTTTGGTACCAGAGACTTGGTTAGTCGGTCCTTTTGGTGGCCTACCTTGTCTCGCGATGTCAGGGAATTTGTGCAGTCCTGCGGGACTTGCTCTCGCTCCAAGCCTTGCTCTCGCTCTAGTGGTTTGTTGATGCCATTGCCTGTGCCCAAGAGACCATGGACCCATATCTCTATGGATTTCATTTCCGATCTTCCTGTTTCTCAGAGAATGACCACCATCTGGGTAATTTGTGATAGGTTTTCCAAAATGATACATCTTGTGCCATTACCTAAGTTGCCTTCCTCCTCTGAATTGGTGCCGTTGTTCCTTCAGCACGTGGTTCGTTTACACGGCATTCCTGAGAACATTGTGTCTGACAGAGGAGTCCAGTTTGTTTCCAGATTTTGGAGGACTTTTTGTTCTAAACTGGGTGTTCAATTGTCTTTCTCCTCGGCATTTCATCCTCAGACCAATGGTCAAACTGAGAGAACAAACCAGACATTGGAGACTTATCTAAGATGCTTTGTGTCTGCTGATCAGGATGACTGGGTCTCTTTTTTGCCTTTGGCTGAGTTTGCTCTTAATAATAGGGCTAGCTCTGCCACTTTGATGTCTCCGTTTTTCTGTAATTCTGGGTTTCACCCTCGATTTTCTTCAGGACAGACGGAGGCTTCTGTCTGTCCAGGTGTTGACTCTGTTGTTGAGCGTATGCAGCAGATTTGGGACCGGGTGGTGGAGAGGTTGTCCCTCTCTCAGGAGAAGGCCCAGCGGTTTGCTAACCGGCATAGGACTGATGGTCCTCGGTTTAAAGTGGGGGACTTGGTCTGGTTGTCCTCAAAGAATATTCCTATGAGAGTAGCATCTCCTAAATTTAAGCCTAGGTTCATTGGACCTTATAAGATCATGGAGATTATTAATCCTGTTTCTTTTCGTTTGCTTCTTCCAGGGACATTTAAGATCCATAACGTGTTCCACAAGTCCTTGTTGAAGAGGTTTGTTGAGCCAGTGGTTCCTGCTGCTGTGCCTCCTGACCCTGTTTTGGTTGAGGGCAATCTGGAGTATGTGGTTGAGAAAATATTGGATTCTCGTTTTTCTAGACGAAGACTCCAGTATTTGGTTAAATGGAGAGGTTATGGTCAGGAAGACAATTCTTGGGTGTTTGCTTCGGACATCCATGCTAGGAGACTTATCCGTGCGTATCATAGAACTCATCCTGACCGACCTGGTTGCTCAAATGAGGGTTCGGTGACCCTCCTCAAGGGGGGGGTACTGTTGTGAATGGGTTTGAGATGAGTTCTGAGCAGAGGCTCCCTCTGGTGGTTACAAGCGGTACTAGTGAGGACTGGGAATCAGGTGTTACCGACTGGTCTTATATAAGGGAGTCATTTTCCCATCAGGGTTGCCGGTGATCAATTGTTCTGGTCTGAATCCTTCTTTCCAGTTTCCCTTGTAGCCTGCTGTGTCGTGTCTGCATCTCCTGCTATCAGATAAGACAATTTCTTCTTTTGTGTTTTTGCTATATTTTTGCATTTTGTCCTTCACTTCTGTGGGGGCCTTCAGGGTCCCCTCCGGGGGCTTCTGCCCTCTCAGTTTAGTTCAGCCACTGTGTTTTATACTTTTGCTTTTTCCAGTTTTTTCAGTGGCTGCTGTTTTGATTTGTTGTTACACCAGAGAGCTAATTTAGGTGGTAGAGGTCGTGTGATCTCAGGTGATTTTGAAATTAGTAGAGTTGGTGTTTTTCAGGGTTTTCTGAGATTGCAGTAAGTACCCTTCCTTCCTTTTCTATTTAGATAGTTTGGGCCCCAGCGTTTGCTCATACTATTTTCTTTCTGTGTCAGTATTTCCTCTTGTCTAACCGCCATTACATGTTTGGGGGCTTTCTATTATCTTTGGGGTTCTGCTCCGGGGCAGATAGCTTTCCTATTTCTATCTTTAGGTGTAGTTAGTTTCTCAGGCTGTGACGAGGCGTCTAGGACCAACGTAGGAACGCTCCACGGCTGCCTCTAGTTGCGGTGGTTAGTCAGGGTACTGCAATCTCATAGATTCCAACTGCTCTGGTGTATTTCCTTTTTTACCTGCACTCCTCAGCTACCGTAACATAACAACAATGGTAGTGGGGGAGGAGGCAATGATGGAGGTGGTGATGAGGACAATGGTGGAGGGTGGCTGCATTATACCCTTTGAGGGGGGATGCATTATACCCTATGAGGGGGCTACATTATATTCTGTGTAGGGGGTCGGCATTATGCCATATGAGGGTGCTACATTATATTCTATGGGGGGCTGCATTATAACTTATGAGGGAGTTGCATTATATTTTGTGGGATGCTGTATTATACCCTATGAGGGGGGCTGCATTATATTCTATGAGGGGGCTGCATTATATTCCAGGAGGGAGTCTACATTATATTCTATGAGGGGGGCTACTTTATATTCTATGAGGTGGCTACCTCAAACCATGCTACATAATTAAGACGTGTACTACCTTATATTATACCGATGTTAGCACGTTTTACCACACATTTGGAGGTCTTGTATTTATTTCTATGTAGCTACATAGTGGGCCCCAAGAATAATTTTTTCTGGTGGGCCCAAGGTGCTCTAGTCCGACGCTCTGTGCGTGCGTGCGTGTGTGTGTGTGTGTGTGTGTGTGTGGTGCATACGGCATATACAGAGTCCGTGTGTGGTGCATACAGCGTATACAGTGTGTATGTGGTGCGTACGGCGTATACATTGTGTGTGTGGTGCGTACGGCGTATGCAGTGCGTGTGTGTGGTGCGACGGTATTCCACTGATGGTACTGCGTAAGAGGCTGGTACCACCAGCAGTTTCCATATTGAGACACCCATCACATGGGTGTCCCAATATGGAGGTCGGTGAACTTCCTCCGCTTGGAATTCTAAGATCCGTACACATCTGGACGGAACTTGATGTGAAGACATTACAAGGTAAGTATATTAGACAAAATGAGGGCCCGATGCTATCGCATCGGAGGGCGGTAATGTCAAGATGGGGGCAGGCTTTGTAGCGTTGAGAATCTCTCCCCCCATGTGCTCACCCACCTATCCACTCTCTCTTTCCCGATGTGCTGACCTATCCAGTCTGTGCTCTCTTCTTTGACCTGTCTACCCCATGTGCTATCCCCCTTGTCTACTGTCTCTCTCCTTCCTGTGCTATGTTATCCCCTCATGTGCTGTCCCGTTTTGAGCTGTGCTCTGTCTCTCTCACCCCTGTGTCTGATCGTGTAGAGAACACACCACAGCTCCTGGGCAGGGGATCAGCAAAAGACAAAGCTGACATTACAGCAGGAGATCGCAGAGGATACATTTTGTGAGGTAAAATATTGTTTAAAAACAAACAAATATTTTACCTATATCACAAAATGAATCCTCTGTGATCCCCTGCTGTAATGTCAGTATTGTCTTTTGCTTCCTTCCCTGCAGAGGAGATGTGGTATGCTCTGTACATGGTCAGACACAATTTTTAAAATGAACTTTCGTTCATGGGAAAAACCATTTAATGTGACCGGATTCCTCTACCTGTAGACACGTCGCGCATCTGCCGCCGGGATTAGCTGAATAATTCACTGCGCCTACGCGAAATTCGCGCAGATGCAGTAAATCAGACCGCCGCCATGTTTGTGCAGACAGATAGCGGCGGTCACATTGAAACTGTGCATGCGCTCCTCCTGTACAAAGATGGCAGCGGTCAGTAAATCATTCGGCTGATCCCGGCGGCGGCGTGTTCGTGACGGTGTTCCGCTGGTGATACCGCGCAAGAGGCTGCGTACGTGGTATACAGTGTGTGTGGTGTGTTGTGAACATGTTGGAGACGACTTCGGAGCTGAAGCTCCCTCTGGTGGTTGCTGAGGGTATTGAACCTATGTTGAACAGCAAAAGCCCAACACCTGCTATTGACGAATGGTTGTCAGGTGATACGGACTGGCCTGATATAAGTGAGCTGACCTCCCATTATCCTCGCCGGTGATCAATTGTTCTTCCTGGTCTAGGTTGGAATTCAGCTTGCTTTTCTGCTGTCTCCTGCTTGCATTCAGATAAGTCACTTTCAGTTTTTTTTTACTGTGGTTTGATTTTCCTTGCTTTTTGCTGCATCGTTTTTTGTGTTCGGCCGGGTCCACTTTGGGGGGCTTGGGCTGGTCTCCGTTCTCTTTTTGTATTTATTTGCTCAGTTCTTGTGATATTTTACTGCTGGGTTGCTACGTGTCCACACCAGAAATCTGATATAGGTGGTCAAGACCGTGTGGTCTCAGTGTTTTTTGGATTCAGAAGTGTTGGAGTTTTTCCTAGGGTTTTTCTGGGTTGCAGAAAGTATTCTCTCCTGTGCTGTCCTATCTCGACAGTTTCGGGCCTCAGCGTTTGCTCAATCTATTTTCTGTTCGTGTTCGTATTTTCATCTTGTCTAACCGCCTTTATATGTTTGGGGGCTTCCTATTCTTTTGGGGTCTACTCCGGGGCAGTTAGCTTTCCTCTTTCCATCTTCAGGGATAGCTATCTCTCCGGCTGTGACGAGGCGTCTAGGGCACCGTAGGAACGGCTGCTTCTAGTTGTGCGGTTAGTTTAGGGGTCTGCAACCTATTAGTTTCCAACCTCTCTGGTGTTAGGCTGCCTATGCGGTTTTTTGCTCCTGCCTCCTCAGCTACCAAAACATAACAGTGGTGCGTACGGTATATACAAAGTGTGCGTGTGTGTGTGTGGTGCGTACGGCGTAAACAGAGTGAGTGTGTTGGTGCGTGTGGTGGTGAGTACGGCGTATACAATGTGTGTGGTGCGTACGGCGTATACAGTGTGTGTGGCGTGTACGGCGTATACAGTGTATGTGGTGCGTACGACGTATACAGTGTGTGTATGCATACAGCGTATACGGTGTGTGTGTGTGTATGTACGGTGTATACAGTGTGTGTGGTGTGTACGGTATATACAAAGTGTGTGTGTGTGTTGCGTATGGCGTATACAGTATGTGCGTGTGTGTCGTGCGTACGGCGTATACAATGTGTGTGGTGGTGCGTACAGCGTATACAATGTGTGTGGTGCGTATGGCGTATACAGTGTGTGTGTGGTGCGTACAGCATATACAGTGTGTGTGGTGTGTACGACGTATACAGTGTGTGTGTGTATGTACGGCGTATACAGTGTGTGTGGTGCGTACGGTATATACAAAGTGTGTGTGTGTGGTGCGTATGGCGTATACATGTGTGTCGTGCGTACGGCGTATACAATGTGTGTGTGGTGCGTATGGAGTATACAGTGAGTGCGTATGTGGTGCGTACGAAATATACAGTGTGTGTATGTGGTGCGTTCGGCGTATACAGCGTGTGTGTGTGTGTGTGTGGTGCGTACGGCGTATACAGCGTGTGTGGTGCGTATGGTGTATACAGGGTGTGTATGTACGGCGTATACAGTGTGTGTGTGTATGTACGGCGTATAGTGTGTGTATACAGCGTATACAGTGTGTGTGGTGCGTATGGCATATACAGTGTGTGAGCACAGCGATACAGTGTGCGTGTATGTATCGCTTATACAGTGTGTGGTGCGTACAGCGTATACAGTGTGTCATGCATACAGCGTGTGTGGTGCGTACAGCATATAGTGTGTGTGTGTGTATGGCGTATACGGCGTGTGTGTGTGTGTGTGTGTGTGGTGCGTACGGCGTAAACAGTGAGTGTGTTGGTGGTGTGTGGTGGTACGGTTACATGTGTGTGGTGGTACAGCGTATAGTGGTCAGCATACACGTGTGTGGTGCGTAGCATTAGTGGTTGTGTATGCGTATACGCGTGTGTGTGTGTGGTTGTGCGTACGCGTATACGGGGTGTGGGTGGTGTGTGTGAGTACGGTCGTATACATGTGTGTGGTGGTAGACGTATACAGTGTGTGTATGCATCGGATACGTGTGTGTGTATGTACGGTGTATACAGTTGTGTGGTGTGTACGTATACAAAGTGTGTGTGTGTGTGCGTATGCGTATACAGTATGTGCATGTGTCGTGCGTACAGCGTATACAATGTGTGTGGTGGTGCGTACAGCGTATACAATGTGTGTGGTGCGTACGTCGTATACAGTGTGTGTGTGGTGGTACAGCATATACAGTGTGTGTGGTGCGTACGACGTATACAGTGTGGTGTGTGTGGTATGTCGGCGTATACAGTGTGTGTGGTGCGTACGGTTTACTAAAGTGTGTGTGGATGCGTTACATGTGCGTAAATTCAGTGTGTAGTGGTGCGTTACGGCGTATACACTGTGTGTGTGGGTGCGTACGGCGTATACAGTGTGTGCGTACGATATACGTGTGTATAGTTGTGTATGGTTACGGCGTATACAGGTTGTGTGTGTGTGTGTGGTACGGCGTATACAGGTGTGTGGTGCGTATGGTATACAGTGTGTGAGTACGCGTATACATTGTTGTCGCGTTGTGTGTATCGCGTATACAGTGTGTGGTGCGTATGGCATATACAGTGTGTGAGCACAGCGTATACAGTGTGCGTGTATGTATCGCGTATACAGTGTGTGGTGCGTACAGCGTATACAGTGTGTCATGCATACAGCGTGTGTGGTGCGTACAGCATATAGTGTGTGTGTGTGTATGGCGTATACGGCGTGTGTGTGTGTGTGTGTGTGTATGTGTGTGTGGAGCGATGGTGTTCCACTGATGGTACCGTGCAAGAGGCTGGTACCACCAGCAGTTTCCATATTGAGACACCCATCACTTGGGTGTCCCAATATGGTGGTCAGTGCACTTCCTCCACTTGGAATTCTGGGATCCGGAGACATCTGGACGGAACAGGATGTGAAGACATTACAAGGTAAGTATATATTAGATGTACACAGCATTGATGATGCTTGATAGTTGCTGGATTATCACATGTTCTGGATTACTAGGCAGTCGATAAAAGAAAAAAAGTACCAATGCCACGAAGAATAAATATTAAACACTGTTCACACTCTATTAATGTGACAATTGAGAATCCATTCCATAGATGGTGAGGTTTCCACAACAAGGGCATGAATTTCACCAGGCAACATTCAGAAATAGGAGTTCAGTTATTTCTGCAGCAATCTTGTTGTGAGTAAACCTTCCGTTAGAGAAAATAAAAAAAATCTATATATATGTTTTCTGGAGTATTAGGGGTTATCTTCTGCTGTATTCCCATTGTAAAATACACAGTAATTATAATGTGCAGTCAGTAAATCTAATTCATAAATAAAAATGTAACAGCAACTTAATCCAAGATTATAAGTTAGGAAGTGATATAAACATGGATTTGTAGCATCTACTATGCAATCCCAATGTTCTAAATGTAATATACTGTTACTCCATTTTGTAGTAATAATGAGCGAGAACTGCTATCTGAGAGAAAAAAATCTAATACGAGCGATTATTTTATTTTTTTATGTAAATAACCTTTATTTTTTATTCCTGAGATATGCTCTCTGGAAACCATTCACATATTTAATGTACATATTAATGGTGGAATTAGGACTGGTAACTGTAAGTAAACATATCTAGGCTATATAACATGGGACCGGTCATCAGGAAATAGACTTTACATTGGGTGGGACGGAGGAGGGTGTTTTATTCTGTTTTTATTTCCTAGATCATCTTCATAAAAAAAATAAATTGTATCTAACATCATCTCCTCTCCCTTCCTTCATAGTTACTTCTGCGAAGATCAAACCTTGCTGCATCAGTTGTTCATATAAAAAAAAAAAAATCTACAATTATTTAAAAAAAAATATATACATGGTTTAGAATAAAAAAAAAAAATTAAGTTTGATAAATGTGTTTTAACATATGATGCTTTACCTTTCCGCCATTGTGAAGTCTCCATCCTTGAGAGCCGGCACCTTACGAAATGGATTCACCTTGCCAAAATCTTCTTTCAGCTGATCTCCTAAAAAAAAGGATCCAAATATTGTAATCTATATCCAGATCAGGACATTTCCAGAAATACATTGCGATGATTTGTCATTATACCTGTTCATTGTCACAATCTGTGCACAGTATGTGCTGCTATCAGTATCGCACTATGAAGATATGATAACTTATTGTATATACAGTAATTCTAATTTCACAGTTTTTCTCTTACGGATTCAAACGAAATCTGAAAAATACAGCATCTCTCCAAGCCCCATGTCACAATCTGGCAGATAAACCACTTCAGTGCCCGGGCAGAACCTGTCTAGTGGGCACGGCCTCGCTCAATATAAGCGGTCCACCAGATGGGTTCTGCCCAGGAGTATGCATATTGCCAGTGGCGTAACTAGAAATGGCGGGGCCCCACGGCAAAGTTTTGAACGGGGCCCCCTCTCCCAAACGGGCGGGGGGGGGGGCGGGGTTCTGATAGTGGGCGGAGCAATAGCAGTGGGGGGAGCAAATCACAGCAATTCTCTAGGCCCAAAAAATACTCTTCAGTCTCATAACGGCCAGCTTTTTGCCCAAATCAGAGCTGTATTTAAAGCAGACATTATGGAAACACAATATAATATAATGGACTGGTAGCAATGCAGCCCCTTAGGCTACCTTACTAGTAACCATGTCCCGCATAACTATTAATGCAGGCACATTATGCCCCCATAACTAGTAATAAGCCCTCTTATTCTCCCATCAGTAGTAATGTGCCCCTCAAGTAGTAATGCAGCCAAGAATGCAGAGTTATCACTCACACAGTATGTGCCCCCGTTAATCTTCGGTGGTATCTTCAGCTCCACAGTGGAGCACACTCACCACCAGTCTTCACCCTTCTGGGCGCCGCCGACGAGTGACGTCAGCAGCGTGATCACATGACATGATCACGCTGCAGACGTCGCTCTGACCCGGCGGTCAGAGCTTCAATTGTACTGGCGTCTGTATAGACACCAGTGCAATTGATTCCTGGGAGACGGCACGCAGCAGCTTCTCTGCGCCGGCTGTCAGCATGACAGCCAGCACAGGGAACCGCCGACTCTCAGGCCATGGGCGGCGGAACACAGCCGCAGGGGAGACAGCTGCAGCAGGGACGGGCCCCCTGCTAGCCCGGGCCCTATGGCAGCTGCTTCCACGATAGTTCCGCCCTGCATATTGCATACCTGACCGCCGAGTCCTCGCACCGAACAGTGTATGCGCTGGGAGGATTCACGAGTCTGCAGTCACACAGAGAGACTGCAGACTTACCATTTTAGACCAGATGCCCCTTTTAATAAAGTTAGTTTTTATTCACCAACAACACTTTTGCGTTTGTTTTTTTTCATTTTCTCATTGCTTTCTATGGGTGAAAAAATGCTGCAAAAATGCTGGAAAAATTTGTAGATTGTAAGCCCTCGAGGGCAGGGTCCCCTCTCCTTCTGTACCAGTCATGACTTGTATTGTACATGTTTTATTATGTATACCCCTCCTCACATGTAAAGCGCAATGGAATAAATGGCACTATAATAATAATAAATAATAATTGCAGCATGTCAAATTATTAACGGAATAACGGCGACCGCAAGGAAAAAAAAAACAAAGTCAGATTTCCCCATTTAATTTCTCTCTCCTCTGATGTGATCGCACATCAGAGGAGAGAGAAATGGGATCCCCCGATTCCCCTTGGTGTCCCTGCATCCTCCCCGTGAAGTCCCCATGCCGGCGGCTTCTCCCGGGAAGAAAATGGTGGGCGCATGCATGGTGTACCCGCCGAGATCTGCTGGCCGGCACCAATAGGAAATTTTTACAATTGGTTAATTTTGATCACTGTGAAAAACCCTATCACAGTGATCAAAATAAAAAAAAATTGTAAATAAATCCCCTTTATCACCCCCTTAGTTAGGTAAAAATAAAATAAAAAAAATGTATTTCAATTTTTCCATTAGGGTTAGGGTTGGGCCAACGTTGGGGTTGTGGGTATGGTTTGGATTTCGGTTAGGGGTGTGTTAGGGTTGGGATTAGGGTTGTGGTAAGGGTTAGGGGTGTGTTAGGGTTGGAGTTAGAATTGGGGGCTTCCACTGTTTAGGTACATCAGGGGGTCTCCAAATGCGACATGGCACCACCATTGATTCCAGCCAATTTTGCGTTCAAAAAGTCAAACGGTGCTCCCTTCTGAACCCTGCCACTGGCCCAAACAGTGATTTTTCTCCACATACGGGGTATTGGCGTACTCAGGAGAAATTGCACAACAAATTTTGTGGTTCATTTTCCCCTGATACCCTTGTGAAAATAAAAAAAAATTGGTTCTAAAGTACATTTTTTGTGAAAGAAGTAAAATGTTTATTTTTTCCTTCCACATTGCTTTAGTTCTCATGAAGCAGCTGAAGGGTTAATAAACTTAGAATTATAGAATCGTAGAGTTGGAAGGGACCTTCTGGGTCATCTGGTCCAACCCCCTGCTCAAAGCAGGATTCACTAAATCATCCCAGACAGATGTCTGTCCAGCCTCTGTTTGAAGACTTCCATTGAAGGAGAACTCACCACCTCTCCTGGCAGCCTGTTCCACTCATTAAGCACCCTCACTCTCAAAAATTTTTTTCTAATATCTAATCGGTGTCTCCTCCCATTCTGTTTCATCCCATTGCTTCTAGACTTTCCTTGTGCAAATGAGAATAAAGATGATCCTTCTACAATGTGACAGCCCTTGAGATATTTGTAGACAGTTATTAAGTCTCCTCTCAGTCTTCTCTTTTGCAAGCTAAACATTCCCAAATCCTGCAACCTTTCCTCATAAGACATGGTTTGCCACACCGGTCACCATTCTGGTTGCTCTTTTCTGAACTTGCTCCAGTTTGTTGATGTCTTTTTTAAAATGTGGCACCCAAAACTAGACAGTATTCCAGATGAGGTCTGACCAAAGAGGAGTAGAGGGCAATAATGACCTCACGTGATCTAGACTGTATGCTTCTGTTGATACATCCTAGAATTGCATTTGCCTTTTTTGCTGCTGCATCACACTGTTGACTCATATTCAGTCTGTGATCTATTAGTATACCCAAGTCTTTTTCACATGTGCTGTTGCTTAGCCCTATTCCTGCCATTTTGTATGTGCTTTTTTCATTTTTATTGCCCAGATGTAGTACTTTGCATTTTTCCCTGTTAAAAACCATTCTGTTAGTTACTGCCCACTGCTCCAGTTTATTTATATCTTTTTGAATCCTCTCTCTCTCTTCTCTAGTATTAGCTACCGCTCCTAGCTTTGTGTCATCAGCAAATTTGATCAGTTTACCCTCAATTTCTTCATCTAAATCATTGATAAAGATGTTGAACAATACAGGGCCCAGGATAGAGCCCTGTGGTACCCCACTTGAGACATTCTTCCAACTGGAAGTGCTGCCATTTACGACTACTCTTTGAGACCGATCACTAAGCCAGTTATGAATCCTAACAGTTGCCTTGTCCATTCCATACTTAGTCATTTTTTCAATAAGGATTGTGTGGGATACTTTATCAAATGCTTTGCTGAAGTCAAGATATAATATATCTACAGCATTTCCCTAATCCACTCAGTCAGTGATTCTGTCATAGAAGGAAATTAAGTTAGTCTGACATGACTTATTAGTTACAAACCCATGCTGACTCTGTTTAATCACTTCATTCTTATCCAGGTACTTACATACATGTTGTTTAAGAATTTGTTCAAAGATCTTTCCTGGTATACAGTCATGGCCAAAAGTTTTGAGAATGACACAAATATTAATTTTTACAAAGTCTACTGCTTCACTTTTTCTAATGGCAATTTGCATATACTCCAGAATGTTATAAAGAGTGATCAGCTTAACAGCAATTACTTGCAAAGTCAATATTTGGCTAGAAAATGAACTTTATCCCCCAAAACACATTTCAACATCATTGCAGCCCTGCCTTAAAAGGACCAGCTAACCTCTTTTCAGTGATTGCTCCATTAACACAGGTGTGGGTGTTGATGAGGACATGGCTGGAGATCAGTCTGTCATGATTAAGTAAGAATGACACCACTGGACACTTTAAAAGGAGGCTGGTGCTTGGCATCATTGTTTCTCTTCTGTTAACCATGGTTATCTCTAAAGAAACACGTGCAGTCATCATTGCAATGCACAAAAATGGCCTAACAGGGAAGAGTATTGCAGCTAGAAAGATTGCACCTCAGTCAACAATCTATCGCATCATCAAGAACTTCAAGGAGAGAGGTTCCATTGTTGCCAAAAAGGCTCCAGGGCGCCCAAGAAAGACCAGCAAGCGCCAGGACCGTCTCTTAAAAGTGTTTCAGCTGCGGGATCGGGCTACCAGCAGTGCAGAGCTTGCTCAGGAATGGCAGCAGGCAGGTGTGAGTGCATCTGCACGCACTGTGAGGCGGAGACTCTTGGAGCAAGGCCTGGTCTCAAGGAGGGCAGCAAAGAAGCCACTTCTCTCCAGAAAAAACATCATGGACAGACTGATATTCTGCAAAAGGTACAGGCAGTGGACTGCTGAGGACTGGGATAAAGTTATTTTCTCTGATGAATCCCCTTTTCGATTGTTTGGGACATCAGGAAAACGCCTCATTCGGAGAAGACAAGGTGAGCGCTACCACCAGTCTTGTCTCATGCCAACTGTTAAGCATCCTGAAACCATTCATGTGTGGGGTTGCTTCTCAGCCAAGGGAATTGGCTCTCTCACAGTCTTGCCTAAAAACACAGCCATGAATAAAGAATGGTACCAGAATGTCCTCCAAGAGCAACTTCTCCCAACCCTCCAAGAGCAGTTTGGCGATCAACAATGCCTTTTCCAGCATGATGGAGTACCTTGCCATAAAGCAAAGGTAATAACTAAATGGCTCAGGGAACAAAACATAGAGATTTTGGGTCCATGGCCTGGAAACTCCCCAGATCTTAATCCCATTGAGAACTTGTGGTCAATCATCAAGAGACGGGTGTACAAACAAAAACCTAAAAATTCTGACAAAATGAAAGCATTGATTGTGCAAGAATGGACTGCTATCAGTCAGGATTTGGTCCAGGAGTTGATTGAGAGCATGCCAGGGAGAATTGCAGAGGTCCTGAAGAAGAAGGGTCAACACTGCAAATATTGACTTGCTGCATTAACTCATTCTAACTGTCAATATAAGCTTTTGCTACTCATATGTTTGCTATTATATTTCTGTCTGTGATAAAAACATCTGGCAAACACACACATAAAAAACAGAGGGCAGCAGATCATGTGAAAATATAATATTTGTGTCATTCTCAAAACTTTTGGCCATGACTGTAGAAGTCAAACTCACCGGCCTATAGTTGCCTGGGTCCACCTTCTTCCCCTTTTTGAAGATAGGAACATTTGCTTTTCTCCAGTCTTCTGGGACTTCCCCTGTTCTCCAAGAATTTTCAAAGATTATGGAGAGTGATTCAAAAATTTCTTCTGCTATCTCCTTCAGTACTCTGGGGTGTAATTCATTTGGACCAGGAGACTTGAATTAATTTAGGTTAGCTAAGTGTTTCCTCACTATCTTTCTGTTTATAGATATCCTGGATTCTTCTATTCCCTTAATAGGACAGAGAAGAACAGTTGATGTTACATTTCCTTTCTGAGAGAAAACAGATGCAAATAGGAATTTAAAAGTTTGGCCTTCTCAACATCCTGTCTTACCATTTTGTCATTTTCATCCTGTAAAAATCCTATAGCATCTTTGACTTTTCTTTTACTTTTGACATATTCCCAAAATCCTTTTTTATTGCTTTTGACGTCTCTTGCAAGCCTCAATTCATGGTCAGCTTTAGATAATCTGATTTGTGCCCTGCAAGTTCTGCAGCCAGAATTATATTCTTCTTTAGATATGCCTCCCTCTTTCCATTTTATAACCATTTCTTTCTTCCTTTTTAGCATGTGGTTAAGTTCTGTGTTCATCCATCCTGGTTTCCTTAAATGCTTCCTATTCCTCCCTCTTTTCGGAATTGTTAACGATTGTGCTTTGAGAATTTCATTTTTCAAGATTTCCCATCCTTCCTGGACATTTTTGTCCTTAAGGATATCCAGCCATTGGATCCCTCCAATTCTCTTTCTGAATCCCTTAAAATCTGCCTTTCTGAAATCTAACCTTGACGTCTAAGTCTTCACAGGTCTCCCTCCTCTAGTTACCCAAAATCCTAAAATAGCATGGTCGCTACCTCCTAGGGTCCCAGCCACTCTTACCTCCTCAACCATTTCCTCTCTGTTTATAAGGATTAGATCCAAGGTAGCAGATCTCCTTGTTTTCTCCCCTACCTTTTGGAAGATAAAGTTGTCAGCAAGAGAGGATAAGAATTTCCTGGACCTGTTAGTTTCGCCTAAGAGAGATTCCCAACAAATGTCTGGATAGTTGAAATCTCCCATGACAAATATGTCATATTTTTTGGAGAACTTGGCCATTTGATGCATAAAGAGTTCATCCATATCTTCAGCTTGCACAGGCGGCCTGTATTAAATTCCTACAATGATGTCCTTTCCATTGGTCTGTCCTTGTATTCTTACCCAAACAGTTTCCACAGAATTCCCAGTCTCTAAAGCTTCAATCTCTGTGCAGATATACGCGTTTCTAACATACAATGCGACACTTCCTCCTCGTTTATCAAGTCTGCTTCTTGCAAATAAGTTGTATCCTTCTAGCCTTGTATTCCAATCATGCTCACAGCTTCCCTCGGCCTCACTCAATGGTCCTCTGCGGCTACTCACAAAGGCGGTCACACGCTGGACCTTATCTTCACCCGCCTCTGTTCCCTCAATAATCTCACTAACTCCCCACTCCCCCTGTCTGACCACAACCTACTGACATTCTCTTCCCTCTCCTCTGTTAGTACGAATCCCCCACTCCACAAACTCACCCACCCTCGCAGAAATCTCAAACACCTCAATTTACAATCGCTCTCTGAGTCCCTCCTCCCTCTCACAGACATAGCCTTACTTCATGACACAGATGCTGCTGCCACATTTTATAACACCACAATAACAGCTACACTTGATTCGGCCGCCCCCCTCACGCAGAGAAAAACTCGTACAATCAACAGGCAGCCCTGGCTGACCGGCCTGACCAAAGAACTGAGACGGACTTCCAGGGTTACCGAGCGGAGATGGAAGAGAACCCATTCTACCGAGCACTTCAACGCATACAAGCAGTCCCTTGCCAGCTTCAAGTCCACGCTCTCTGCCGCAAAACAAACTTACTTTGCATCTCTCATATCCTCCCTGTCTCACAACCCTAAACAGCTCTTCAACACTTTCAATTCTCTACTCCATCCCATAGCACCTCCTCCCTCTCCTCTCATTTCTGCCGAAGACTTTGCCTCCTTCTTTAAGCAAAAGATTGATACTATCAGAGAAGGCTTTGGCCCACAGCCCCCAATGCCCCTCTTAGCCACTCAGCCCTGTTCTTCCAAAACCAGCTTCACCACCATGACAGAAGATCAGCTCTCCACTCTCCTGTCAAGATCACACCTCACCACTTGCGCGCTTGACCCACTCCCGTCCCACCTCATCCCTAACTTTGCCACAGTCTTCATCCTTACTCTCACACACCTCTTCAACCTTTCACTTACAAATGGTGTCTTTCCTTCATCCTTCAAACATGCTTCAATCACACCCATCCTCAAAAAAGCCCTCCCTCGACCCATCCTCTGCGTCTAGCTATCGCCCGATATCTCTTCTCCCCTACGCCTCAAAACTACTGGAACAGCATGTATATCTTGAACTGTCCTCCCACCTTTCCTCCTGTTCCCTCTTTGACCGGTTACAATCAGGCTTTCGACCGCATCACTCAACTGAAACTGCCCTAACTAAAGTCACTAACGACCTGCTAACCGCCAAGAGCAAGCGACACTACTCTGTCCCAGGGTGGATAAAAATCATGATTTTTTAAAAAAATCAAAATAATCGGATTTTTTTGATTTAAATCGGATTTTTTTGATTTAAATCGGATTTTTTTGATTTAAATAGGATTTTTTAATCAAGTTGTACACAAGCAAAACTTTGTCTTTTTGCAAATCAAATTATTTTACACAAATAAAAATATTAAAACAGTTGATGATTATGAAACCTAATAATTTTTATTTGCACTATTAAACAATCAGAATTGAACTACAGAGAGTAAGTACTTTTTAACAATAGCCTATCTCTAACGTTTGAAGTAAGCAAACATCTTCAGTGAATACATCAGTCCTTTAAGCCTACTGTTTATTTAGGACTTTTAATAGGAAAACTAGTTGTCCTGCTTTAGCAGTTCCTAAGCGGTTTCGGACTGTTGTGTGCACAAAACCAAATGAAGAAAACAATCTCTCTACTCCTGCCGATGAAGCCGATGCAGTCAGTAGCTGAGTAGCTACATTTATTATCTTCGCTGGAAGAACAAGTGATTGCGACTTCCACCAGTCCAGTGGTTTTAGTTCATTAACGACGTTATCTGCAAATATGTATTTTTGAAATGGTGCAGATTCACACTTCAATTTCAGCACAGTTGCCACAATGTCATGGTTAGTATTGGCGAGCCACTCCATTGCAGAGTTGATTTCCGCCTCAGATAGTTTTTTCCCTCTGTAGATGGGATGCAAGATATTGGCTAAATAGTGTTCTTCTTTTAATGCTTGGTCCTTGCGGTGGTGTATTGCAACCTTTACATTGTTTGAGAGGTAAATCTTTCCAAACTTCTGTGGCATCAGCTATGGTTGCAGTATCTTTCTGCATTTTATCCAACGCAATAGATATTGGCTTTAACCTTTCCAAAAGGTCCTCGGCATTTCTCTTCACACCAAGATTTAATACTTTGCTTCGTATATTAGCATCAATTTTATCCCGATGTGTTTCGCAAATGGACACTAATTTTGACCAGTTGTTAATAAACAGTTCCAAGCATTCAGCCAAGGTATTCCATCTAACATCTTGTGGTAGAACCAACTTCAGTCCTCCCATTTCCTTGTAGGTTGCATGTGCAAAATGATTATTGTGGAAATATTTAACAATTTCTACAACATGTTCCTTGACACCCGAAATATGCAGGTCTTTTGCCAAAAGATGCAACAAATGGGCAGAACAACCGTATGTAATGACATTTGTGTCATCCTCATGTGCCAGTTCCGCTCGCATTTTTGCCACATTGCTTGCGTTATCAGTAACTAAGCTCCTTACTTTACATCCAAACTGTTCTTGGCATTGGTGAATTGAGTTCTTAGCAATTTCAAGTAAATATTCAGCAGTATGTGAATTTCCAGATGTGTCGATTGTGTCTGTAAGGTAAGTTTCACCATCTTCTGTTGTGACACAAGTGCAAATTATGGGGATGTTGCTCCAACCATCCAAGCTCATGTTAACAACTTTGTCTTTCAAATATTTTGCACAAGCCGCTCTTTCTTTGTCGTATACAGCCTGAAGATGTTTTCCTGAGATATCAAATCTACTTGGTGGTTTGTAGCCTGGTCTTATTCCTTCGATCATTTGTACAAACAATGGGTGTTCAACTAGTCGGAAAGAAGAATTGGTTGCAGATATGAATTTAGCAATTAATTCATCAAAATGTTCTTTCTGGCTCGTCGTAGTCTTTAAGAGGAATTTTTCTACACTTTGCACGCAAAGTTTTTTGTTGGGCTGCTTTGTTGAAGTTGTACCCAGATATTGATTGTCACGTGCAGCACAAGCCATATTTGACCCTGAAAGCACAGTAATTAAAAATATAATTCGACTGCGTATTTGAAGAAATATAACGAAAATATTTTGAAACAAACTTTTTGAACAATGTAATGGTCCTCGTCCTATAAGGGCTGTCTCAAAAGTTATGCTACTCAAGTTTCCGGTGAAGTTGCTGTAATACTAGTAATATCAGAGCAACTGAAAAAAATTATGTCACAAAAGTTTTAAAAATGTTTTTTTAAAAAAATGGTCAATTTGGCAGACTTCAAAAGTGAATTGTAGCCTACAATAAAAAAAAAATAGGCGTATACACACTCTTTTATTTTTACTTAACGTTAATCTTCTGTGAAATATTGCCTTAACATAAATTTAAATTCTATACTCCAGAACTAGTGCTAGAAATTTTTCTTTTCATATACTTTAACCATCCCAGTAAAACGTCTGTTAAAATAGGTTGTAATTGCCAGACTTACCACTAGTGCTAGGGTCCTGGTGCATAAGAAGCTGTGGGGGTTCATTGACATTAGTTGTATCACTATCAACATCTTCATTTCCCTTCTGGTTGCAGTTTTCATAATGTGATTTCAAACGGCAAAAAAGTCCTTGGATATCCTTTTGACAGTATTTGCACTTTGCTCTCCCACCTTTCTTTCCAAGCTCTGCTGGCATCTCAACAAAATGAACCCAAATAGGGTCTCTCTTACGACCTGCCATGGCTCACGCAGATCACTTCTGAAGTTTGATTGTTACTACAGCCAAGTACTGCTGACTGACTATCCAACAAGTTTGGGCATGTCAACTGAATGGAAAAAGAAACTGAAACCAAGCTACAGAAAGTGAAACCAAGCTAGAAGTGTGGAGTTATTTGAACAATGATTGAAAGTTTTAGATTTTAATCGTGATTTATATTAAAAAAATCTTTTGATTTAAATCAGTGATTTAAATCATGATTAAAATCACGATTTAAATCGATCTGATTTAAATAGAAAAAAATCATTTGATTTAAATCATGATTTAAATCGTTGATTTAAATCGGCGTGATTTAAATCAATCCACCCTGCTCTGTCCTCCTTCTCCTGAACCTGTCTTCTGCCTTTGACACCGTGGACCATTCCCTCCTGCTACAGATTCTCTCATCTCTGGGCATCACAGACTTGGCCCTATCCTGGATCTCATCATACCTAACAGACCGAACATTTAGTGTCTCCCTCTCACACACCACCTCCTCACCTCGCCCCCTGTCTGTCGGTGTTCCCAAGGCTCAGTCCTAGGACCCCTACTCTTCTTCATCTACACCTTCGGCCTGGGGCAGCTCATTGAATCCCACGGCTTGCAGTATCACCTCTACGCCGATGACACGCAGATCTACCTATCTGGACCTGACCTCACCTCCCTACTGACCAAAATCCCACAGTGTCTGTCTGCTATCTCAGCCTTCTTTTCTGCTCGCTTTCTCAAACTGAACATGGACAAAACAGAATTCATCATCTTTCCCCCACCTCATTCTACCCCTCCACCAGGCCTATCCATCAATGTCAATGGCTGCTCGCTTTCCCCAGTCCCACATGCTCGGTGCCTCGGGTGATCATCGACTCTGCCCTCTCTTTCAAACCACATATCCAAGCCCTCGCCACCTCCTGCCGCCTCAAACTCAAAAATATTTCCCGGATCCGCTCATTCCTCAACCATGAAACCACAAAAACACTAGTGCACGCCCTTATCTCCCGCCTCGACTACTGCAACCTCCTACTGTCTGGCCTCTCCTCTAGCACTCTGGCACCACTCCAGTCCATCCTACACTCTGCTGCACGACTAATCCACCTGTCTCCCCGCTACTCCCCAGCCTCCCCACTATGCCAGGCCATTCACTGGCTTCCTATTGCCCAGAGGCTCCAGTTCAAAACCTTAACCATGACATACAAAGCCATCCACAACCTTTCTCCTCCATACATCTCTGACATGGTCTCCCGCTACCTACCTACACGCAACCTTCGATCCTCTCAAGATCTCCTTCTCGACTCCCCTCTCATCTCTTCTTCCCACAACCGCATACAAGACTTCTCCCGGGCTTCCCCCATACTCTGGAACTCCCTGCCGCAAAACATCAGACTTTCACCAACAACGGAGACCTTCAAGAAAAACCTGAAGACCCACCTGTTCCGACAAGTATACAACCTGCAATGATCCTCAGTGTACTGAACCATCGCACGACCAGCTCTACCCTCTCCTAGTGTATTCTCACCCATCCCTGTAGACTGTGAGCCCTCGCGGGCAGGGTCCTCTCTCCTTCTGTACTTGTGTGTCCCTTGTCTAGCACATGTTTATTGTACCTGTCTATATTTTTCCCTTTTCATATGTAAAGCGCCATGGAATAAATGGCGCTATATAAATGTATTATAATAATAATAATAATAATAATGTGTATTGTCCCATCAAGTTTCAGTGATTCCAATGACACCATATTTCTTTTCCTGCGTTAGTAGTTCCAATTCTCCTTGTTTGTTGCCCATGCTTTGTGCATTCGTATAGAAACATTTTAGTTTGTGATTGGTTTCTCTTTCTCCAATATTTTTATTTAGATTTTTTTGTCTTTGTTCTTTCCTCCCACTTCTAATAGCAGAATTCTCAATAGCATTTGTCAGGTGTATTGCTTTTTCTGGTCTTTTGTTTCCCTTCCCAGATTATTCTAGTTTAAAGCTCTCCTGATGAGTGTAGCAAGGCGATTTCCAAATACATGTTTTCCAGTCTTCGTAAGGTGCACCCCATCTCTAGCAAGTAGTCCATTGTATAGATAATTCACTCCATGATCCAGAAATCCAAATCCTTGCCGACGGCACCATCGACGTAGCCAGTTGTTCACCTGCAGAATCTTATTCCACCTCCTTGTTCCATGGCCATCCACTGGGAGGATGGAAGAGAAGAGCACCTGCGCTCCCAGTTCTTTCACTTTCTTACCTAAGTTTGCAAAGTCACTGCAGATGGTTTCCAGGTCATTTCTTGTGGTGTCATTTGTCCCCACATGTATTAGCAGGAATGGGTAGTCATCTGTAGGTCTGAAGAGTCCTGATAGCCTGTCAGACACATCTTTAATTTTTTGCACCTGGAAGACAGCACATTTCTCTTGAGGTTATATCTGGTCTGCAGATAGCGGCCTCTGTTCCTCTCAACAGGGAATCCCCCATGACCATCACTCTTCGTTTCTTCTTTACATTTTTCATTCTCCATCCAGGAGGACTCTGAGGGCGTACAAGGTTGTTTGTGGGCAAAGTTTTATCCTGATGTATTTCTTCATCGTTCTCCTGCATAAGAGCCTGGTACTGGTTCCTGAGCAGTATGGGTGCTGACTGCCTCACGATCCTCCTGCTTCTCTGGGTCACATGTTTCCATTCCTCTGTTTCTTCAGGTGCAGGTCGAATTTCTTCTTTTTCTGTAACATGAAGAGATAATTCTGCTCTGTCTAAGAAATCTTCACCTTCCTTAATGATCTTCAATGTAGCTAACCTCTCCAAGATTTTGCAACTTTTCCTCCAACAGGGACACAAGCTTGCATTTGTGGCATGTGAAGTTTGGCTTTTCCACTGGTAAGTCTGTGAACATGTAGAAAGAAATGCAACTTACCAAATGGCTCTTGGCCTCTTCCATATTGTTATGTTAGAGATTTCAAGGCGGTGAAAAATGTGCCAAAAATCGGTTTACCAATTTCCTCCTTTCTGCTGCAACAGCCAAAACCCAGTGATCTTTGAGCTTGTGGAGACTCACTTATCCCAGAAGGCACTGGGAATATGCAAATACTCTCCTCAGGACTCTTCCCCTGGTTTACCGATTTCCTCCTTTCAGCTACAACGGCCAAGACTCTGAAAAACGCTGCATATGAACATAGACTAAGGGTATGTGCACACGTTAATGGGAACCAGTCTCCAGTTTTTTTGCTTATAAACTCTGCCCATCACCTTTAAGATCATAAGAATGGGGTTCTTGCAATCCCTTTATATCCTCAGACTTTTCCATCGCTCTATGTAAATTGCAATGGGTGTCTCCATATCGTGATCAGCGCTGCCCCGGTCCATCCAAACATCACCTCTCTCAGTAATCCAGTGTCTGAAGTCAGAGAGCTGCTGTCACGCCTCACTGTACCCTACTGAACAGCCAGTGTATCCACTGCACAGGCGCGAGGCTTCTGGCATTACGTGGATGACAGAGACGTCACCCACTTACATCCACTTATAAGAGGTGGCGTTTAAAGGGATTGGGGCGGCACAGATCACAGTTCGGAGAAACCCATTGTACCAGACTGTGCAATTTGCATACAGCGTGGGACAAGTATAAACCACATTTTTGGAGGTATGCAGGGGCACGTCTGAGATTATAAAAAGGTTGCAGGTTCCTCATTGTTATGATCTTAACCCCTTTTCGACATGTGGCGTAATAGTACGCCCATGTCGGACTCCCCCACTGAGCTCGGACCTTTCTGGGCACATGACAGCTGATCTATACAGCTGACTTGTGCCTGTGCCCGCAACAGCCGTGGGTGGAATCGCTAGTTAAATACCACTGTCAATCTCTGACAATGGCATTTAACTCATGCTTTCAGGAAGCGCGTCACTAATCCAGCCCATTGGTGATCCCATCACATGATCGCGGGTCACCGACGGGTTGGCATGACTAATGGCAAAAGTTAATAGTCATTGATGTGACTATACTCTGGCAGTATCCCTTCCGGATCATTTACAGCAATAATTGTGATTTACAATTAAATACACTATTAGAAAGAAAAGAATGGACCTCCCGGTTTCTAAACATTTTACTGAGCTTAAGCATACAGAGAAACAATTAAAATTTAGATTGATTGATGCTGTTCCCTTACAGAAAAGAGGGGGAGATAGGGTTAGTCTCCTAAAGAAAAAGGAGCTTAAATGGATATACGAACTTGATACATTGAGACCGATGGGTCTTAATGTGGATTTCAAATTAAATTTTTTGACCTAAATGAATATCTTGGAGTGAAGCTTCCTAATCAGACTCAGTTGTACGTATTGACTTATGGTTTTATATGAACACATTGTTGTTGTTTTTTCTCTTTCTATAGATAAGAATATGAGGATGAAAATTTAGTAACGGGTGAACCTGTTGAGCAATGGAGGACGCTAATAAGAATAAATTATTACAGTTCTCTGTACCTTGAGGATTTATGCGCAGAGTCTCTTGCGAAGTATTGTTGAAAATAAAAGTGTGGTCACAATGAATAAGAATGTCTATTTTTTTCTATATCTCTTAACATGTATTGAAGGGATTTGAGAACCTGGGAGTGGGCACTCCATCTTTATGGCACTGGGGTTGAGGGATCCGTACCTCTAAGTGCGGACTACCTCCCCCTTGGATGCCATTGGTAGTGGGAGGTACCCACCAAAGGGAACCGTCCCATACACCAGGGTGGGCAGGAAGCCTCTACATCCCATATGGTATACGAACCCTTTTGAGGATTTATCTATCCAGGAGCTTTATGCCCAGGAATACTAATGTAATAATGTAATAGTAATAATTTTTTGGTGATTATCCAACAATTTTTGTACAACATGGATACAGAGGCTTTACAGATATGACCCATGTGGTTATTTGTAGACAATTAACGTCCTTTTGGGACTTATATTGTGACTCTGGCATCTTTACATTGTTTTGCCACATACAAGATGGCGCTGCGGCACTGACATGACCGCATTGCGCATGCGCGAAGAACACAGTGAGTCAGAAGCGCTCAGATTGGTTGAAAGCTCTGATGACGCAAGAGACCTGTGCAGTTGCTTGATTTACATGCTAGATACAGCGTTCTTGGCGTCCTCCACGTGCAACATAGTGTCACCTGTTTTGTGAGTACCTCAACATATAACTAATAACGTGATTCCAGCTGTATGCACTTACTTTATGGAAACAATCAGTGGATTGTATCAGGGTGGATTGATTTAAATCACGCCAATTTAAATCAACGATTTAAATCATGATTTAAATCAAATGATTTTTTTCTATTTAAATCAGATCGATTTAAATCGTGATTTTAATCATGATTTAAATCACTGATTTAAATCAAAAGATTTTTTTAATATAAATCACGATTAAAATCTAAAACTTTCAATCATTGTTCAATTAACTCCACACTTCTAGCTTGGTTTCACTTTCTGTAGCTTGGTTTCAGTTTCTTTTTCCATTCAGTTGACATGCCCAAACTTGTTGGATAGTCAGTCAGCAGTACTTGGCTGTAGTAACAATCAAACTTCAGAAGTGATCTGCGTGAGCCATGGCAGGTCGTAAGAGAGACCCTATTTGGGTTAATTTTGTTGAGATGCCAGCAGAGCTTGGAAAGAAAGGTGGGAGAGCAAAGTGCAAATACTGTCAAAAGGATATCCAAGGACTTGTTTGCCGTTTGAAATCACATTATGAAAACTGCAACCAGAAGGGAAATGAAGATGTTGATAGTGATACAACTAATGTCAATGAACCCCACAGCTTCTTATGCACCAGGACCCTAGCACTAGTGGTAAGTCTGGCAATTACAACCTATTTTAACAGACGTTTTACTGGGATGGTTAAAGTCTATGAAAAGAAAAATTTCTAGCACTAGTTCTGGAGTATAGAATTTAAATTTATGTTAAGGCAATATTTCACAGAAGATTAACGTTAAGTAAAAATAAAAGAATGTGTATACGCCTATTTTTTTTTTATTGTAGGCTACAATTCACTTTTGAAGTCTGCCAAATTGACCATTTTTTTAAAAAAACATTTTTAAAACTTTTGTGACATAATTTTTTTCAGTTGCTCTGATATTACTAGTATTACAGCAACTTCACCGGAAACTTGAGTAGCATAACTTTTGAGACAGCCCTTATAGGACGAGGACCATTACATTGTTCAAAAAGTTTGTTTCAAAATATTTTCGTTATATTTCTTCAAATACGCAGTCGAATTATATTTTTAATTACTGTGCTTTCAGGGTCAAATATGGCTTGTGCTGCACGTGACAATCAATATCTTCAACAAAGCAGCCCAACAAAAAACTTTGTGTGCAAAGTGTAGAAAAATTCCTCTTAAAGACTACGACGAGCCAGAAAGAACATTTTGATGAATTAATTGCTAAATTCATATTTGCAACCAATTCTTCTTTCCGACTAGTTGAACACCCATTGTTTGTACAAATGATCGAAGGAATAAGACCAGGCTACAAACCACCAAGTAGATTTGATATCTCAGGAAAACATCTTCAGGCTGTATACGACAAAGAAAGAGCGGCTTGTACAAAATATTTGAAAGACAAAGTTGTTAACATGAGCTTGGATGGTTGGAGCAACATCCACAACGACCCCATAATTTGCACTTGTGTCACAACAGAAGATGGTGAAACTTACCTTACAGACACAATCGACACATCTGGAAATTCACATACTGCTGAATATTTACTTGAAATTGCTAAGAACTCAATTCACCAATGCCAAGAACAGTTTGGATGTAAAGCAAGGAGCTTAGTTACTGATAACGCAAGCAATGTGGCAAAAATGCGAGCGGAACTGGCACATGAGGATGACACAAATGTCATTACATACGGTTGTTCTGCCCATTTGTTGCATCTTTTGGCAAAAGACCTGCATATTTCGGATGTCAAGGAACATGTTGTAGAAATTGTTAAATATTTCCGCAATAATCATTTTGCACATGCAACCTACAAGGAAATGGGAGGACTGAAGTTGGTTCTACCACAAGATGTTAGATGGAATACCTTGGCTGAATGCTTGGAACTGTTTATTAACAACTGGTCAAAATTAGTGTCCATTTGCGAAACACATCGGGATAAAATTGATGCTAATATACGAAGCAAAGTATTAAATCTTGGTGTGAAGAGAAATGCCGAGGACCTTTTGGAAAGGTTAAAGCCAATATCTATTGCGTTGGATAAAATGCAGAAAGATACTGCAACCATAGCTGATGCCACAGAAGTTTGGAAAGATTTAGAAGGTTCGCTAGATCGCTTGAACCTCTTAAACAATGTAAAGGTTGCAATACACCACCGCAAGGACCAAGCATTAAAAGAAGAACACTATTTAGCCAATATCTTGCATCCCATCTACAGAGGGAAAAAACTATCTGAGGCGGAAATCAACTCTGCAATGGAGTGGCTCGCCAATACTAACCATGACATTGTGGCAACTGTGCTGAAATTGAAGTGTGAATCTGCACCATTTCAAAAATACATGTTTGCAGATAACGTCGTTAATGAACTAAAACCACTGGACTGGTGGAAGTTGCAATCACTTGTTCTTCCAGCGAAGATAATAAATGTAGCTACTCAGCTACTGACTGCATCGGCTTCATCGGCAGGAGTAGAGAGATTGTTTTCTTCATTTGGTTTTGTGCACACAACAGTCCGAAACCGCTTAGGAACTGCTAAAGCAGGACAACTAGTTTTCCTATTAAAAGTCCTAAATAAACAGTAGGCTTAAAGGACTGATGTATTCACTGAAGATGTTTGCTTACTTCAAACGTTAGAGATAGGCTATTGTTAAAAAGTACTTACTCTCTGTAGTTCAATTCTGATTGTTTAATAGTGCAAATAAAAATTATTAGGTTTCATAATCATCAACTGTTTTAATATTTTTATTTGTGTAAAATAATTTGATTTGCAAAAAGACAAAGTTTTGCTTGTGTACAACTTGATTAAAAAATCCTATTTAAATCAAAAAAAATCCGATTTAAATCAAAAAAATCTGATTTTTTGGATTTTTTTTTAAAAAATCATGATTTTTATCCACCCTGGATTGTATGTGAATAGGTGACTTACAAGCGTTTGTGTGGATATCTAATATGATCAGTTTTCGCTGGCATGAGGTCACTAATAGCTCAATGTTGTTCGGTATGATTTTCTAATATGAGAAATATGAAATTTATGTAACAATGAGATAATTGGTTGTGAAATTGATGTAAAGCACTATAAGAACCTGCACCTGTGTGTATATCACTGCTTGAGAAAGGCTCATGGAGCTGAAACGTTGCCATAAGATGTGGGTTCAATAAATATCCACTTGTCTATATGTCTGTGGAGTGCTGCCTATTTTTTGGATATTCAAGTTGGCAAGTATTGGATTATTGCTGAAGAGGATTTGCACCCTATTGCTAGAATTTCTGTGCTGCTCCAGTCTTTCTTTAAATAATTGTAGTATATCCAAAAATGTTTGTCCACAACATGTGCTGCTAAGTAGTACGATTCCACACAATGAGTGTCTGTGCAAATACAATGAGAATTTTAAGATTGCTATTGAGGCCTTCCGTAAAATATGCAACACGTTTCCACCTTATGGCCATAAATTTATTGACTCTTTTCTTTGTGAAATACCAAATGAGAATTGTTGGTTTTCAAAGTGTGAAAGATGTAAAGGGAACCTTATGGTTAAATTAACTTCAGAGTTACATGTCCATAATATTCCTGCTGAAGTTTCATAGCAAGAATGGAGAGATGTTAATGGAGCTCTAATGAAAACATGCAGCGAAGGGACTGTTCAAAAATTTGTGCGATCATATTGAATCTATGTACCCTCAATTCCTTGAACATGTTAACATAAAGAGAGAACAAGCATATTCATACACTCAGAGTACACAGTCAGCTTTATCAGAAAGTTTTGATAACTCTTTGTATTATCAATGTTGAGTTTGCAGAGAACTTTACATGTTTCTACCAGGACGAGATTCAGAGTGCTCACTGCAGCAATCCCAGGTCAGCATTTTTACAGTATCACAGTGGCATTCTAATAAGCAGTTTTACAAGGCTCTGTGCTCAGATAACTTAACTCACACAAAGGACACAATTATTGCATACATCAATATTCTTCTTGAAAAGCTGCCTCCAACAATCAAAACTTCATTTTTGGTCTGATGGACCTTCATCGCAATTCAAAAACAAATTTATTGTTGCTGCTATTCAATGGTTTAATGAGAACTATAAAATTAACATAATTTGGAATTACCTCGCAACGCAAAGGTCCTGTAGATGGAATAGGAGCTGCTGTGAAAAGGCGTGTACGAGAATCCATCATGACCAGGAAGGAAATTGTCCAAAATGCAACTCAGTTTGTCAAAGCTGCAAATGAACTGAAGAATTATGCCCCATAGATGCCCCATGTATTATGCCCCCATAGATGCTACATTGAATAGGCCCCTTATGCTGCCGCAGCTGCTGCAAAAAAAAGACATACTCACCTCTCGTCGCTGGGGGCCAGGTGCCGGTGTCATGAGCAGGCGGGGACACCGGCGCGCTATGGGGGACAGGTGCTGGTGTCACCGCTCGCTCAGGGCCCCGGCACATGCGATATTTACCTGTCACCTGATCCACCGCTGAGCGCCGCTGTCTTCCGGGTCTTCCAGCAGTGAATGATCAGGCAGAGGGCGAGGCGCGCAGTAACCACGTCATCGCGCCCTCTGCCTGAACATCGCAGCAAGAGGACCCGAGGACACAGCGGCGAGCAGCGGTGGAACGGGACAGGTAAATATCGCTTATACTCACCCTTCCGCTGGCGAGTCTCTGCCCTGCTCTTCTCCAGCGCCAGTGTTCAGAGGTCACGTGGTACCGCTCATTAAAGTCATGAATATGTGCATATTCATCACTTTAATGAGCGGTACCACCTAACCGCTGAACACTGGCGCCGGAGATCATGGGAGAAGAGCAGGGGCTGCAGCGACAACGCAGGCGGAGGGGTGAGTATATAGAACAGCTGCGCTCCTCCTCCCCCCTGTATATGACTCGAGTATAAGCCGGGACTTTCAGCCCTAAAAAATGGGCTGAAAATCTCGGCTTATACTCGAGTATATACGGTAATAACACTGAATTTTGTATTTAATTTGTATTGTTGAAAAATCTAACGGTGTTGAAATCTATTGAGAATAGTGTAATGTACAATACATATTCACTCATTTTTGTGCCTGCCTTCAATGAACAGTCTGTAGCTATTATTAACTCAGTTTTTGGCTTGTGAATGTAACGCAAGTTACCATGGAATGACCCTATAATATAATATATAATGATAATAGATGTGGCAGTGCCAAGCGACAGCAACATCAGAAAGAAGGAATATGAGAAGCTGGAGAAATACCAGGGCCTCAAAGGAAACTGGAGAAGATGTGGAAGGTGAAGGCAACAGTGATTCCAGGGGTGATAGGAGCACTTGGAGCAGTGACCCCTAAGTTGGAAGAATCCCAGGAGCAACATCTGAACTCTCTGTCCAGAAAAGCGCAATGCTGGGAACAGCTAAGGTCCTGCGCAGAACCCTCAAACTCCCAGGCCTCTGGTAGAGAAAGGACAACAAACACCACCCCCACTCTCTATAGTTATAGTAATACCAAGCCCCAGGTTTAGTAATGAACAGGTGTCAGCCAAATACCCTCATTAATAAAACGGTAAATAGAGAGTTAAGTAAACACACACACGCGCACTCGAAATCTGCGCGACATGCAATAGCTGTTTATTTTTCAAATACACTATGTTCCAAATTATTATGCAAATGATATTTTTCTCTGATTTTCCTAAGTGGTTGGTGCAAATGACAGTCAGTCTAATGAAAAGTCATCACCTGTTAGAGTATACTTCGAATTTTATTGAAGAAACCTCCCAATGATAACAGTATAATCTCCAAAATATAAAAAAACTCAAAATGCACTGTTCCAACTTATTAGGCACAGTAGAATTTCTGAACATTTGATCTGTTTTAACCCCTCTCTGCCATCAGACGTACTATTCCGTCCATGTGACCCTGGACCTAATTCCCATGGACGGAATAGTACATCATAGGCCATCAGCTGCACTCCCGGGGGGAGCGTAGCTGATCGCCGCCGGGTGTCAGCTGTATATCACAGCTGACACCCAGCACTATGTGTCAGGAGAGGTCACGGACCGCTCCGGCACATTAACCCCTAGCACACCGCGATCAAACATGATCGCGGTGTGCCCGGGGCACAGGGGAGGATCGCGCAGGCAGGGGGCTCCCTGCACGCCCCCTGAGACCCTCAGAGCAGCGCGATGTGTCGCGCTGTTCCGAGGGTCCGTCCTCCCTCCAGGTCCCCGGATCCAAGATGGCGCCGGGGTCCTGCAGGGAGGCGGCTTCCTCAGTGCCTGCTGAGAGCAGGCGCAGAGGAAGCCTGCAGCGATGCCAGAGCGATCGCTGGTGTGACAGAGTGCTGTGCACACTGTCACACCAGCGATCTGCTAAAATACTGTGATGTCCCACCCTGGGACAAAGTAAAAAAGTAAAAAAAATAAAAATAAAAAGTGGTAAAAAAAAATCATCAAAAAAAAAAAAAAATATTCCCCAATAAATTAATTTCTTCCTGTAAATAAAAAAAACAAAACAATAAAAGTACACATATTTGGTATCGCCGCGTCCGTAACGACCCCCCCTATAAAACTGTCCCACTAGTTAACCCCTTTAGTGAACCCCTTAAAAAAAAAAAAAACTAAGCAAAAAATCAATGCTTTATCATCATACTGCCGAACAAAAAGTGGAATAACACGCGATCAAAAAGACAGATATAAAAAAACATGGTACCGCTGAAAACGTCATCTTGTCCCGCAAAAAACGAGCCGTCATACAGCATCATCAGCGAAAAAATAAAAAAGTTATAGCTCGCAGAATGAAGCGATGCAAAAATAATGATTTTTTATATAAAATTGTTTTTATTCTATAAAAGCGCCAAAACATAAAAAAATGATATAAATGAGGTATCGCCATAATCGTACTGACCCGAAGAATAAAACTGCTTTATCAATTTTACCACACACGGAACGGTATAAACGCCTCCCCAAAAGAAATTCATGAATTGCTGATTTTTGTTCATTCTAACCTCCCAAAAATCGAAATAAAAAGCGATCAAAAAATGTCACGTGCTCAAAAATGGTACCAATAAAAACGTCACCTCGTCCCGCAAAAAATAAGACCTCACATGACTCTGTGGACCAAAATATGCAAAAATTATAGCTCTCAAAATGTGGTGATGCAAAAAACTACTTTTTGCAATAAAAAGCGTCTTTTAGCGTGACAGCTGCCAATCACAAAAACCCGCTATAAATAGTAAATCAAACCCCCCTTTACCACCCCCTTAGTTAGGGAAAAATAATAAAATAAAAAAAATGTATTTATTTCCATTTTCCCATAAGGGTTAGTGTTGCGGCTAAAGTTAGGGTTAGGATTGGCGCTAAAGTTAGTATTAGGGTTATGGTTGGGATTAGGGTTAGGGGTGTGTTAGGGTTAGGTTTGTGGTTAGGGTTGGGACTAGGGTTAGGGGTATGTTGGGGTTAGGGTTGGAGTTAGAATTGGGGGGTTTCTGCTGTTTAGGCACATCAGGGGCTCTCCAAATGTGACATGGCGTCTGATCTCAATTCCCGCCAATTCTGCGTTGAAAAAGTCAAACGGTGCTCCTTCACTTCTGAGCTCTGCCATGCGCCCAAACAGTAGTTTACCCCCGCATATTGGGTATCAGCGTACTCTGTACCCCAAGAGTTATTGTGCAATTTGTCCTATTTCTTCTGTTACCTTTGGGAAAATAAAAAACTGGGGGCGACAAAATCATTTTTGTAAAAAAAAAAAATGATTTTTTTGTTTTTACGGCTGTATGTTATAAATTTTCTGTGAAGCACTTGGGGCTTCATAGCGCTCACCACACTTCTAGATAAGTTCCTTGTGGGGTCTATTTTCCAAAATGGGGTCACTTGTGGGGGGTTTCCACTGTTTAGGCGCATCAGGGGCTCTCCAAATGCGACATGACGCCCCCAGACCATTCCATCAAAGTCTGCAATCCAAAACGTCACTACTTCCTTTCCGAGCCCAGACGTGCACCCATACAGTCGTTTTCTCACACATGTTGGGTATCAGCGTACTCAGGACAAATTGGACAACAACTTTTGGGGTCCAATTTCTCCTGTTACCCTTGTGAAAATAAAATATTGGGGGCGAAAAAATCATTTTTGTAAAAAAAAAAAAGGATTTTTTATTTTTACAGCTGTACGTTATAAACTTCTGTGAAGCACTTAGGGGTTCAAAGTGCTCAACATACTTCTAGATAAGTTCCTTGTGGGGTCTATTTTCCAAAATGGGGTCACTTGTGGGGGGTTTCCACTGATTAGGCACATCAGGGGCTCTCCAAATGCGACATGACGCCCCCAGACCATTCCATCAAAGTCTGCAATCCAAAACGTCACTACTTCCCTTCCGAGCCCCGACGTGCGCCCATACAGTAGTTTACTCCCACATATTGGGTATTAGCGTACTCAGGACAAATTGGACAACAACTTTTGGGGTCCAATTTCTCCTGTCACCCTTGTGAAAATAAAATATTGGGGGCGAAAAAATCATTTTTGTAAAAAAAAAAAAAGATTTTTTATTTTACGGCTGTACGTTATAAACTTCTGTGAAGCACTTTGGGGTTCAAAGTGCTCACCACACATCTAGATAAGTTCCTTGAGGGGTCTAGTTTCCAAAATGGTGTCATTTGTGGTGGGTTTCCACTGTTTAGGCAGATCAGGAGCTCTCCAAACACGACATGGCATCCAGCCAATTCTGCGTTGAAAAAGTCAAACGGCGCTCCTTCCCTTCCAAACTCTGCCATGCACCCAAACAGTGGTTTACCCCCACATATGGGGTATCAGCGTACTCAGGACAAATTGCACAATAACTTTTGGAGTCTTGTTACCCTTGGGAAAATAAAAATTGGGGTGAAAAGATCAATTTTGTGGAAAAAATATGATTTTTTAATTTTACGGCTCTACGTTATAAACTTGTGTGAAGCACTTGGGGGTTCAAATTGCTCACCAAAGATCTAGATAAGTTCCTTAGGGGGTCTAGTTTCCCAAATGGGGTCACTTGTGGGGGGTTTCCACTGTTTAGGCACATCAGGGACTCTCCAAATGCAACATGGCGTCCAATCTCAATTCCAGCCAATTTTGGTTGGAAACAGTCAAATGGTGCTACTTCCATTCCGAGCTCTGCCATGCGCCCAAACAGTGGTTACCCCCCACATATGGGGTATCAACGTACTCAGGACAAATTGGACAACAACTTTTGAGGTCCAATTTCTCCTGTTACCTATGGGAAAATAAAAAATTAGTGACTAAGAGATAATTTTTGTGGGAAAAAAATAGGATTTTTTATTTTCATGCCCGGGCATTATAAACTTGTGTGAAGCACTTGGGGGTTCAAAGTGCTCACCAAAGATCTAGATAAGTTCCTTAGGGGGTCTAGCTTCCAAAATGGGGTCATTTGTGGGGGGTTTCCACTGTTTAGGCTCATCTGGGGCACTACAAACGGAACATGACCACCATCAATGTTTGCATTCCAAAACGTTACTGCTTCCTTTCCAAGCCCTGCCGTGCGCCCAAACAGTTTCCCCCCCCACATATGGGGTATCAGCGTACTCAGGACAAATTGGACAACAACTTTTGGGGTCCAATTTCCTTGTGAAAAATCAAAAATTTGGGACTAAAAAATCATTTTTGTGGAAAATTGTTTTTGTTTTTTTTCACACCCAGGCATTATAAACTTTTGTGAAACACTTTGGAGCTCAAAGTGCTCACAACAGATCTAGATAAGTTCCTTAGGGGGTCTAGTTTCAAAAATGGTGTCACTTGTGGGGGGTTTCCACTGTTTAGGCGCATCAGGGCTCTCCAAACACGACATGGCGTCCAATCTCAACTCCAGCCAATTTTAGTTTGAAAAAGTCAAACGGCGCTCCTTCCCTTACGAGCTCTGCCGTGTGCCCAAACAGTGGTTTTCCCCCACATATAGGGTATTGGCGTACTCAGGAGAAATTGCACAACAACTTTATCTGCCCATTTTCTCCTTTTACCCTTGTCAAAATAAAAAAAAAGTTTGTAAAAGATCATTTTTGTGGCTAAAAAGTTAAATATTAATTTTTTCCTTCCACGTTGCTTCAGCTCCTGTGAAGCACCTGAAGGGTTAATAAACTTCTTGAATGTGGTTTTGAGTACCTTGAGGGGTGCAGTTTTTAGAATGGTGTCACTTTTTGGTATTTTCTGCTATATAGACCGTCAAAGTGACTTCAAATGTGAGGTGGTCCCTAAAAAAATGGCTTTGTAAATTTTGTTGTAAAAATGAGAAATCACTGGTCAACTTTTAACCCTTATAATTTCCGAACAAAAAAAATTTTGGTTCCAAAATTGTGCTGATGTAAAGTAGACATGTGGGAAATGTTATTTCTTAACTATTTTGTGTGACATATTTCTCTGTTTTAAGGGAAAAAAAATTCAAAGTTTGAAAATTGCAAAATTTTCAAAATTTTCGCCATATTTGTGTTTTTTTCAAAAATAAACGCAAGTTATATTGAAGAAATTATACTTCTAACGTGAAGTACAATATGTCACGAGAAAACAATCTCAGAATCGCGAAGATCCGTTGAAGCGTTCCAGAGTTATAACCTCATAAAGAGACAGTGGTCAGAATTGTAAAAATTGGCCCGGTCATTAACGTGCAAACCACCCTTGGGGGTGAAGGGGTTAAAGAACTGAAAATGCTCATTTGTGGAATTTGCAGCATTAGGAGGTCACATTCACTGAACAAAAAAAGCTACTTAACTCCAAAACATCCTAACAGGCCAAGTTACATGTTAACATAGGAACCCTTCTTTGATATCACCTTCACAATTCTTTCATCCATTGAACTTGTGAGTTTTTGGAGAGTTTCTGCTTGTATTTCTTTGCATGAAGCCTCCCAGAGCTGCTGTTTTGAAGTGAACTGCCTCCCAGCCTCATAGATATTTTGCTTGATGATACTCCAAAGGTTCTCTATAGGGTTGAGGTCAGGGGAGGATGGTGGCCACACCATGAGTTTATCTCCTTTTATGCCCATAGCAGCCAATGACTCAGAGGTATTCTTTGCAGCATGAGATGATGCATTGTCATGCATGAAAATTATTTTGCTCCTGAAAGCACGTTCCTGCTTTTTATACCATGGAAGAAAGTTGTCAGTCAGAAACTCTACATACTTTGCAGAGGTCATTTTCACACCTTCAGGAACCTTACAGGGCCCTACCAGCTATTTCTCTATGATTCCGGCCCAAAACATGACTCAGCAAGCCTTTGAAGGATCCCACACCTTGTGGTTCGAGGGACTCCAAAGGCACCAGCAGCTTCAAATATCTGTTTGCTGGTTTGTAATGGCTTTTTAGCAGCTGCTCTCTTAATCTGATGAACTTGCCTAGCAGAAACCTTCCTCATTCTGCCTTTATCAGCACGAACACGTCTGTGCTCAGAATCAGCCACAAATCTCTTAAGGCTGGAGTCACACTGGCGACTAAATCGTACCACTAGAAAGCGATGAAATATCGCTTTGCAGTCGAACCAATATTAATCAATGGAGTAGCTCCCAGCATCCGATTTTTTGTGGTCCGATTTAAACGTGCGAGTGCAATCGCAGCATGCTGCGATTGTCACCAATTGTGGGTCGACTATCGCCAATGCAAGTCTATGGGAGCGATGAAAAGTGGGATTACAAACGGACCGCACGTGTGAGTTGCGCTTAAATCGAACAACTTTTCCAGGTGACAGGAAACTGCCTTTGAATTTCTCAGGAAGCCTTTACATGCTAATTCGCTAAGCACATCTTAAAAAAAAAACAGGAAGAACGCCTACACGGAGTCCAGAACCATGGCATCTAGCCACATCAATGTGGAACTCCTCATCGTTTTGGTGCAGGAGAGGCCTGAATTGTGGGACCAGCGCGATCCCAATTACAGCAATCGGACGCGCAAAGAGGCTGCATGGCAAACAATACGTGAACACATTTTTCCAGACTATCATCAGAGATCCAGGGAGGACCAAGAGCGTCTTAGTAAGTACCACATGTAACGTTTTTTTTTTTGTTTTTTTTAAATGTTCTTAAGAAAATAATAATGTAGGCTTATGTGTTTAAATGATATTTAAAAAGCAGCATTATCGAACTCTTCCTATTTATAACTACACATTGATGTGTGTGTTCACAAACAATATCCATGTATTTTAACATATCATCGATGCTTCGGCATTTATTGTCTACATCATTTTGTACTCCCCTTCACCTCAGATGTAGTGTGTAGGTACTAAAATGCTAAATGATTGAGGCGTTTTGTTAAGGGCCAAGCATTTTTTGAAATGTATGTTACTGCTTATAACATGTATACTTCTGGTTGTATGTTTATGTGTTTTAATATTGTAAATCACATCACACATGAACACTATTTAAATGTTGAGTGTTGCATAATGTTATTTTTTGGTTAATAAATACATATCAGTCATTATAACCGTTATGGTGTTCTTACATTTGTAGTGACTGATGTGACAAGGCGGTGGCGCAGCTGTCGGGACTGCTACCGGAGGGAGAGGCAGATTAGGGATCGGAGTGGGGCTTCAGCTTCTAAGAAGAGGAAGTACCTCTATTTTGATAGACTAAACTTCCTTGCGCCAGTGATGGATGTGCGACCGTAAGTGCATGTGTGTTCAACCACTTTCATGTCAAAATTTATAATTTGCTGGCTTTTAATTGTCAAAATTTCTTTCCTTTCTAGGACGGAGTCAAACCTAACTGAGAGGGAGACGGGGTCGGACTCCGAAGTGCTTATCGACCCCGTTGGTGATGGAGCAGAGGAGGCAGGCCCTTCCTCTGCAGCATGTGGGTCCACCCAAGCAGCACCAACAGCAGCTGCAGGAGCTGAGGATTCACTAAGCCAGCATCCGGAACATGAGGACCTACCTCAGAGCAGCAGCCCTAATAGGGGTCAGGATGTGTCTCCTCCTCATTCCCAACGCACAAGGCGAGGTAGGCGGCGACGAGAAGGAGTGGGTTCTGTGACAAGGAGGCAGGTGGACCGAGGAGTTCTGGACTATTTGTCCAGTGTAGCAAATGATGATGGGGAGGAGGGATTTTGCCGCAGTCTGGCCCGTTAACTCCGGGCTATTCCAAGACAGCACAGACTGCGGATCAGAAGCGGACTGCAGATTGTTTTGGATGCTGGAACAGCGCCTAATGATCCAAGCAACCTACTAGATTATCTAGAAAGATGGCTGGTTGGTCCTGAAAATGTGTTAAGGTTGTTTGGACCAAATCCCTCACAATCTGCTTCTGCCTCTGATCCTCCTCCTCATCATCATCCTCCTCCTCCACCTCCTCCTTGTGTCCAACAGAACCCAACTCCTCCTCCTCATCCTACTGCAGCTCGTTCTTTCTTTGGAGCTACACAGCTCCAAACCATGGGACAGAGTGGCCATGCACAATATGCCCACTCTAACATACCCAATGTTGTTGGCTGGCCACAACATGGATATGTTAGACATGGGCATATTGGGGGTCATTCTGCTAGTGCTCAGTCATATCAATATGACTATGAGCATCAATTCCCTATGTACCCCTACACACAAGCCCTTCAGGATGCAGCCAGTAACCCAGCTGCTACGTTAGGTTCTGCACCAGCTCAGGCTCAAACACAGGTTGCAGATAGTGGAAGGCCTAATACACAACCTGGCCCTCCATCCTCACCACCACCACCACCAAGCTACCATCAATTGTAGCTGAAAAAATGTAGTTTTGTATGGAACTTATATATATTTATTTTTGCATATTGATAATGTTATACATATTTTATTTTTATGTTTGGACATGTTGGTCCTGTTTACTAAAAATATCAGCCTCTAAAAGGCTTACAACCAAATTACACTAATGAGTAAAATTAGTGAAGTGCCATTGGTTGTCTGTGATTATTCTTATATGTTATGTCCTGTGTTAAGTAGGAAAAAGTGTACATAAAATAATTACAGTCTTCCATTAATTGATTAATCAAAAGTAAGTTTATGGTATCATATAACATAAAACACACTACATAGCTGTGGCCTCATCTTGCCAAGGAATAGCACCAGCAGGAGAAACAAAATAATTGGTCAATAAGTCACGGACTTTGAGTCCAGAAGGGGGACGACGAGGATGGATGACTGGTCTCCTAGGCCTCGTCATATTATCAGACTGAAGGTCAGGCATATCAGCTGATGAGCATTCATGCATTCTGGTAAAATTATGTAGTACAACACATGCTTGCACTACAAGATTAACATTTGAATCACTTAGCTGAATGGCTGATTGTAGGACACGCCATTTGGCTGTAAGAATGTCACGCTGTTACTGCATACAGGAGGTCCGGGGTCTATGCTGACCCTAAGCTGGGGTCCTGACTAATCCCTCTACCTGGAGGTACTGTTGATGGTACAGAGGTCCAGGCCGCCAGCGTAACCCTATCTCCTGCAAATCCCTGACCTTCAGTAATCTAGTCCTGAGAAGGACCCTGATCACAACACAGGGGACTGGAAGGTATATGCCTAAACACAGTAATAGACGAACGAGACAGTACAAGGGGTAAACTAAAATCCACCTTGCATACAAAACTCACACCACAAAAAACAGAGGGAACACCAACGGGTACGGAGATAAATGATAAAGCGAGGAGGGGAAAAAAGACCACACCAGGTACTCTTCACTTCAGACTTCAAAATACCACGATCCGCTCTGCTGGTCTGCATGAATGCTTTCACCGACACATTCCTAGCAGACTGGCAGGTATTTGAAGGAATCTCATTACTGCAGAATAAACTGCAGCTGGGCGAGGCCAGACCTCGTCCAGCACAGAGAGAGAAAGAATTAACTCCCTCACTGCCGAAAAACACCAAGCACCAAAAACTCAGCTGCGCGAAGTCAGATTGTGTAATCGCGACGATCTTCGTGGCGACACACCCGTGACAGTACCCCCCTTCTACGAGGGGCCTCCGGACCCTCAGTGTCACGCTGTCTAATGATATGTATACAATGTCAGTAAACTATTAATACAGGAACCACACTCTATACAACAACTAGTATAGCAACATCAGCATGTAAGTATAGAATAGATTTACCTGACACGATATCTGCTGAACCCAGGGTTAATCTTGAGGACTTGATGAGCTGAAACAGGAAAGAGGTGGACCGGGATCTAACCTGACCCTAAACTGGGGTCCTAACTAATCCCTCACCTTGGAGGTACTGATAATGGTTCAGAGGTCCAAGTCTCCAACCTAACCCTGTCTCCTATCAGACCCTGAACCCTGTAATCAGTCCTAAGAAGGATCCTGACTACCACCAAAGGGATATGGGCTGATCTTAGCTAAATACACAGATTAGACATATAAGACAGACAGGATAGCACTCTCTTGCATACACACTCAAACACCAAAGGAACATAAATGGTCTGGGAAATAAACTCTAACCAAGTTGAGCTTAGAACAACTAAGGAGCTCACAACTAAAGTCTATACAGATTCATTCCTATCTGTGGTCTGCATGAAGGTTTCACTGGCAACTCCCCAAGCAGACAACCAGGAATTTAAAGGAAACCAATCAACAAATAATCAATTGCAGCCGGGAGAAACTGCACCCAGTCCCAGGACCGAGCACAGACAGAATTAACTCCCTAGCTGCCAAAACAGTCCCAGCACCGACAGAATTAACTCCCTAGCTGCCAAACACAAAGAAACAGCAGCTCAGCTGTGAGAAGTCAAAATGTGCAACCGCGACGATCTTCGTGGCAATGCACACATGACAGTACCCCCCTTCTACGAGGGGCCTCCGGACCCTCAGGGCCAGGCCTGCCCGGGTGAGTTCTGTGGAAGGTCCGAACCAAACGATCTGCGTTAACATCAGACGCAGGGACCCACGTCCTCTCCTCTGGACCATACCCCTTCCAATGCACCAAGTACTGAAGGGACCGGCGATTCAGACGTGAGTCAATGATCTTTGATACTTGAAATTCCAAGTTACCATTGACCAACACAGGAGGAGGAGGTAGAGGTGACGGTATGACTGGTGCCACATACCTTTTAAGTAATGACTTGTGGAACACATTATGAATTTTAAACGTAGGAGGGAGTTCCAGACGAAATGCCACAGGATTAATTATGGAACTGATCCTGTACGGCCCGATGAATCTGGGACCCAGTTTCCAGGAGGGCACTTTAAGTTTTATATTCCTGGTAGACAACCATACCAGATCGTTTACATTCAGATCTGGACCAGAAACTCTCCTCCTATCAGCCATACGTTTGTAACGGTTCCCCATCGCACTCAGATTATTCAATACACCTCTCCACACAGAAGCAAGTGACGACGAGAAACGCTCCTCCTCAGGAACCCCAGAAGGGCCCCCCCCATTGAAAGTACAAAACTGGGGATGAAAACCATATGCCCCAAAAAACGGGGACTTACCAGTGGACTCGCTCCGCCTGTTGTTAAGAGCGAACTCTGCCAGAGGCAAGAAAGAAGACCAGTCCTCTTGGTTCTCTGAGACAAAACACCGGAGATATGTCTCTAAGCTCTGATTCAGACGCTCTGTCTGACCATTGGTCTGCGGATGAAAAGCCGAGGAAAATGACAATTGCATCCCCCGACGTAAACAAAATGCCCTCCAAAATTTGGACACAAACTGAGACCCCCTATCTGACACCACATCAGAAGGCAACCCATGAAGTCTAACGATCTCCCTAATGAACACCTGCGCCAGAGTTTTAGCATTAGGGAGTGCAGGAAGAGCAACGAAATGTGCCATCTTACTGAACCTGTCAACAACCACCAGTATGACAGTATTCCCTGACGACGGAAGGAAGGTCCGTAATGAAGTCCATAGATAAATGAGTCCATGGACGCTCCGGAAGTTTCAAGGGTAAAAGGGTCCCAGACGGACGGGTATGAGGGGTTTTAGAGCGAGCACACACCCCACATGACGCGACAAAAGTTATAACATCTTTATTAGCATTAGGCCACCAAAACCGGCGAGAAAGGAGATCTAAAGTAGCCTTACTCCCTGGATGTCCTGCTAGAGCAGAATTATGATGTGCCTCAATAACCTTTTGTCTCAACAGATTTGCGACAAACAGTCTCCCTGGCGGTCCTGCAGGGGCGTCCCCCTGAGCCTCTAATACCTCCTCCTCAAGCTCAGAAAATACAGCCGACACTACCACCCCCTCCTGAAGGATAGGACTCGGGTCATCCGTTTTCCCGGCCCCTGGGAAACTGCGAGACAAGGCATCAGCCTTTACATTCTTAGACCCCGGGCGATAAGTGACGACAAAATTAAACCTGGTAAAAAACAACGACCATCGAGCTTGTCTGGAATTCAGACGCTTAGCGGATTCCAAATACAACAGGTTCTTGTGATCAGTAATAACGGTAACCGGGTGGACTGCCCCCTCCAAAAAGTGACGCCATTCTTCAAAAGCTAACTTAATGGCCAAAAGTTCCCTATTGCCGATATCATAATTCCTTTCGGCGGACGACAATTTCTTAGAAAAGAAAGCGCACGGATGCCATTTACCAGGGGACGGACCCTGGGACAATATAGCACCCACCCCTACGTCAGACGCATCCACCTCCACAATGAACGGCTGAGATGCATCTGGTTGGATGAGAACGGGTGCCGAAGCAAAACATTTCTTCAAAGAGGAAAAGGCTTGGCAAGCTTTGTCCGACCATTTAGAAAAATCCGTCCCTTTTCTTGTCATGTCAGTGAGAGGTTTGACGACAGATGAGAAATTACAAATAAATTTCCGGTAGTAGTTAGCAAACCCCAAAAAACGCTGCAGAGCCTTAAGATCCCCTGGCTGATCCCATTCAAGCACTGCTCTCACCTTTTCAGGGTCCATACGGAAACCGGAGGCTGACACCAAAAAACCCAAAAACTGAAGTTCCTGTACGGCAAATACACACTTCTCCAGTTTGGCGTATAATTTATTGTCTCGCAAGATCTGCAACACCTGTCTCACATGCTCCTGATGAGACACAAGATCTGGCGAGTAAATTAAAATGTCGTCCAGATATACAACCACAAACAGCCCCACAAGGTGACGAAAAATGTCATTAACAAAATGTTGGAATACTGCTGGTGCAGTAGTCAGACCAAAAGGCATGACTAGGTTCTCATAATGTCCCTCCGGCGTGTTAAACGCCGTTTTCCACTCATCCCCCTCTTTTATCCTAATCAGATTATACGCCCCCCTGAGATCCAATTTAGAAAACCATTTGGCGCCAACAATTTGATTGAAGAGATCAGGAATAAGAGGGAGTGGATACGGATCTCGAACAGTAATCCGATTAAGTTCGCGGAAATCCAAGCAAGGGCGTAGGCCTCCATCTTTCTTCTTCACAAAGAAGAACCCCGCGGCTACTGGGGAAGATGAAGGTCTAATATGCCCTTTGGCCAGACTTTCAGAAATATAATCTTTCATAGCCTGCCTCTCAGGACCAGAAAGATTATACAACCTAGCTTTAGGCAACTTAGCATCAGGAAGGAGATTAATAGAGCAGTCATACACGCGATGAGGAGGCAACTCCTGACACCCCTCCTCAGAGAAAACATCCCCAAAATCCTCCAAAAAAGGAGGCAATGTACTAGGCACGACCGCACTGATGACTGTGTTCATGCAGTTGCTTTTGCAAAACTCCCCCCATTGGCTTATTTCTCTGGACTGCCAATTAATCACAGGGTTATGTTTAACCAACCAAGGAAGTCCCAACACAATGGGAGTAGGTAGACCCTCCAACACATAACAAGATAATTGTTCCCTATGTATTGCCCCTACCCGAAGGTCAATGTTATGAACCTCATGAACAAAGCTACCTTGGCCGAGAGGCCTGGCGTCAATGGAGAATATAGGGACCAATACACTCAGATGCATACCTTGAGCCTGAGCAAACTGAGCGTCAACCAGATTAGCCCCGGAACCACTATCCAGAAGAACAGACAATCTCTTCACTCTAGTACCAACCACCACCTCCACTGGTACAAGGAACTGAGAAGAACCGGCGGATGAAATACATACTCCCAGGTTGTCGTCCACCACACAACCTGGGATTAGCAGTTTTCCGGCGACTTTTGGCTCAACAAGGCACGGGATGGACATTCTCCAACAAAATGTCCCTCTTTCCCGCAGAAAAAACATCTTCTAGTCCTGCGGCGTACCGCCAATCCCCTCCTACGAAATGATGTCCCTCCCAACTGCATAGGCTCATCCGAACAGACAAGGGGAACCTCAACATAAGGGACTTTAGTGGTAGGTGGAGAAACAACAGAGAGTGGGGTTACCTCACCCCTCTCCCGAAGCCGTCTATCAGTATGGATAGCTAAGGCCATAGCAGCCTCCAGAGAAGGAGGAGACTCATACTGAGCCAAAACGTCTTTTAATTTATCAGAAAGCCCATGACAAAACTGGCTCCTAAGAGCTGGGTCATTCCACTGAGTATCTGTGGCCCATCTACGAAACTCAGAAGCAAATTCCTCTGCCGGACGATCTCCCTGCTGTATCTTACGTAATTTTGTCTCAGCAAGAGAGACCCGATCTGAGTCATCATATACCAATCCCAGGGCAGAAAAAAATTGATCTACAGACAGTAGAGCCGGGGATCCCGGAGGAAGGGAAAATGCCCAGGATTGAGGGTCCCCTTGCAGAAGTGAGATAACAATTCCCACTCTCTGCTCCTCACTCCCTGATGATCGAGGCCGAAGCCGAAAATACAATTTACATGCCTCCCGGAAGGTGAAAAATTTGTCTCGCCCACCAGTGAACCTGTCCGGGAGAGCAACCTTAGGTTCAACTCTGGTTTGCTCCAGGGGAGACAAAACTTTGGACTTAATGTCCGTCAGCTCCATGGATAATCCCTGCAACTGCAGAGCCAGCTGGGCTACTGGATCCATGGTAACTGGAGATAATTTTTATGGCCAGTGAAAATGTCACGCTGTCTAATGATATGTATACAATGTCAGTAAACTATTAATACAGGAACCACACTCTATACAACAACTAGTATAGCAACATCAGCATGTAAGTATAGAATAGATTTACCTGACACGATATCTGCTGAACTCAGGGTTAATCTTGAGGACTTGATGAGCTGAAACAGGAAAGAGGTGGACCGGGATCTAACCTGACCCTAAACTGGGGTCCTAACTAATCCCTCACCTTGGAGGTACTGATAATGGTTCAGAGGTCCAAGTCTCCAACCTAACCCTGTCTCCTATCAGACCCTGAACCCTGTAATCAGTCCTAAGAAGGATCCTGACTACCACCAAAGGGATATGGGCTGATCTTAGCTAAATACACAGATTAGACATATAAGACAGACAGGATAGCACTCTCTTGCATACACACTCAAACACCAAAGGAACATAAATGGTCTGGGAAATAAACTCTAACCAAGTTGAGCTTAGAACAACTAAGGAGCTCACAACTAAAGTCTATACAGATTCATTCCTATCTGTGGTCTGCATGAAGGTTTCACTGGCAACTCCCCAAGCAGACAACCAGGAATTTAAAGGAAACCAATCAACAAATAATCAATTGCAGCCGGGAGAAACTGCACCCAGTCCCAGCACCGACAGAATTAACTCCCTAGCTGCCAAACACAAAGAAACAGCAGCTCAGCTGTGAGAAGTCAAAATGTGCAACCGCGACGATCTTCGTGGCAATGCACACATGACACTCAGGGCCAGGTTTATCTGGGTGAGTTGTGTGGAAGGCCCGAATTAATCGGTCTGCGTTAATATCCGACGCAGGAACCCACGTCCTCTCCTCAGGACCATACCCCTTCCAATGAACCAGGTACTGAAGGGACCGGCAATTCAGACGTGAATCGATGATTTTCGACACCTGAAACTCCAAGTTACCATTGACCACCACAGGAGGAGGAGGTAAAGGTGATGGTATCACCGGCGCCACATACCTCTTAAGCAACGATCTGTGGAACACATTGTGAATTTTAAACGTAGGGGGGAGGTCAAGACGGAATGCCACCGGATTAATTATAGAACTGATCCTGTATGGCCCGATGAACCTGGGACCCAGTTTCCAGGAGGGAACCTTAAGTTTTATATTCTTGGTAGACAACCATACCCGATCGTTCACACATAGGAGGAGAGTGTCTGGTCCGGACCTATCAGCCATACGTTTGTATCGGTTCCCCATAGTACTCAGATTATTCAGCACTCCTCTCCACACTGAAGCAAGTGACGACAAAAATCGTTCCTCCTCAGGAACCCCAGAAGAGCCCCCCCCTGTTGAAAGTACAAAACTGGGGGTGAAAACCATATGCCCCAAAAAACGGGGACTTACCAGTGGACTCGCTCTGCCTATTGTTAAGAGCGAATTCCGCCAGAGGCAAGAAAGAAGCCCAGTCCTCCTGGTTCTCTGACACAAAACATCGGAGATATGTGTAAGGTTCTGTGTATATGTTTCTGAAACTCAGTTTGTTCGTCAGCCATTTTACTTTCTGTCTTGCTGCAGCTATCTTGCCCTCAGTCAAAATGGAGTTTTAAGCTTGCATGTTCCCGCCCTGATTCTCTCCTTTTGCTTCTTAAGCAGCCACAGCTGAGCAATCAGTGCTTCAGAATCTAGCCTGCAGTGAACCTGTGACTTGACTTGACTCCTGTAAGCCTTGGACCTTGTACTCCAGCTATTTCTACTGAGGAACTCTGAAGCACTTGTGGACTCTGAACCCTGCTCTTTGAAAGACCCACGTTTGCATGGACTCACGGTAACAGAGAAGAAGATCCTGAATCTATTGTGAGAGTGATTGCTGAGCTTAGATTACTCTGGCCTGCTGTGTCTCCTGCTTCTGTGTCCGCAAACTGTGTGACTATATTTTGCCAACTTGTATGAAGTAATACAGGACTTTCTATATCAAACCTGTGTCTCATGTATGTTCATCGCACCCAAGCACAAGACGCTATATGAACTGTACTACATACATTACAAGATTCTGAAGCCAAACGTTAGTGTCTGCTGGGTCTGGAAAGGCTGTGTCTGCTGTAACTATGGATATCAGACGTCCGGTTGTACTCTCTGTGATGACAGTGGTTGTGACTTCTCACAACCATTCCAGGTGAGCAATTCCCTTAAGTTTTTTCTTTCTGCAAGTGTTACCACAGGTAAACACTATTGTTTTTTTTTTCTTTCTTTTCTCTTTTTTGTCTGCTGTAACTCTGGATATCAGATGTCTGGTTGAACTTTCGTGATGATAGTGGTTGTGACTTCTCACAACCATTCCAGGTGAGCAGTTCCCTTAATTTTTTTTTTTTCTCTGCAAGTGTTACCACAGGTAAACACTATTGTTTTTTTTTTTTTTTTTCTCCTCTTTTTCCAGTAATCCTGTCTTAAAAGATCTGGAAAATGGAGGCCCGCATAAAGGAACTTTGCGGAGTGACTGATAATATCCTTGCAGATTTGCAGAATATAAAGACCCGTTTTACAAATCTACAGGACCTCAATAATCACAATTTGCAAGTGGTTGGACAGACTACCCAGGATTTGCGAGCCAGGATTGAGGTTCTAGAGGGGCGAGTCCAGGCTCCTGCCGTAGCCCCGAGTTCTGGGATTCCCAAGTTGCCCCCTTTTCGTTTTGGCGGTGAACGTGAGAAATTCAGGGGATTTATTAATCAATGCAATCTTTTTTTTTCTGCACATGCTTCACAATTTCCCACTGAACGATCTAAGGTGCTTACTATAATTATGTTGCTTACCAACAAGGCTTTGATGTGGGCAAACCCTCTGATTGAGACTGAGGATGATTGTTTGAATCACCTTGATGATTTTATTTCAGCCATGGGGCAGGTGTTTGATGACCCCAATCGAGGTGCAACAGCTGAAGCAGCCATGTTAGCTTTGCGCCAAGGTAAGCACTCGGTAGCTGAATATGCCTTGGATTTCAGGAGATGGGCCCTTGATACCACCTGGGACAGTTCCGCCAAAAAATCTATTTTTCGAAAGGGGTTATCTCCACTGATTAAGGATGAACTTGCTCGTGCCGACCCTCCCACTGCGTTAGGTGACTTTATTAACTACTGCATCCGTATTGATACTCGTCTGACTGAACGCAGGCAAGAGAGATGGTTCGAAAGCAATCGCACTAACCTTTTCCTACCTTCCTCTCCAGCTAAGGAACCTTTGAGTAGGATTACACGGGAACCTGAACCTGAACCCATGCAGGTAGACTCTTTACAACGACGGGTTAGTGATGCACGCAAGGAACATCGTTTTAAGGAGAATCTATGTTTCTATTGTGGTAAGTCAGGGCACTTCATTATAAACTGCCCCAGCCGTTCTCGTAAGACTACTGCAGCACTCATTCATTGTGAGTGTTGCGAGAGGGGATCTGTCAGGTCCGAGCCTCAGGCTCCAGAGAGATCTGCAGCAACAGATCTTGATTTCTCGGACTTAAACTCCGTTACCTCTGAGGACGTTGACTGTGTAAACGCTGCCATTTTTCAAGTTTCCTCAGCGGTGTCCCAGCTGAGTTGTAAGAAAAACAATTCTCATTGCTTTCTTTCCATCAAACTCTGGGTTGACTCAGCTTGGGTGTCTAGCTCTGCTATGATCGACTCAGGGGTAAGTGGAAATTTTATGGATGTCTCCTTTTGCTCTGAAACAGGGGATACGTTCAGTGAAGAAGGCTACTCCAGTACAGATGGAAACTGTGGATGGCTCCCTGCTGACCTCTGGACCAGTGGATCAGGAAACAGAGCCTTTGAAGGTTCTTATGGGTAAAGATCATCAAGAGAAACTGTCCTTTATGCTTATCTCTTCTCCCCACTTTCCCATTATTCTAGGGCTACCATGGCTGCAGGCTCAGAATCCTACCATTAACTGGGAGACCAAGGAATTACACTTTCCAGAGAAACAGATGAGTCCAAAAGTTTCAGCTTGCTCTGTTCCTAAAGGAACCATGTCAGTCCCTGAACTACCAGCTGTATACCAGGACTATGTGGATTTATGTGACAAGAAGAACGCTGACCAGCTTCCTCCTCACCGTCCATATGATTGTCCAATTGAATTATTGCCTGGAGCAGAGATACCTTTTGGTAAGATCTACCCCCTGGCGGGGCCCGAGTTAAAGGCTTTAAAGGATTACATAGACGAAAATCTAGCCAAGGGCTTCATACGCCCCTCTTCATCTCCTGCAGGTGCACCCATCTTCTTTGTAAAGAAGAAAGATGGATCTCTGAGACCATGCGTAGACTATAGGGAACTCAATAAGGTTACTATTAGAAACCGTTATCCATTGCCTTTAATCCCTGAGTTATTGGAGAGAGTGCGACATGCCAAAATTTTTTCTAAACTAGATCTTCGTGGGGCCTATAACTTAGTCCGTATTAGACCTGGGGATGAATGGAAGACTGCATTCAGGTCACGCTATGGACACTTTGAATATCTAGTTATGCCTTTTGGTCTGAGTACCGCCCCAGCCACTTTCCAACACTTGGTGAATGACATCTTCAGGGATCTCCTAGATACATTCGTGGTAATTTATTTGGATGATATTCTAATTTTTTCTAACTCCACAGAGGAACATCATGGACATGTGAGAATGGTCTTGGAACGTCTAAGACAAAATCATCTTTACATCAAACTTGAAAAGTGTGAATTCCATAGGACCGAAATTCAATTTCTGGGGTATGTACTGTCTACACAAGGAATTAGTATGGATGGAAGCAAAACCCAAGCCATCAAGGATTGGCCAAGTCCTAGAAATGTGAAGGAGGTACAGCGCTTCATCGGGTTTGCCAACTTCTATAGACGTTTCATTAGAAATTTCTCTGAGGTAGTGTCACCTATCACCCAACTTACCCGGAAAGAGTCTAAGTTCTCCTGGACTCCCCAAGCCCAGGAAGCATTCTCCCGTCTAAAAGATAAATTTACCACTGCACCTATCCTAGTACATCCCAACCCCGAGCTTGCCTTCATAATAGAGGTGGATGCTTCAGACTGTGCCGTTGGAGCTATACTCTCTCAGAGAACAGGTGAGAAGAATGTCTTGCATCCCTGTGCCTTCTTTTCCCAGCAGTTGTCTTCGGCTGAGAGGAACTACGATGTGGGCAATAGAGAGTTGTTGGCCATTATTGCCGCCTTCAAAGAATGGAGACACCTTCTTCAGGGAGCTGCACAGCAAATAGTCGTCCTGACAGACCATCGTAACCTTGAGTTTATCAGGTCGGCTAAGTGCCTGACTCCTCGCCAGGCTCGCTGGAATCTTTTCTTAAACCAATTTAATTTTATCATTTCTTATAGACCAGGATCGCGCAATGGAAAGGCTGATGCACTCTCTAGGATTTACTCAGCAGAGACACGTCCAATTACTCCTCCTAAGACTATTCTTCCTGACTCTAGATTCCTAGGAGTAATTCATAATCAAGACCTACTTAAGGACATCAAGGAAGCATACCATGCGGATTCCTTTTTGGCACAACCCCCAAGGGACGTAAGTCTTGTCTTTAAGAATGGTGTGTGGATTCAGGGACAACGCCTGTATATTCCTGAAACAGTCAGATTGAGAGTATTGCAACTCATTCACGATTCCAAGATAGCTGGGCATAGAGGAATTCTTAAGACACAGGAATTTCTTTCTCGTTTCTTTTGGTGGCCCACTTGCAGGAAGGATGTTTTAAACTATGTCACTTCATGTGAAGTCTGTGCAAGATGCAAAACACCTCGCTCCTCACCAACTGGTCTGTTACAGCCTCTTCCCACCCCGTCCCGCCCGTGGGGATCCATTTCTATGGACTTCATTGTGGAGTTACCAACCTCTCAAGGGATGAACACCATTCTAGTGGTGGTTGACCGTCTAACAAAGGCAGCTCATTTTATCCCTTGTGTCGGCTTACCCACTGCAAAACAGACATCAGATTTGATGATTAAAGATGTGTTTCGCTTACATGGAGTACCGGATGAGGTTATTTCGGATCGAGGGGTGCAATTCACTTCTAGGTTTTGGCAAAATTTCTGTGCAGCATTGGACATTAAAGTAAACCTTTCTTCTGCTTTTCATCCCCAGACTAATGGACAGACCGAACGAACCAATCAAACCCTGGAGCAGTATCTCCGCTGCTTTATCTGCCACCTACAGGATGATTGGGTGGATCTACTTCCATTAGCTGAGTTCTCGTATAACAACTCTCAGAGTGCCTCCACTAAACAGTCTCCTTTTTACTCTAATCTAGGTTATCATCCTAACATTCTACCACGATTTCCCATAGAAACGCCTTTACCAGCAGTGGCTGAAAGAATCACGTCTTTACAGAAGAATATGGATCTTCTAAAGGAAAATCTGGAATCGGCTCAGGAAAGGTATAAGAAAGCAGCAGAAAATTTCGTAAACCTGCACCAGCTTTCAAGGTAGAGACTTGGTCTGGCTGTCAACCAGAAATCTTAAGTTAAGGATTCCATCGTCTAAGTTGGGACATAAGTACATTGGACCCTATAAAATCAGTAAAATTATAAGTGCCGTTGCTTGTCGTCTTCAACTGCCCAGAACTATGAGAATCCACCCTGTCTTTCATGTATCCCTACTAAAGGCTGCGACACCCAATACGTTTCCTGGACGTTCTTCTCCTTGCCCTGACCCAGTGCTAGTCGATGGTCAGGAAGAATTTGTGGTGGAAAGGATTTTAGATTCCAGGTTGTATAGAAATCAGTTACAATATCTGATTAAATGGCAGGGCTACCCAGTGGAGGACAACTCATGGGAACCAGTCAATAACGTTAATGCTCCTCGCTTGCTCCGTCAGTTTCATCAGAGGTACCCACACAAGCCTGGTCTGAGGTCATCCGGAGGTTGTCCCTAAGGGGGGAGTAATGTAAGGTTCTGTGTATATGTTTCTGAAACTCAGTTTGTTCGTCAGCCATTTTACTTTCTGTCTTGCTGCAGCTATCTTGCCCTCAGTCAAAATGGAGTTTTCAGCTTGCATGTTCCCGCCCTGATTCTCTCCTTTTGCTTCTTAAGCAGCCACAGCTGAGCAATCAGTGCTTCAGAATCTAGCCTGCAGTGAACCTGTGACTTGACTTGACTCCTGTAAGCCTTGGACCTTGTACTCCAGCTATTCCTACTGAGGAACTCTGAAGCACTTGTGGACTCTGAACCTGCTCTTTGAAAGACCCACGTTTGCATGGACTCACGGTAACAGAGAAGAAGATCCTGAATCTATTGTGAGAGTGATTGCTGAGCTTAGATTACTCTGGCCTGCTGTGTCTCCTGCTTCTGTGTCCGCAAACTGTGTGACTATATTTTGCCAACTTGTATGAAGTAATACAGGACTTTCTATATCAAACCTGTGTCTCATGTATGTTCATCGCACCCAAGCACAAGACGCTATATGAACTGTACTACATACATTACATATTGTCTCCAAGCTCTGGTTCAGACGCTCTGTCTGACCATTGGTCTGCGGATGAAAAGCCGATGAAAATGACAACTGCATCCCCCGCCGTGTACAAAATGCCTTCCAGAATTTGGACACAAACTGAGACCCCCGATCCGACACCACATCAGAGGGTACCCCGTGAAGTCTCACAATCTCCCCAATGAACACCTGCGCAAGAGTTTTAGCATTAGGAAGAGCGATAAAATGTGCCATCTTGCTGAACCTGTCCACTACAACGAGTATGACTGTTTTACCTGAAGACGGCGGGAGGTCCGTAATAAAGTCCATAGACAGATGAGTCCACGGACGCTCTGGGATTTTCAAAGGTAAGAGGGCCCCAGACGGACGGGTATGTGGGGTCTTAGAGCGCGCACAAACCCCACAGGATGCGACAAAAGTTACCACCTCCCTATGTAAGTTAGGCCACCAAAACCGGCGCGAGAGGAGATCCACAGTTGCTTTACTCCCTGGGTGTCCTGCCAAAGCTGAATTATGGTGTGCCTCGATTACCTTTTGTCTTAACTGATCTGGAACAAACAGTCTCCCTGGAGGTCCAACAGGGGCATCCCCCTGAGCCTCCAATACCTCCTCCTCAAGCTCAGAGCATACTGCCGACACTACCACCCCCTCCTGAAGGATAGGAACCGAGTCATCAGTCTTCCCGGCCCCAGGGAAACTGCGAGATAAGGCATCCGCCTTTATATTTTTTGACCCAGGACGATATGTGACGACAAAATTAAACCTGGTAAAAAACAACGACCACCTAGCTTGTCTGGGATTCAGACGTTTTGCGGACTCTAAATATAGCAGGTTCTTGTGATCGGTAATGACGGTGACCGGATGGACTGCCCCCTCCAAAAAATGACGCCACTCCTCAAAAGCTAACTTAATGGCCAAGAGTTCCCTATTGCCGACATCATAATTCCTCTCAGCGGACGACAATTTTTTAGAGAAGAAGGCGCACGGATGCCATTTACCAGGGGACAGACCTTGAGATAATACCGCTCCCACCCTACCTCGGAAGCGTCTACCTCTACAATGAACGGCTGTGACTCATCAGGTTGAATGAGTATGGGTGCCGAAGCAAAACATTTTTTCAAGGAGGAAAACGCTTGACAAGCCTTGTCAGACCACCTTGAAAAATCCGTCCCTTTTTTAGTCATGTCTGTGAGAGGTTTAACTATGGACGAGAAATTACGAATAAATTTCCGGTAGTAGTTAGCAAACCCAGGAAACGTTGTAGAGCCTTAAGATTCTCTGGCAGATCCCACTCAAGAACTGCCCGCACTTTCCCAGGGTCCATACGAAAACCGGATGCTGACACCAGGAATCCTAAAAACTGAAGTTCCTGTACGGCGAACACACACTTCTCCCATTTGGCGTACAGTTTATTATCCCGCAAGATCTGCAACACCTGCCTAACATGCTCCTGATGAGACACAAGATCCGGCGAGTAAATTAAGATGTCATCCAGATATATGACAACAAACTGTCCCACTAGGTGGCGAAAGATGTCATTAACAAAATGTTGAAACACCGCCGGGGCATTAGTCAGACCAAATGGCATGACAAGGTTCTCATAGTGCCCCTCCGGAGTGTTAAACGCCAGTCTTCCACTCATCACCCTCCTTCATCCTAATCAGATTATACGCCCCCTGAGATCCAACTTAGAGAACCATTTGGCGCCCACGATCTGATTGAAGAGATCGGGAATAAGTGGGAGCGGATACGGATCTCGGACCGTAATCCGATTAAGTTCACGGAAATCCAGGCAAAGGCGTAGGCCTCCATCTTTCTTCTTCACAAAGAAGAACCCCGCGGCCACCGGGGAAGATGAAGGTCTAATATGCCCCTTAGCCAGACTCTCCGAAATATAATCCTTCATTGCCTGCCTCTCAGGACCAGAAAGGTTATACAACCTAGATTTCGGTAACTTGGCTTCAGGGAGCAATTTTACAGAACAGTCATACACGCGATGAGGAGGTAGTTCTTGACACCCTTTCTCCGAGAATACATCCTCAAAGTCCATCAGAAATGGAGGTAAGGTCCTAGGAGCGACCGCACCGATGACCGTATTCATGCAGTTTTTATTACAGAATTCACTCCATTGGCTTATCTCTCTGGATTGCCAATTAATAACCGGGTTATGCTTAGTTAACCAAGGAAGGCCCAGCACTATAGGAGTGGGAAGACCTTCCAACATGTAACACGACAACAGTTCTTTATATATCGCCCCCACTTGAAGATCTGTTATGCACTGCTTGCAAAAAACTACCCTGACCGATAGGTCTGGGTTCGATCGAGAATATGGGGATGGGTTTAGCCAATACACTCAGTTGCATACCTTGAACCCGGGCAAAGCGAGCATCCACCAGATTAGCCCCGGCCCCACTATCCAGAAGAACAGATATCCTCTCAGTTCTCGCACCCACCACCACCTCCGCCGGCACGAGGAATTGAGACGGACCTAGGGACGAAATACCTACTCCCAGATTGCCGTCCACCACACAACCTGGGATCAATAGTTTTCCGGCGACTTCTCACTCTGCAAAGGACGGGATGGACACCCCCCAATAAAATGTCCCTTTCTCCCGCAGAAGAAACACCTTCCTGTCTTGTGGCGCACTGCCGATCCCCTCCCCCGGAATGATGTCCCTCCTAACTGCATAGGCTCCTCTGGACTGACCAGGGGAACCTCCATATAAGGGGCCCTAGTAGAAGGTGGATTCATCACAGGGGGCGGAGTTACCCACACCTCTCCCGAAGCCGCCTGTCAATGCGAATAGCAAGGGCCATAGCGACTTCCAGTGACGTGGGAGGGTCATACTGTGCCAACACATCATTTAATTTGTCAGATAAACCTTGACAAAACTGGCTCCTAAGAGCCGGGTCATTCCACTGGGTGTCCGTGGCCCACCTACGGAACTCCGAACAGAATTCCTCCGCCGGACGATCTCCCTGCTGTATCTTACGTAACTTAGATTCAGCAAGGGAGACCCGATCCGGGTCATCATATACAAGACCCAGAGCTGCAAAAAACCTATCCACTGACTGGAGAGCTGGGGAGCCCGGGGGGAGATAGAACGCCCAGGATTGGGGGTCTCCTCGTAGGAGCGAGATGACAATCCCCACCTTTGTTCTTCACTCCCAGATGACCGAGGTCGCAGCCGAAAGTACAATTTACATGCCTCCCGGAAAGCAAAAAACTTGTCCCGCCCCCCAGTGAACCTGTCAGGGAGAGCTACTTTAGGTTCTGGACCGCTTGCACCAGGGGGTACAAAACCTTGGACTTAACGTCCGCCAGCTCCATGGACAAACTCTGCAACTGCCGAGCTAGACTGGCTATTGGATCCATGGTGGCTGGAGAAAATCTTTAGTGTTCGGTGAAAATGTCACGCTGTTACTGCATACAGGAGGTCCGGGGTCTATGCTGACCCTAAGCTGGGGTCCTGACTAATCCCTCTACCTGGAGGTACTGTTGATGGTGGCCGCCAGCGTAACCCTATCTCCTGCAAATCCCTGACCTTCAGTAATCTAGTCCTGAGAAGGACCCTGATCACAACACAGGGGACTGGAAGGTATATGCCTAAACACAGTAATAGACGAACGAGACAGTACAAGGGGTAAATAAAATCCACCTTGCATACAAAACTCACACCACAAAAAACAGAGGGAACACCAACGGGTACGGAGATAAATGATAAAGCGAGTAGGGGAAAAAAGACCACACCAGGTACTCTTCACTTCAGACTTCACAATACCACGATCCGCTCTGCTGGTCTGCATGAATGCTTTCACCGACACATTCCTAGCAGACTGGCAGGTATTTGAAGGAATCTCATTACTGCAGAATAAACTGCAGCTGGGCGGGCCGGACCTCGTCTAGCACAGAGAGAGAAAGAATTAACTCCCTCACTGCTGAAAAACACCAAGCACCAAAAACTCAGCTGCGCGAAGTCAGATTGTGTAATCGCGACGATCTTCGTGGCGACACACCCGTGACAAAGAATACCAAATGTGCACTCCACCAGGCGTCGTGCACGAGAAAGCCGATAATTAAATATGCGTCGCTGATGGTTCAGATTGCGCCGAGGATATGGCCTCATAACATGACGAGTTAATTGGAAGGCCTCATCCGCTACTACAACATATGGCACTGCATCCACATTTGACTGTGGAAGTTGACATGCTGGTGGTAAGTCCAATTGGTTATTGCGTAGCCGCCGACCCATAATGGAAGAATTGAAGACTCTGGAGTCTCCAGTTCTTCCATAGGCCCCAATGTCTACAATTATGAAGCGGTAGTTACTGTCGACCAAGCCCAACAAAACTATAGAAAAATATTGCTTATAATTGTAGAATTGGGTCCCTGAGTTTGGCGGCTTACGCACACGTATGTGCTTCCCGTCCAGGGCTCCAATACAGTGTGGAAAATTACTGCTTTCTTGAAATCCACGTGCAATCCTCAACCAATCTTCCATTTTGGGCTCTGGCATGACCTCTTTATTTAGTCTTGACCAAATTTGTCCACAAGTAGAGCTGACTATTCCGGAAATGGTGGAATTCCCCATTAAAAACTCTAAATGCAGAGCAGCGTATGAGAGCCCAGTGGAAAGGAACCTGCAATACACAAACAACAACAAACATGTACACATCAGACAAAAAAAAAAAAAATAATAACACTGCATTAACCAAATGTAAACAGTGGACATTTGTTTACTCACCCATTCACTTAATGTAATGACTTACAAACCATTATGACTGCTACACCCAAGCATATAGGGAAAAGTTAAACATTTTATAATGCCATCGGGTACAGTATGTTAACATGAACAAACTAAGAAGAATGTGAAAGTTGTTACATTATGCAAAACATCATCAACATATCGTTGACCACAATACCTTAATGTTAGAAGAAGCCTTTCCTCAGCAGAAATTGAAGGACGCATCCTGGTGTTCTGAAAGGTGATTCCAGGGCGCAATATGTCAAGCAAAATATCAAAGGTGGCAACACTCATGCGACAATAGGCAAAAAACTTGTCTGGATTCCTACGCAGTGTCGAATACAGGAGCTCAAAATGCCCTTTGCTGATCCTTCGCATCACAAGGGGATGCACCCACATCCTTCTGCGGATTCTGTGAGAAACAACTACAGGGTATGGCTCCCCAAAACTTCTGGATAGCAGCCAATAGTACAGCAGACGCTCAGTTCTATTAAACATTAGTCTGTCACTCATAATTTTCACTTTGCAGCAACACAACAGGAACCACTAAGAAGCCAAACACTCCACGGCAACGTTGGGAGGGTAAGAACAGTCAAACCACGCTTAAATATGGGTCTGGCTCATATTCAAATTATTTGCAGGCCTCAAAAACGTTAAATGTCCATTTTGCTATGATGCCTCTAAAAAACGGTAGTCGCTGGGTAATCGGATGTAAAACTTAAGCGTACATGCTACAAAATCGCATCAGCTACCAACAATCGGATGCCAGTCGCATCAATGTTCATGAAATGTTAATCCGATTATCGACCGACTAAAACGGTACGATTTTTTAGACGTTGTGTGTGACTCCAGCCTAACAGTACGATCAGGGGTGAACCTAGCCTCTGTGCTGCCTGAGGCGAACTGCAAAACGGCGCCCCCCCAATTTGAGGGAGAAAGGTGATGCGGCAAATTTTAGGCCACGCCCCGACCACTCCCATTTCACAACTAGTCACACCCATGTCCACGCCCTGACCACACCCATTTAGCACTGGTGATCACACTGACTGGTACTGAGGGCTCAGTGACTGGTACTATGGGCAGACTGGTACTGAGTAAAAGAAAGACCAGAGAGCAAAAAAAAGAAAACAGAGAAAGGAGAGAGAGAAAGAGGGGAAAGCAAGAAAGAACAGAGAGAAAGTAGAGAGAAATAAATAAAGAAAGGGAAAAGAAAGAACAGAGAGAAAAAAAACAAAGAGGGGAAAGAAAGAACAGAGACGGAGAAAGAAAGAGGGTAAAGAACAGAGAGGGAGGGAGAAAGACAGAGAGGGAAAGAAAGAACAAAGAGAAAGAAAAAAAGACGGGAAAGAAAGAACAGAGAGAAAGAAAGAAAGAACAGAGAAAGAAAAAAAGAACAGAGAAAAAAAAGAAATAGAGTAAAGAAAGAACAAAGAGAGAAAGAAAGAAAGAACAGAGAGATAGAGAGAAAGAAAGATGGGAAAGAAAGAACAGAGAGAGAGAGAACAGAAAGAAAGAAAGAGGGGAAAGAAAGAAGAACAGAGAGAAAGAAAGAAGAGGGGAAAGAAAGAACAGAGAGAAAGAAAAAAGAACAGAGAGTGAAAGAAACATGGGAAAGAAAAAAGAACAGAGAGAAAGAGAAAGAAAGGGGAAAGAACAGAGAGAGAAAAAGAAAGAGGGGAAAGAACAGAGAGATAGAGAAAAAGAAAGAAACAGAGAGAGATAGAAAGAAAGAGGGGAAAGAAAGAACAGAGAGAAAGAAAGATGGGAAGAAAGAACAGAGAGAAAGAAAAAAAAGAACAGAGAGAAAGAAACAAAGATTCTATAAAGATACTATAGCAGCCCGGCTCCCATTGTAGTGCCCACCTGAGCCTCCCGGTGCAGGACATATCATGATCCGCTCACATGGCCGACATCCCCGATTCCAAGGCGAGGACACGGTGATGGATCTGAAGCATTCGCTGAAGTGCCTCCATGGTTCCGTCACAATCTCCTCCCGGAATTACCTAATTTCCGGTCATCTTCCAGCACATCACTTCTGGTGGAACATCACGTGCGAGTTTTAAAGTGCTCCTCGGGGCTCCGGCATGTACTCTTGTGTCCACAGGAAAATGTCCCGACCGGGACAGCGGGGCAGACTCTCAAAATCGGTAGTGTCCCGCTGAATTAAGGATGCTTGGGAGGTATGAATGCTCCCCACCATACATCTTGTACACGCACGGCTCTGCACACCTCATACACACACGGCTCCGCTCCGTCCACCTCGCACACACAAGGTTCCACTCCGTATACACATGGCTCCACTCTATACACACGCAGCCACGCTTTGTACACACACGACTCCACTCCGTAAACCATGTACACATGCTGCTTTGCAGCATACACCTCGTACACACGTGGTTCTGCTCCGTACACCTTGTACACACGCGGCTCCGCTACATACACACAAGGCTCAAGCACGGAGCTGAGCGGCTCAACTCTGTACACTTCGCGCACACACAGGGCTCCGTTTCGTACACACAGCACTGCTATATCCACCTCGTACACACGGTTCCGCTCCGTAAACCTCGTACACGCGCGGCTCAGCTCCGTAAACCTCGTACACGAGCGGCTGAGTTCCGTAAACCTCGTACACGAGCGGCTCGGCTCCGTAATCCTCGTACAGACACACGGCTTCGCTCCATTCAACTCGTACACACACGGCTCTGCTCCGTACACCTCGCACACAGTACAGCACGGATACATCCACCTCGTACTCACACGGCTCTGCTCCGTACACCTCGTACACACACGGCTCCGCTCCGTACACCTCGTACACACACGGCTCCGCTCCGTACACACACGGCTCCGCTCCGTACACACACGGCTCCGCTCCGTACACACACGGCTCCGCTCCGTACACCTCGTACACAGTACAGCATTGCTACATCCACCTTGTATACACACGGCTCCGCTACGTTCAACTCGTACACACGGCTCTGCTCCGTACACCTCGTACACAATACAGCACTGCTACATCCACCTCGTACACACACGGCTCCGCTCTGTAAACCTCGTACACAGTACAGCACTGCTACATCCACCTTGTACACACTCGGCTCCGTACACTTCGTACTCACACAGCTCCGCTCCGTACACCTCTTACACACACGGCTCCGCTCTGTACACCTCGTACACACAGTACAGCACTGCTACATCCACCTCGTACTCACACGGCTCCGCTCCGTACACTTCGTATTCACACGGCTCCGCTCCGTACACCTCGTACTCACACGGCTCCGCTACGTACAACTCGTACACACACGGCTCTGCTCCGTACACCTCGTACAGTACAGCACTGCTACATCCACCTCGTACACACACGGCTCCGCTCCATACACCTCGTACATACACGGCTCCGCTCCGTACACACACGGCTCCGATCCGTACACCCCGTACACATACGACTCCGCTCCGTACACCTCGTACACACACGGCTCTGTCAGTACACCTCGTACACACACGACTCTGCTACATCCAACTTGTACACACTACAGCTCTGCTACATCCACACTGTAAACCCGTCCTGACCCCACATACAAACTTACCCTCAGTCATCCAGCACATGACAACCATCACAGCAGTCCTGCACACAACGAGGACACTGATCATGTGACCCCTGACTCCTCCCCTCCTGTGACCTCATCACAGGTCCTGTGGGCACAGAAGAGTTCAGCATAGCAGCGTCATTGACAGCTGTGACAGGCTGAGCTGTAAAGGCAAGGAATGGGTGCATGGGGGGGTGGCGGCTCATCTCACTGCGGGACATATAGTGTCCAGAGCGGGACAGCTGGAGGGGAGGGTCAGATGTGACTCACTGTGTGAGGGATTAAGGAGAGCCACCCGGCACCACACCACGTGTTATGAGTTCCGCTCTGCCGCCCCTGGCTGCTGCCGCCGCCTGAGGCAACAGGCTCAACTCGCCTCATTATATCTGCGGCCCTGAGTACGATGAATGAAGAACAGCATACCAATCCAGGTGAAGATCAATTCATCTCTTTATTTTGCCAGATGCATCTAGCAAAATAAAGAGATGAATTGATCTTCACCTGGATTGGTATGCTGTTCTTCATTCATTATTTGATATGTTGTTGTCCCCTGGATCCGGAGGACTAGAACGTGCATCCATAGACTGTTGTGCTGTCGGCCAAGTTTGATTATTCTTTTAACAGTACGATGATCACGCTTAAGTTTTCGGGAAATATGTAATGTTTTCATCCCTTGACCAAGGCATTGCGCTATTTGATGCTTTTCAGCAGCAGAGAGATCCTTTTTCTTTCCCATTTTACTTGAAAACTTTGACCTGCTTAATAGTGTGGAACATCTAGTTTTCCTTTTATTGGGCTCACATGGCAAACTAATTATCACAGGTATCTGAGATTGATTTCAGTGATCCAAAGAACCCTGAGACACAATACCATCAATGGGTTTCATTTACAAAAAAAAAAAAAAACGCTATGACACTTAAAACCAATTTGCATAATAATTTGGAACACAGTTTATTTTTTTAAAAAATTTGTGTGGGCTCCTGCATAATTTTCACAACCAGCAGAGGGAAAGCCGATGGCTGATGTTAATATTCTTGGAAGGAGCAAATAGCCATAAGGGTATGTGCACACGTTGCAGATTTTTTTGCGGATCCACAGAGTTTTTTTCCACGCGGAATTGCACCAGATCCGCAATGGTAGCTCAAGTAATGTTAATCAATGGGAATCCAGAATTGGTGTGCACATGCTGCGGAAAATTCCGCACTGATTCGCAGTTTTATTTTCCGCAGCATGTCAATTCTTTTTGCGGATCTGCAGTGTTTCTCCACCCATTGAGTCAGATCCGTATCAAAACCGCAGGTGTTAAAAGGTTTGCAGATTTGCTGCGGATATGCTAGCAAAAACGCTGTAGAAAAGGAAATAATGTCAGAAGGAGGAAGTGAGTGGGCGGAGAATGTGTGCGTGGGCGGAGAATGTGTGCGTGTCTGTCTGCGGGTGTTTGTGTATGGCTATCAGCGTGTGTGAGGTAGTGCAACTGCCGGTACTGTCGGTCACAGCGCTGCGGGAGAATATGTGCGTTTCTGTCTGCGTGTGTGAGGTAGCGCTACCGCCGGTACTGTCGGTCACAGAGCAGCGAGATCATGCTGGCAGATGTCAGCGTGATTCCACAGCTGACTGACCCGCAGCGGTGACCTGCGGTAAAAAAGCAGGCGTTGGCCGATGAGACTACTGCTCCCACGGGCCATGCCGCTGATGGGAGAGTAGTCTTATCTGCCGGCGCCTGTGCTCACAGTTAAAAAATAAAAAGTAAAATTTTATATATATATATACACATACACACACATACACACACACACATATACACACAGTACAGACCAAAAGTTTGGACACACCTTCTCATTTAAAGATTTTTCTGTATTTTCATGACTATGAAAATTGTACATTCACACTGAAGGCATCAAAACTATGAATTAACAAATTATTATTATTATTACACATTTATATAGCGCCATTTATTCCATGGCGCTTTACATATGAAAAGTGAAAATATAGACAGGTACAATAAACGTGTGCTAGACAAGGGACAAAAGTACTGAAGGAGAGAGGACCCTGCTCGCGAGGGCTCACAGTCTACAGACACATGTGGAATTATATACTTAACAAAAAAGTGTGAAACAACTGAAAATATGTCTTATATTCTAGGTTCTTCAAAGTAGCCACCTTTTGCTTTGATGACTGCTTTGCACATTTTAATTTAATTCCCAAAGGACTCTGGATTACAAACCCAATTCTTCACACCTACAATACCCATTATGCACAAAACCTTTGTCACAGGACGTCTGAGAGACTAAGGAACCATCTTTTGCATGTCTGCTACAGCATAAGGAGTAACATCCAAGGGCAATTTGAAACTCTGAGGAAAACACTTACAGAAAGCACAGAGCAAAAATTACAACACTACTACAACAAACTACGGACCTTTCTGATTCATAACAAGCAAAAGAAACTACACAGATTGCGCCTCAATTCAGGACTCTATACAAACAGATACAAAACAAAGCCAAAACCTGACAACCTGGACAACCACTCCATTCCAGACACAAAGTCATCTAACAGTGTCATCAATCTCTCAGATTATAAACCCAACAAGGTGGAGCTCGCAGTGCTTTCTAGAGGACTCTCATTCTGTCCCACTAAGGCCCTAGATAAAACTGAACTCTGCAGTGATATGGAACATTTTTTCAGGAGACTGTTGTGTTTCGGTAGCTGAGGAGGACAGGAACAACAGCAGGGCAGCAAAACACCTGAGATGTTGGTAACTGAGAGATAACTACACCTAAAGGCAGAAAGATGAAAGCTATCTGCCCCGGAGCAGATCCCCAAAGAAAATAGGAAGCCCCCAAACATATAATGGCGGTTAGACAAGATGAAAACACAAACATAGGCAGAAAATAGATTGAGCAAACGCTGGGGCCACAAGCTGACTAAATAGGGTAGGAAAGGAGAGATTACTTTCTGAAACCCAGAAAACCCTACAAAAATCCAACAATTCTGATTATAAAAATTCTGAGATCACATGATCTCGCCACCCGCTAAATCAGATCTCAGTGTGAACAAAACCAAGCTGCAGCCGCTGAAAAAATAGGAAAAAGCAAATGAGCAAATAACAGTGGCTGCAGATAAACTGTGAGGAGCTCAGGCCCAGGAGGGAACCTGGCTGACCTCCACAAAAGTGCAGAAAACAATGCAAAAAGCAAGCACAAAAAGAAAAGCAAAAAATATCTTATCTGAAAGCAGGAGATGCAGGCAAGACTCCAGCAAACTTCCAAATGAACCATGAACCACAATTGAGACAAGAACAATTGATCACCGGCAACCATCATGGGAGGGAACCTCCCTTATATAGACCTATACAGTCTCTGAAAATCAACAAAGAAATCATCATTAAACCTGCTGACAAGTGAGGTGCAATAGTCATGATGAGCACATCAGACTATATGAAAGAAGCAAACAGACAACTTAGGCCTCTTTCACACATCCGTACCGGATGCGGTTTTTTTAGCATTGACTTTCATTAGCGCCGGATCGTGCCTGATGTCATTGCGTTGCATCAGTTTTTGTCCGGATCCGGCGGAAATGTACATTCGGCGGCCGGACGAAACGGTGACTGCAACGTTTTTTATTTTTTCCGGAGCCGCCTGATAGTGCCTGAAGCGGCGCATCAGGCGGACGGAAATAATAGAAGTTAATGGAACCGGACCAGTCTTTTGTGCAAACCGTCAAAAGACTGATCCGGATTCTGGAAATCAGCGACTACTACTACTACTACTACTACATTTTTCACTGTCTCCGGACATGCGAACCCGCATTTTCTGGCTGCAAAACTTCTTTTTCCGGGTTCAAAAGTTCAGGTCGGATCCAGCAAAAAAAAATGATCCGTTGCATCAGTTTTTTCATTTCAGCGCCGGATCCGTCCCTTCAGGTATTTGACGGATTATGCCTGACACAAAAAAACGGATGTGTGAAAGCAGCCTTACGTAAAAACACACGCTACTACAGAAAACTGGAGTCGGACCCTACAAAGAACTATTACAAGGAACTAAACAAGTTGGTATCTTGTCTGCCTGACAAATCCATAAGAGCAGATGCCCTGATACCAGAGAGTCCAAGAACAGGGACCTTCTACATGCTTCCCAAAATCCACAAATCTGGAAATCCAGGGAGGCCGATTATTTCATGTGTGGACACCCTTACTGAGCAGGTATCTGGATGGGTAGAGGGTGTTCTTAAACCCTGGTAAAGGATACACCCAGCTACATTCAGGACACAACTGACCTACTGAATAAACTAGCAGCAATAGGTCCTCTACCAGAAGGAACCATCCTGGCCACCATGGATGTGGAATCTTTGTACTCTAATATTCCACACCAGGATGGATTAAATGCCTGCAAAGTCTTCATGGAAAACACTGGGAATGATGCTGATTCTGTGGTGAAACTCACAAAATTCATCCTCACCCACAATTACTTTGAATTTGACAACAAGATCTATCTACAGGAGACTGGCACAGCGAAGGGAAGTAAAATGGCTCCACAGTATGCAAATCTTTTCATGGCCAAGCTTGAAAGCGACTTTTTGTCCTTGTGTCCCATCAGGCCTCGGGCCTACTACCGCTACATTGATGACATTCATTTCTAATCATCTGGACGGAGTCTGAGCAACAGCTAAAGACGTTCCATGAACAGTTCAGCCAATTTCATCCCACCATCAACCTCAACTACTCCAGCACGGAAATTAACTTTTTGGACACCATCATTAAGCTAAAGAACAATGTGGCTGTTAATTAATTATTGATTACTTATGTGATATGGTATATTTATAGCCTGGTTCCCTAGTGGCAATTTCTGCTGGGGATAAATATTCTAGTATATCATCCTTTATAAGGAGTGAATCATTCATCATTTTATTAATTATGATATATTATGTCTCTTGGCCCAGATGAACGTGTCGCTTTATGATGTCACATGATGCAATTGTGTTCCCCTATATCCATTTTCTCTCTATGATGTTATGTAATTCTAGTATTGTATTTAATAAAATTTTAATTTTATATTTTTGATAAAATTGCCAATTGATCATCTTTTTTTGTTGATGTTCTACCCAGGGTAAATGATAGGCTAATAATCCTGTATGGACACATGAGAAGTATAGCTATTTAGCCTAATTTATATCATGTGTCCAGGTCATACTTGGTATATTTACATTACAAAGCTAAAGATGAAAATAACCGGGTGCCTTTAGTGGTCACCTACAATCCAAATCTGGAGATGCTAAGGGGAGCTGCACGGAAACTACAACCTTTACTACACAAAGATGCCCGATTACAATCCATATTTCCAGACCCCCACTACTGTGTTTTAGGCAGCCCCAAATCTAAGAAGCATCATTGTCAGAAGCTCCCAGTCCTCCCAACAGCTGCAGGAACCTTTCCTTGCAACCAGAAAAAATGTAAAACCTGTCCATTTATAATGACCACGGACAAGATAAAGATCCCAACTCCCATCAGGACTACAAGATCCCAGGTACTTTCAGCTGCATCACATCTAATGTGGTGTACATAATTATATGTACTAAATGTCCAACTGGGGGTCTGTATGTGGGAGAGACCGGGCAAAAACTGAGAACAAGGATGAATTCTCATCGCCACACAATAAGAGAAAAAAGAATGGATCTACCTGTGGCCAAACATTTTTGTATGCCCGATCACAGCACCATGGACATGAAATTGCTTGTACTGAAAGGTAATTTCACATCTCCGGTGACATTGTGGGCTTGATGTCACCAGACAATACAAAAGGTGACATCAACCCCACAAATACTACCCCACTTGCCACCGCTATAGGGCAAGTGGGAATATGTGGGCTTGATGTCACCGGACAATACAAAAGGTGACATCAACCCCACAAATACTACCCCACTTGCAACCGCTACAGGGCAAGTGGGAATAGCGAGGCTAAGTGCCAGAATTGGCACATCTATAAGATGCGCCATTTCTGGGGCGGCTGAGAGCTGGTGTTTTTAGCCTGGGGGTGCCAACATCCATGGCCTCTTCCCAGGCTATTAATATCAGTCCGCCGCTGTCTGCCTAGCCTTTGCTGGTTCGATTTCATAGGGGGACCCTCATGTCAATTTTTTTCTGGAGTTCCCCTGTAAACTAGCCAGTAAAAGCTAAGCAAACATCTGTGAGATGATATTAATAGCCTGGGAACCTTTATAGCTATTGGCTCCTTCCCAGAATATTAACATTAGCCCTCAGTGGTCGACTTTCCCTCTGCTAGTTACGAAAATTACGTGGGAGCCCACGCAATTTAAAAAAATATATATATATTTTGGAAAAAAAACAGATATTGCGTTTCAAGCAGATTGTGTGTGTGTGTAGGGGGTGTGTGTCTTTTATTTAACTCTTTATGTATCATTTTATTAATGAGGGTATCTGACTGACACCTGTTCATTACTAAACCTCGGGCTTGATATTACATACAATATATTATATAGCAGTATATTGCACCCCCTATAGGAGTATAAGCATCCCATAGTATAATGCACACAAAGTATAATGCACCCCGCATAGGGATATAATGCACCTCATAGTATAATGCAGCCACCCCATAGTATCATGCAGCAGCCCCATAGGGATATAATGCACCTCATAGTATAATGCAGCAGCCATAAGAAATAATACATCTCATAGTATAATGCAGCAGCCCATAGTATCATGTAGCAGCCCCATAGGGATATAATGCATCTCATAGTATAATGTAGCAGCTCCATATGATAAATGCATTCATAGTATAATGCAGCCCATAGGGATATAATGCATCTCATAGTATAATGCAGCAGCCCCATAGGATATAATGCTCTCATAGTATAATGCAGCAGCCCCATAGTATCATGTAGCAGCCCATAGGATATAATGCATCTCATAGTATAATGTAGCAGCTCCATAGGGATATAATGCATCTCATAGTATAATGCAGCAGCCCCATAGGGATATAATGCATCTCATAGTATAATGCAGCAGCCCCATAGGGATATAATGCATCTCATAGTATAATGCAGCAGCCCCATAGTATCATGTAGCAGCCCCATAGGGATATAATGCATCTCATAGTATAATGTAGCAGCTCCATAGGGATATAATGCATCTCATAGTATAATGCAGCAGCCCCATAGGGATATAATGCATCTCAAGTATAAGCAGCAGCCCATAGGGATATAATGCATCTCATAGTATATGCAGCAGCCCATAGTATCATGTAGCAGCCATAGGGATATAATGCATCTCATAGGATAATTCAGCAGCCCCATAGTGATATAATGCACCTCATAGTATAATGCATAACATTTCCTTCCCCATAGTAGTATAATGCACCACCATACCAGTATAATATGCCCCATGCCGCGGCTTTACAATTAAAAAAAAAAAAAAAAAAAAAGGTTTTCCTTACCTGGCTGAGCTCCTCCTCTCTGATTCGGCTGAGGCGCGCAGCATTGCTTCGGCGTATGACAGGTGCCGGCCTGTGATTGGCTGGCGGCTGTTAACTGTTACCGTGCGGGAGGAATCTCCTGCACAGCAATAGATTTTAACTGATCGTACGTCGGAGGACGCGCGGTCAGTTACGGAAGCCTGCTGCTTGTGCCCAGTGAGCAGAACAGAGGGGGCCGCCTGTCAGTCAATCGCATGGATTTCCACAGCCGAGCAGCAGCATGCAAGCCTTATATCACCAAGCACAACGCCAAGATGAAATGGGGTTCAGCACGCAGACACTATCTGTGCCCTAATGCCGCTGCCTCACTGTGAGCTCCTGCGTGCATAGATCATCTACCACATCACTGACTGACAGGGCTGCAGTGCAGGGGCCCCTGGGGGCCACACAGGACAGTCACCTCCTGGCAGACAGCTTCAGTGCCGGACTAAGAGGCAGAGCATCCTTCACCTCAGCCCGCACACTTCTGACACCATCTATTCAGAGAACACTGATAATCCACCACTGCAGCAGCTGCAAGTCTCCAAAGATTCAACAGCTGCCCCCCGCACTCACATCACAAGACCACCGACTGACCTCGGATCAGCAGCACCTCCTGCTGTGTAAAGGGGATGTTGTTAGCCTTGGCGAAGATATACACAGCGCGGCAGGGCTGAGACAGCAAGTCCAAGTACAGGGTCAGGTCCGACATGATGACACCAGTGCTGTACTCGGCGCTCCCCGGCAGTGACAGGCTCCGGGAAGGGACTCTGGTTACACAGCAGAGCCCACGCCCACGGCACAGAGCCTCTCCCACCTGATGCTGTCACCTTTGCCCTGCTTGTGGCTCCATTAGGGCACTGTGACATTGTGGCTTCATGGCTGACAAAGCTGCCACTGCCATCTTGTTCTAAACCTCCTGTCATAGAATTTACTGGCATAGAGAATCACTTTCTGGTGGAATTCAGAGTGTTAACCCTGTGAGAAAGCACATGTCGGCCTCATTAGCATAAAACTAGGGCATGTTCACACTGCGTGTCTGTTTTCCAAGCAAAAGACGCCTCAGCGTTCGTTCCTTTTCTCTGAAGTTTTGTAATCCTGAGGTGTCTTTCGCCAGCATTTTTTGGGTGATTTCCTCAGCGTTTTTTCAGAGGGTTCCAGACTTTTTAAAAAAAAATTTATACAGGAATTAAGAAAACAGCGTTTATTTTCAGTAAAAAAAACAAAAAAAAAAACCTTGTTGGATCTTTTTTTAGTTCTATTGACTTCCAGCAAGGGTGGAGATCTTCAGGCCCGGGCCGTTTACAGCCTTCGATCACCTTTTCTCTGGCCCCCGGGTCGGCAGTACTCACAGCCAACAGCAACATTTTTACGGCTGTCAGCTTTCTAATTTGGCTATGTGCACACGTTGCGGTTTTGTTGCGGCTCCGCAGCGGATTTTCTGTGAATTGCAGCAGATCCGCAAGTGTGTGACCAAAGTTAAGCAATGAGGAAAAAAAAATTGCTGTGCATATGCTGCGGAAAATTCCACACGGAATCCGCAGCGGTTTATTTTTCGCAGCATGTCAGTTCTTTTTGCGTTCTTACACCCATTGAATTAATGAAAATCACAGGGGTAAAAAACGCATACCAATCCGCAAAAAATGCACAAAATCCGTGCGGATTTTCATATGCTTTTTCTGGCAAGAGATGCAGAATTCGCTCAGGAAATTCCTGAGCCCAATTCGCAACGTGTGCACATAGCCTTTCTCCCTGCTCTGCGTTCACCACTGAACGCTGCAGAGCGTGCAATGAAGATTACGTCCTGACACTTGCCAGTGCCAGAGTCAGGATGTCTGTCACAATCAATTTTTGGATTTGTGGCAGATCTGGTTCCACTCAGGCCGTGTTCACATTAGCGTATATGTGCGCAGCGTATACCGCATGCGTCTTGCATACATATCTTTAACATTGTATACGAAGAGACATGCGTTTGCATATGCATGCGTCGTTTCATGGTGTCCGGCGAACACAACATGTTGCATTTTTTGAAGCATCAAAAATCCGTCAAATATGCACAGTCATGCACATGCGGATGAGTGCGTCAAAAAACCACATTACTGTCTATGGGAACGCATCGGTACGCAAGGACAAGCGCATGGATGCGTTCGATGTGCATGCAGCCTTCAGACTGCACATGTCCAGGAACTGATTACAGCAACTGGAAATATAGAACGCATGCGCATAAACAACGCAAATGCATGCAAAAACGCATACACACGCAGCTTTTTTTGGCATCGTGTGTAAGATGATGCGGATAAAAACGCTGCATAAACATGTATTTTTGCATGCGTTTGTGCATGCAGATGATACGCTGCGCACAGAAACGCTAATGTGAACTTAGCCTTAAACCTTTTTTCCTTTCAGGCCAGCGGGGGTTAATGGCAGTTTTTCCCCCCTGGCAATCAGGTGTTACTGATGTGGGTGGTGACCACTCCCACCATCCTTTAAAAGGTCACGTGATGCATCAGCTGTCTGTTGGTAATACAATTTCCAGCCTTACAGGAGGAGCTCTCTGGTGTCAGCCACGTTTGGTGTTTGGATTCCAGTTGCAGTTGTTATCTGCGGTGTGGAACAGTAGCGGTGTTCATAAGCTAAGGGTGATGTTTTTGCACCTTGTCCCTTTGGTGTTTGTCACTTCCCCCTGTCTGTATTTTCTGCAGAGTTGAGGCTAGTGCTCCTTGCCAGCCAGTCCACTAGCCAGGGCAGCAATAGGTGACTACTAGGGACTAGGTTTGTGACGGTGGCGGGGGGAAGGACCCGCATAGGGCGTTAGGGGAGTGCAGGGACAGGCTCAGGTTTGAGCTCGGGTGGTGACCATCCCTCATTCTCTATTGTTAGGGCCTTCCTCTCACCTTTTCCATCCCGTTGTTTGTGAGATGTGCCATCCGCTGACCGACCACCTGTTGGGTCGTGTCATACTGAGACAATGTCCTTTTCTGTCCCACAAAGACAGACAGCAGTGGCTGCCCCGGCATCTCCTGTGATGTCTATAATGCATCCCCAGGTCTCCTGTGATGTTTATACCGCAGCCCCAACATCTCCTGCCCCATGTCTCCTGTGATGTCAATGCTGCAGCCCTGGCGTCTCCTGTAATGTTTTGCCGCAGCGCCAGCATCTCCTGTGATGTCTATGCCGCAGAGCTGGCGTCTCCTGTGATGTCTATGCCACAGCCCCAGCGTCTCCTGTGATGTCTATGCCACAGTCCCCATGTTTCCTGTGATTGTGATGTATACACAGCAGTCTCGGTGTTCTTATGTTGTATACACAGCAATCTCAGTGTCTCCTATGTGATGTATGCAGCTCTCTGAGTCTCCTATGTAATCTGAATACTGCAGTCTCGGTGTCTCCTATGTGACATGCTACAGACGAACATTTACAGGAAACCCACGTCTGTCAACGCATTATTATATTCCTCTTTATCTCATCCTCTGTCCCTAATTACATCAATTTCAGTGGGCCAGTTTTTGTGCCTCATGTGATTATGTTCAACAGATGTAAATTTTAAAAATTGGGCAAAAGATCTAAAACTAAGATTTAGGGAATGTGGCTATAGCCATCAATGTATCAAAAGAACCTATCAAAGAGCGAGAAATACATTGAGACATGAAGCATTGTACTCCACTCATACAGCATCGTCTTAGAATAAAGTAATCCTCATTACAAAGTATCTGTCTAACAGCTCTAGCTCGCCCTCCTCCCCTGGATACTTCTGAAGGTGAAGAGGCCAGGGCCTCCGCCCTTGCAAACCGGGTACCCAAGCAGTGTCCTTGACAATACCCACTCCATTTTACTACTTCCTGAGTCTGCCAATCTGCTGAAGGATTGTGCAGAGCGAGCCAAGGAAGTCCCAGTACCACAGGTGAGGGCAGTCTAGCACATAAGAGTCTAAACACCTCAGTGTGCATGGCCCTCACCTGAAGCTGTGCGTCTCGGACGCCTTGAGTACAATGCCCCTGTCTCAAGGGGGTGGAGTCGATGGCGATTATGGGTCTGGAGAGAGTGTAAAGGAGAGAATGGCTAATGAAATCAATTATTAACCTTACATAAGCTAGTAATATATGTGGTGTGACAAGATGGCGCCTACATCCTGGAACTACACCCTGGAATCCTTGGAATGTGAGATGGATACACTGAAGACCATATATGGAATAGACCTAACACAGAGTGATGCAATGACTGTTGAGAAGCTGTGCAATGCCCTCTTCCTGTCTGCTACATGATCTTTTGTTTATACTAATAAAGTTCAGTTCTGTGCCAGCTCTTGCCGAGAGAGGAGCACCCATCTGACCCTGTATCTGATGTCTTTATTCTATGCATGCACTTGGTTCATATTTATCAGGTCAGGGCAGGCAATCACTAAGATCTCACCTTAAGAGATCACCCCAACAAGAGTATGTGGGATGAAGCTCTGGACCTGGATGAACCTAGCGTTGATCAAATTGAGCACAGCCCCACTATCTTGAAATGCAGACACGTCCACCTTAAACCCACCCAGGTGGATTACAGCTGGTAGAAAAAATTATGTCCTACCAATGGAGGTGATGACGCCACTCGCTGACCTTCATGAAACCCGGGCCACCTATTTTTCCTGGCAGTTGTTTACTATGTGATCTGGAGGGACATGTGCCCACGAAATGGCCCTTTTTACCATAATTGAAACACACTCATGCCTTACGCCTGATCAAAAGGTAGTTTACCAGAGTGAGGCGCCGTCCCCACCTGCATGGGTTCCTCAGTATGCTCAGTGCTGACCTCCCTTGACCCCAGACCTCCTGCACACAGAGGTGACTCCCTATGTCTCTGGTGAAGATGACGATCAACCCAGATCGCCAGAGACATGGCTGCCTCAAGGGAGTCAGGAGTCTCATACAGAGTTAAGGCATTCTTCACCCTTACTGTAAGCCCCTCACAGAACTGACTACGGAGTGCAGGGTCGTTCCACTTGGTGTCCATGGCCCAAGTCTGTAACTCAGAGCAATATTACTCTGCCGGCTGGTCTCCTTGCTGAAGGTGGCGCAGTATTGACTCAGCTAAGGCGACGCAATGGGGTCTGTTATGTTTCGGTAGCTGAGGAGTGCAGGTAAAAAAGGCAATACACCAGAGCAGTTGGAATCTATGGGATTGCAGTACTCTGACTAACCACCACAACTAGAGGCAGCCGTGGAGCGTTCCTACGTTGGTCCTAGACGCCTCGTCACAGCCTGAGAAACTAACTACACCTAAAGATAGAAATAGGAAAGCTATCTGCCCCGGAGCAGAACCCCAAAGATAATAGAAAGCCCCCAAACATGTAATGGCGGTTAGACAAGAGGAAATACTGACACAGAAAGAAAATAGAATGAGCAAACGCTGGGGCCCAAACTATCTAAATAGAAAAGGACAGGAAGGGTACTTACTGCAATCCCAGAAAACCCTGAAAAACACCAACTCTACTAATTTCAAAATCACCTGAGATCACACGACCTCTACCACCTAAATTAGCTCTCTGGTGTAACAAAATCAAAACAGCAGCCACTGAAAAAAGTGGAAAAAGCAAAAGAACAAAACTCAGTGGCTGAACTAAACTGAGAAGGCAGAAGCCCCCGGAGGGACCCAGAAGGCCCCCAAAGAAGTGCAGGACAAAATGCAAAAATATAGCAACAACACAAAAGAAGAAAAATTCTTATCTGGTAGCAGGAGATGCAGACACGACACAGCAGGCTACAAGGGAAACTGGAATGAAGGATTCAGACCAGAACAATTGATCACCGGCAACCCTGATGGGAAAATGACTCCCTTATATAAGACCAGTCAGTAACACCTGATTCCCAGTCCTCACAATCTTCACTAGTACCGCTTGTAACCACCAGAGGGAGCCTCTGCTCAGAACTCATCTCAAACCCATTCACAACAGTACCCCCCCCCTTGAGGAGGGGTCACCGAACCCTCATTTGAGCAACCAGGTCGGTCAGGATGAGTTCTATGATACGCACGGATAAGTCTCCTAGCATGGATGTCCGAAGCAAACACCCAAGAATTGTCTTCCTGACCATAACCTCTCCATTTAACCAAATACTGGAGTCTTCGTCTAGAAAAACGAGAATCCAATATTTTCTCAACCACATACTCCAGATTGCCCTCAACCAAAACAGGGTCAGGAGGCACAGTAGCAGGAACCACTGTCTCAACAAACCTCTTCAACAAGGACTTGTGGAACACGTTATGGATCTTAAATGTCCCTGGAAGAAGCAAACGAAAAGAAACAGGATTAATAATCTCCATGATCTTATAAGGTCCAATGAACCTAGGCTTAAATTTAGGAGATGCTACTCTCATAGGAATATTCTTTGAGGACAACCAGACCAAGTCCCCCACTTTAAACCGAGGACCATCAGTCCTATGCCGGTTAGCAAACCGCTGGGCCTTCTCCTGAGAGAGGGACAACCTCTCCACTACCTGGTCCCAAATCTGTTGCATACGCTCAACAACAGAGTCAACACCTGGACAGACAGAAGCTTCCGTCTGTCCTGAAGAAAATCGAGGGTGAAAACCAGAATTACAGAAAAACGGAGACATCAAAGTGGCAGAGCTAGCCCTATTATTAAGAGCAAACTCAGCCAAAGGCAAAAAAGAGACCCAGTCATCCTGATCAGCAGACACAAAGCATCTTAGATAAGTCTCTAATGTCTGGTTTGTTCTCTCAGTTTGACCATTGGTCTGAGGATGAAATGCCGAGGAGAAAGACAATTGAACACCCAGTTTAGAACAAAAAGTCCTCCAAAATCTGGAAACAAACTGGACTCCTCTGTCAGACACAATGTTCTCAGGAATGCCGTGTAAACGAACCACGTGCTGAAGAAACAACGGCACCAATTCAGAGGAGGAAGGCAACTTAGGTAATGGCACAAGATGTATCATTTTGGAAAACCTATCACAAATTACCCAGATGGTGGTCATTCTCTGAGAAACAGGAAGATCGGAAATGAAATCCATAGAGATATGGGTCCATGGTCTCTTGGGCACAGGCAATGGCATCAACAAACCACTAGAGCGAGAGCAAGGCTTGGAGCGAGAGCAAGTCCCGCAGGACTGCACAAATTCCCTGACATCGCGAGACAAGGTAGGCCACCAAAAGGACCGACTAACCAAGTCTCTGGTACCAAAAATTCCGGGATGCCCAGCCAATGCGGAACAATGAATCTCAGACATCACACTCTTTTTCCATTGGTCCGGGACAAACAATTTTCCAACAGGGCAGCGCTCGGGCCTATCCTCCTGACACCCCTCCAGAGCAAGTCTCAAATTGGGCGAGATGGCGGAAAGAATTACACCCTCTTTCAAAATAACAGAAGGATCAGATAACTCAGGAGAGTCCACAAGGAAACTCCTCGAGAGGGCATCCGCCTTAACATTCTTAGTGCCAGGAAGAAAGGAAACCACAAAATTAAAACGTGTGAAAAACAAGGCCCACCTGGCCTGTCTAGGATTGAGTCGCTTGGCAGATTCCAGATAGACCAGATTCTTATGGTCCGTAAGGACCACCACCTGATGTTTGGCTCCCTCCAGCCAATGTCTCCACTCTTCAAAAGCCCACTTCATGGCCAATAACTCCCGATTACCCACGTCATAATTACGTTCAGTAGGAGAAAATTTTCGAGAGAAAAAGGCACAAGGTTACTTTTAGAGGTCTCTGGATCTTTTTGGGACAAAACGGCACCTGCCCCAATTTCAGAGGCATCAACCTCCACCTGAAATGGCAGAGAAACATCAGGCTGCCGTAGAACAGGAGCAGAAGTGAATCTCTGCTTAAGTTCCTGAAATGCAGAGACTGCCTCAGGAGGCCAATTCACCACATCAGAACCCTTTCTGGTCAAATCAGTTAATGGTTTAACAATAACCGAGAAATTACCAATAAATTTACGATAAAAATTGGCAAAACCCAAAAATCTCTGAAGAGCCTTTAATGAAGTAGGTTGGACCCAATCACAGATGGCCTGAACCTTGACCGGGTCCATTTCAATAACAGATGGGGACAAAATGAATCCCAGAAATGAGATCTTCTGTACGCCAAAAAGACACTTTGATCCCTTCACATACAGAGCATTATCCCTCAAAATCTGGAACACAGTCCGAACATGTTTCACATGAGAGTCCCAGTCATTAGAAAAAATCAAGATATCATCCAAATAAACAATCAGAAATTTGTCCACAAAATCCCTGAAAATGTCATTCATGAAGGACTGGAAGACGGAAGGGGCATTAGTGAGCCCAAAGGGCATCACGAGGTACTCAAAATGCCCTTCAGGGGTATTGAATGCCGTCTTCCATTCATCCCCGTGCTTAATGCGAATAAGGTTATACGCCCCCCTGAGGTCAAGCTTGGTAAACCAAGTAGCGTTTTTCACCCTGGAAAACAGGTCAGAAATCAAGGGTAACGGGTATTGATATTTCACAGTAATATTGTTCAAGAGACGATAATCAATACACGGCCTTAATGAACCATCTTTTTTGGCCACAAAGAAAAAACCGGCACCTAAGGGTGAAGAGGATGGTCTGATATGACCCTTCTCCAATGATTCCTTGATATAAGACCGCATAGCGTCATGTTCAGGTACAGACAAGTTAAAAAGGCGACCTTTAGGGAATTTACTACCCGGCACTAATTCAATAGCGCAGTCATAGCTCCTATGGGGAGGTAAGGATGCAGATTTACTTTCGCTAAACACATCAGAAAAATCAAACAAAAAGTCAGGAACATCCTGAGCTTGGGGGGAGGCAGAAAAACAGGAGTGTTGGTATTAACACATTGGCAGCCCCAACTGGTTACAGACACAGATTTCCAATCCAAAACAGGATTATGAGACTGTAACCAAGGGAAACCCAGCACGATAATGTCATGCAGATTATATAGAACCAAAAATTTGCAGCACTCCTGGTGATCAGGTTCAACCCTCATTATCACCTGAGTAGAAAACTGGGGTTTTTTCTCAGCCAAAGGGGTAGAATCGATCCCCAGTAGGGGAATAGACTTCTGTAGGGGTATCAAGGGAAACCCACAACGTTTAGCAAAATCATAATCCATCAGGTTAATAGCTGCTCCAGAATCAACGAAAGCCTGAGCAGAAAATGAGGACAGAGAGCATATCAGAGTGACAGTTAATAAAAACTTAGTCTGAACACTACCCAAGACAACTGAGCGTGCAAAACGTCTTCCCCGCTTAGGGCAGACTGAAATAGCATGAGAGGCATCACCACAGTAGAAACATAACCTATTGCGCTTTCGAAACTCATGACGCTGTGCCCCAGACACCACTCCATCACACTGCATGGGCTCAGAAGCTGGCTCACAAGGCAACACCACTCCACGCATACTTCTCCGCTCACGCAAACGTCTGTCAATTTGAATCGCTAATGACATAGAATCATTGAGACCAGAGGGGACACGGAATCCCACCATAACACCCTTTACATTATCCGACAGACCCTTCCGGAAAAGGGCCGCCAAAGCGTCGTCATTCCATTTGGTCAGGACTGCCCACCTACGGAATCTCTGACAGTATAACTCAGCGTCATCAAGCCCCTGATTTAATGCCAACAAGGCTTTTTCAGCTTGATCAGTGACATTAGGCTCATCGTACAATAACCCCAAAGCCTGAAAAAACGCATCAACATCACTCAAAACAGGATCCCCAGGTATCAGGGAAAAAGCCCAATCCTGAGGATCGCCGCGCAGGAGAGAGATGATAATTTGAACCTGCTGCGCTGCGTTCCCTGAGGACTTAGATTTTAAGGCAAAAAACAATTTACAATTATTTTTGAAATTCTGAAACTTAGCTCGATCCCCTAAAAACAAATCTGGCATGGGGATCCTAGGTTCCACAACAGGCAACCCAGCAAGATAGATAGCAATACTCCGAACCTCAGTGGCAAGCTGATCCACACGGCCAGACAACTGTGCAAACTCCATTGGGAGAAAAGATCCTCCCCAGCACCCAGAGATACAGAGGGAAAAAAAAAAAAATGCAACAAACAGAAAAATATCTCTGACAACTCTGACAACCTTTTTTCTATCACAATATTTTTTCCCTTCTGTGAGTACCATACAATTTTCAATTTTTTGGCCGGTGATACTGTTATGTTTCGGTAGCTGAGGAGTGCAGGTAAAAAAGGCAATACACCAGAGCAGTTGGAATCTATGGGATTGCAGTACCCTGACTAACCACCACAACTAGAGGCAGCCGTGGAGCGTTCCTACGTTGGTCCTAGACGCCTCGTCACAGCCTGAGAAACTAACTACACCTAAAGATAGAAATAGGAAAGCTATCTGCCCCGGAGCAGAACCCCAAAGATAATAGAAAGCCCCCAAACATGTAATGGCGGTTAGACAAGAGGAAATACTGACACAGAAAGAAAATAGAATGAGCAAACGCTGGGGCCCAAACTATCTAAATAGAAAAGGACAGGAAGGGTACTTACTGCAATCCCAGAAAACCCTGAAAAACACCAACTCTACTAATTTCAAAATCACCTGAGATCACACGACCTCTACCACCTAAATTAGCTCTCTGGTGTAACAAAATCAAAACAGCAGCCACTGAAAAAACTGGAAAAAGCAAAAGAACAAAACTCAGTGGCTGAACTAAACTGAGAAGGCAGAAGCCCCCGGAGGGGACCCAGAAGGCCCCCAAAGAAGTGCAGGACAAAATGCAAAAATATAGCAACAACACAAAAGAAGAAAAATTCTTATCTGGTAGCAGGAGATGCACACACGACACAGCAGGCTACAAGGGAAACTGGAATGAAGGATTCAGACCAGAACAATTGATCACCGGCAACCCTGATGGGAAAATGACTCCCTTATATAAGACCAGTCAGTAACACCTGATTCCCAGTCCTCACAATCTTCACTAGTACCGCTTGTAACCACCAGAGGGAGCCTCTGCTCAGAACTCATCTCAAACCCATTCACAACAGGGGTCATTATATATAACGCCCAGTGCCAGAAAAAATCCCTCCACCATTTGAAGTGACTGAGAGTCAGACAGGAGAGAAAACGCCCATGCTTGGGGGTCACCCTGGCGGAGCGGGTTTACTACCCCACACGTTGCTCCTCTGCACCTTAGGAAACTGGAAGTAACCTGAAGTACAGTTTACAGACCCCCGGAAATGCTGCGGTCTTCCGGCTCCAATGTCACAGATTACTCTTCCAACTCTCCTTCTCATATGAACTACTCTCCCACTGTTAGCCATGCAGCAAATGCTTGCTTTGACAAGGATTTTTAACAAAGAAAGTAGTTGTTTACCGAGCTCAGCTGTGAGCGCAGGGATTTCCAACATGGCCGATTAACCCCTGTTCTGCCATTTTAAAATGAAGGAGAAGTGCTTCTTCTCAGCGCCGGAGTAGGAGCAGTCAGATGCTGCGGTCTTCTGGTTCCTCACTGTTGCGGTAACCCTGTAACATTACCATTTCCAAACAACAATGATGATATACTGTCTGGAGAAATTTTGGCCAATTTTATTGGCTGATACAACCTTGTCCCTGATATCTAACTGAAAACTAGTATTACCTACTGATATTCAAGGAATCTTTGTGATCATCTGGTCAAACTCACTACACAAATGTAACCCCCACTTTTTTTTAGACAATATTTGTCCTAATCCGGGATGTATACCATGCGACAAATGTAAAAACCAAAGACAAACATAATAAGCAAAAACCCTGCAGTGAGTAAACAGCAATAGTGAAATAAAAAAAATATACGGTACTTAGTTAACATAATTTTGATTAAAAAAAAATGCAAAGCCATCCCACCACTTCATGGTGACCCTAATCAGGACTGTCCTAACTCTAATATTAAACCTTACCATTTGTCAAGAAACATGCATAGGGCTAAGGACTGAGCCCAGCTAGTAGAAACATAGCCATGGGGAAAAACATCAATATAATGTCCGGCTCAAAGAAAAGGCAGGTCACACGTTTATATAATAATAATCTTTATATAGCGCCAACATATTCCACAGTGCTTTACAGTTTAACAGTTTCAAAATACAAGTCAACAAACACAGAGTGCAAACAAACTGAAAAAAAAAAAAAACTAACGCAATATACTGGGATATAAATTGGTATTTTTTTCCAATTTGTTTGCACTCTGTGCATATAAAGGTGTGGCCTGCCTTTTCTTTGAACTGAACATGGCTGTGGGTCTACAAGCCGGGCTCAGTCCTTCTCAGCCATTATCCACATGTACATCACTTGACAAACGGTAAGGTCCTAATATTAGAGTTAGGGCTCATACTCACTGGCTGGAAAAAAATCGGTCCGTTTTCTGCAGGAAAAAAACGGTACATTTGTTGTAAAAAGGCATGCGATTTTGATGCGATTTTAAATCGCACCATACGTTTTCTATCAGTTTTCCATCAGTTTTCCATCTGTATGCAATGCGATTTTAACATGAAGTTTTACATAGAGCAGTTATCTCTATGTAAAAAGTCATGTAAAAATCACATTGTAACAAAAAAATGTACACAAAAAGCAAATAATTATATATATAATATATATATATATATATATATATATATATACATCTAATATATATATATATATATACAGTCAGGGCCAGAAATATTTGGACAGTGACACAATTTTCGCGAGTTGGGCTCTGCATGCCACCACATTGGATTTGAAATGAAACCTCTACAACAGAATTCAAGTGCAGATTGTAACGTTTAATTTGAAGGGTTGAACAAAAATATGTGTTAGAAAATGTAGGAATTGTACACATTTCTTTACAAACACTCCACATTTTAGGAGGTCAAAAGTAATTGGACAAATAAACATAACCCAAACAAAATATTTTTATTTTCAATATTTTGTGGCGAATCCTTTGGAGGCAATCACTGCCTTAAGTCTGGAACCCATGGACATCACCAAACGCTGGGTTTCCTCCTTCTTAATGCTTTGCCAGGCCTTTACAGCCGCAGCCTTCAGGTCTTGCTTGTTTGTGGGTCTTTCCCTCTTAAGTCTGGATTTGAGCAAGTGAAATGCATGCTCAATTGGGTTAAGATCTGGTGATTGACTTGGCCATTGAAGAATGTTCCACTTTTTTGCACTCATGAACTCCTGTGTAGCTTTGGCTGTATGCTTGGGGTCATTATCCATCTGTACTATGAAGCGCCGTCCAATCAAGTTTGCAGCATTTGGCTGAATCTGGGCTGAAAGTATATCCCGGTACACTTCAGAATTCATCCGGCTACTCTTGTCTGCTGTTATGTCATCAATAAACACAAGTGACCCAGTGCCATTGAAAGCCATGCATGCCCATGCCATCACGTTGCCTCCACCATGTTTTACAGAGGATGTGGTGTGCCTTGGATCATGTGCCGTTCCCTTTCTTCTCCAAACTTTTGGCTTCCCATCATTCTGGTACAGGTTGATCTTTGTCTCATCTGTCCATAGAATACTTTTCCAGAACTGAGCTGGCTTCTGGAGGTGTTTTTCAGCAAATTTAACTCTGGCCTGTCTATTTTTGGAATTGATGAATGGTTTGCATCTAGATGTGAACCCTTTGTATTTACTTTCATGGAGTCTTCTCTTTACTGTTGACTTAGAGACAGATACACCTACTTCACTGAGAGTGTTCTGGACTTCAGTTGATGTTGTGAACGGGTTCTTCTTCACCAAAGAAAGTATGCGGCGATCATCCACCACTGTTGTCTTCCGTGGGCTCCCAGGTCTTTTTGGATTGATGAGTTCACCAGTGCTTTCTTTCTTTCTCAGGATGTACCAAATTGTAGATTTTGCCACTTCTAAAGTTGTAGCAATTTCTTGGATGGGTTTTTTTCTGTTCTTGCAGCTTAAGGATGGCTTGTTTCACCTGCATGGAGAGCTCCTGTGACCGCATGTTTCCTTCACAGCAAAACCTTCCAAATGCAAACACCACACCTCAAATCAACTCCGGCCCTTTCATCTGCTTAATTGAGAAAGACATAACAAAGGGATTGCCCACACCTGTCCATGAAATAGCCTTGGAGTCATTTGTCCAATTACTTTTGGTCCCTTTAAAAACAGGGTGGCACATGTTAAGGAGCTGAAACTCCTAAACCCTTCATCCAATTTTAACCCCTTCACCCCCAAGGGTGGTTTGCACGTTAATGACCGGGACAATTTTTACAATTCTGACCACTGTCTCTTTATGAGGTTATAACTCCGGAACGCTTCAACGGATCTTCGCGATTCTGAGATTGTTTTCTCGTGACATATTGTACTTCATGTTAGTGGTAAAATTTCTTCCATATAACTTGCGTTTATTTTTGAAAAAAACGCAAATATGGCGAAAATTTTGAAAATTTAGCAATTTTCAAACTTTGAATTTTTATTCCCTTAAAACAGAGAAATATGTAACACAAAATAGTTAAGAAATAACATTTCCCACATGTCTACTTTACATCAGCACAATTTTGGAATCAAAATTTTTTTTTGTTAGGAAGTTATAAGGGTTAAAAGTTGACCAGCGATTTCTCATTTTTACAACAAAATTTACAAAGCCATTTTTTTTAGGGACCACCTCACATTTGAAGTCACTTTGAGGGGTCTACATGACAGAAAATACCCAAAAGTGACACCATTCTAAAAACTGCACCCCTCAATGTTCTCAAAACCACATTCAAGAAGTTTATTAACCCTTCAGGTGCTTCACAGGAACTAAAGCAACGTGGAAGGAAAAAATGAATATTTAACTTTTTAGCCACAAAAATGATTTTCACAAACTTTTTTTTTATTTTCACAAGGGTAAAAGGAGAAAATGGACAGATAAGGTTGTTATGCAATTTCTCCTGAGTACGCCAATACCCCATATGTGGGGGAAAACCACTGTTTGGGCACATGGCAGAGCTCGTAAGGGAAGGAGCGCCGTTTGACTTTTTCAAACTAAAATTGGCTGGAGTTGAGATTGGACGCCATGTCGCGCTTGGAGAACCTCTGATGCGCCTAAACAGTGGAAACCCCCCACAAGTGACACCATTTTGGAAACTAGACCCCCTAAGGTACTTATCTAGATCTGTTGTGAGCACTTTGAACCCCCAAGTGTTTCACAAAAGTTTATAATGCCTGGGTGTGAAAAAAAAAAAAAAAAATTCCACAAAAATGATTTTTTAGTCCTAAATTTTTGAATTTTCCCAAGGAAATTGGACCCCAAAAGTTGTTGTCCAATTTGTCCTGAGTACGCTGATACCCCATATGTGGGGGTGGAAAACTGTTTGGGCGCACGGCAGGGCTTGGAAAGGAAGTAGTAACGTTTTGGAATGCAGACGTTGATGGGGGTCATGTTCCGTTTGCAGTGCCCCAGATGAGCCTAAACAGTGGAAATCCCCACAAGTGACCCCATTTTGGAAACTAGACCCCCTAAGGAACTTATCTAGATCTTTGGTGAGCACTTTGAACCCCCAAGTGCTTCACACAAGTTTATAATGCCCGGGCATGAAAATAAAAAATCCTATTTTTTTCCCACAAAAATTATCTTTTAGTCACTAATTCTTTATTTTCCCAAGGGTATCAGGAGAAATTGGACCACATAAGTTGTTGTCCAATTTGTCCTGAGTACGCTGATGCCCCATATGTGGGGGGGAACCACTGTTTGGGCGCACGGCAGAGCTCGGAAGGGAAGGAGCACCATTTGACTTTTTCCAACCAAAATTGGCTGGAATTGAGATTGGATGCCATGTTGCATTTGGAGAGCCCCTGATGTGCCTAAACAGTGGAAACCCCCACAAATGACCCCATTTGGGAAACTAGACCCCCTAAGGAACTTATCTAGATCTTTGGTGAGCAATTTGAACCCTCAAGTGCTTCACACAAGTTTATAACGTAGAGCCGTAAAATTTAAAAATCATATTTTTTCCACAAAAATGATCTTTTCACCCGAATTTTTATTTTTCCAAGGGTAACAAGACTCCAAAAGTTCTTGTGCAATTTGTCCTGAGTACACTGATACCCCATATGTGGGGGTATACCACTGTTTGGGTGCATGGCAGAGTTTGGAAGGGAAGGAGTGCCGTCTCACTTTTTCAACGCAGAATTGGCTGGACGCCATGTCGTGTTTGGAGAGCACCTGATCTGCCTAAACAGTGGAAACCCCCACAAATGACCCATTTTGGAAACTAGACCCTCAAGGAACTTATCTAGATGTGTGGTGAGAACTTTGAACCCCCACGTGTTTCACTAAAATTTATAACGTACAGCCTTAAAATAAAAAATCCTTTTTTTTTTTTACAAAAATGATTTTTTCGCCCCCAATATTTTATTTTCACAAGGGTAACAGAAGAAATTGGAACCCAAAAGTTGTTGTCCAATTTGTCCTGAGTACGCTGATACCCAATATGTAGGAGAAAACTACTGTATGGGTGCACGTCAGGGCTCGGAAGGGAAGTAGTGACGTTTTGGATTGCAGACTTTGATGGAATGGTCTGGGGCATCATGTCGCATTTGGAGAGCCCCTGATACGCCTAAACAGTGGAAACCCCCACAAGTGACCCCATTTTGGAAAATAGACCCCACAAGGAACTTATCTAGATGTGTGGTGAGCACTTTGAACCCCGAAGTGCTTCACAGAAGTTTATAACGCACAGCCGTAAAAATAAAAAATCCTTTTTTTTTTTACAAAAATGATTTTTTCGCCCCCAATATTTTATTTTCACAAGGGTAACAGGAGAAATTGGACCCCAAAAGTTGTTGTCCAATTTGTCCTGAGTACGCTGATACCCAATATGTGTGAGAAAACTACTGTATGGGCGCATGTCAGGGCTCGGAAAGGGAAGTAGTGACGTTTTGGATTGCAGACTTTGATGGAATGGTCTGGGGGCGTCATGTCGCATTTGGAGAGCCCCTGATGCGCCTAAACAGTGGAAATCCCCAACAAGTGACCCCATTTTGGAAAATAGACCCCACAAGGAACTTATTTAGATGTGTGGTGAGCGCTATGAAGCCCCAAGTGCTTCACAGAAGTTTATAATGTACAGCCGTAAAAACAAAAAAATCTTATTTTTTTTACAAAAATAATATTTTCGCCCCCAGTTTTTTATTTTCCCAAGGGTAACAGAAGAAATAGGACAAATTTCACAATAACTCTTGGGGTCCAGAGTACGCTGATACCCCATATGTGGGGATAAACTACTGTTTGGACGCATGGCAGAGCTCAGAAGTGAAGGAACACCGTTTGACTTTTTCAACGCAGAATTGGCTGGAATGGAGATCAGACGCCATGTCACATTTGGAGAGCCCCTGATGTGCCTAAACAGCGGAAACCCCCAATTCTAACTCCAACCCTAACCCAACACACCCCTAACCCTAGTCCCAACCCTAATCCCAACCCTAACCCTAATCCTAACTCTAACCCTAATCCTAACTTTAGCGCCAACCCTAACCCTAACTTTAGCCAAAACCCTAACCCTAACCCTAATGGGAAAATGGAAATAAATACATTTTTTTAATTTTATTATTTTTCCCTTACTAAGGGGGTGATAAAGGGGGTTTGATTTACTATTTATAGCGGTTTTTATGATTGGCAGCTGTCACGCTAAAAGACGCTTTTTATTGCAAAAAGTAGTTTTTTGCATCGCCACATTTTGAGAGCTATAATTTTTGCATATTTTGGCCCACAATGTCATGTGAGGTCTTAATTTTTGCGGGACGAGGTGACGCTTTTATTGGTACCATTTTTGAGCACGTGACATTTTTTGATCGCTTTTTATTTCGATTTTTGGGAGGTTAGAATGAACAAAAATCAGCAATTCATGAATTTCTTTTGGGTGAGGCGTTTTTATTGTTCCGCGTGTGGTAAAATCGATAAAGCAGTTTTATTCTTCGGGTCAGTACGATTATGGCGATACCTCATTTATATAATTTTTTTATGTTTTGGCGCTTTTATAGAATAAAAACAATTTTATATAAAAAATAATTATTTTTGCATCGCTTTATTCTGCGAGCTATAACTTTTTTATTTTTTTGCTGATGATGCTGTGTGATGGTTTGTTTTTTGCGGGACAAGATGACGTTTTCAGCGGTACCATGTTTATTTATATCCGTCTTTTTGATCGCGTGTTATTCCACTTTTTGTTCAGCGGTATGATGATAAAGCACTGATTTTTGCTTCGTTTTTATTTTTTATTTTTTAAGGGGTTCACAAAAGGGGTTAACTAGTGGGACAGTTTTATAGGGGGGGTCGTTACGGACGCGGCGATACCATATATGTGTACTTTTATTGTTTTATTTTTTTTATTTACAATAAGTAATGAATTTATTGGGGAATATTTTTTTTTTTTTTTTTTTTTTTGGATTTTTTTTTTACACATGTTTATTTTTACTTTTTTTTACTTTTTTACTTTGTCCCAGGGTGGGACATCACTGTATTTCATCAGATCGCTGGTGTGACAGTGTGCACAGCACTCTGTCACACCAGCGATGTGACAGGCAGTGCAGGACGCTTCCTCATGCCTGCTCTCGGCAGGCACTGAGGAAGCCGCCTCCCTCCAGGACCCCAGCGCCATCTTGGATCCGGGTCCTGGGAGGGAGGAAGCCCTCAGAGCAGCGCGATCATATCGCGCTGCTCTGAGGGTCTCAGGGGGGCGCGCAGGGAGCCCCCACCCTGCGCGATCCTCCCCTGTGCCCCCAGTACACCGCGATCATGTTTGATCGCGGTGTGCTAGGGGTTAATGTGCCGGGAGCGGTCCGTGACCGCTCCTGACACACAGTCACGGGTGTCAGCTGTGATAATCAGCTGACACCCGGCGGCGATTAGCTGCGCTCCCTCCGGGAGCGCAGCTAATCGCCTATGACGTACTATCCCGTCCATGGTCAGAATGGCACGGGTTTTATGGACGGGATAGTACGTCTAATGTCAGAGAGGGGTTAATGTGGATACCCTCAAATGAAAGCTGAAAGTCTGAACTTCAACTGCATCTGATTTGTTTTGTTTCAAATTCATTGTGGTAATGTCTAGAACCAAAATTAGATAAATGTTGTCTCTGTCCAAATATTTATGGACCTAACTGTATATTTATAGTTCATACACTTCTACATACTGTAATAGCTGCTAAATCAATTGCCGGCTTTTGTGAAATCACAAAAGCCGACATGAAATGATACATTGTTTCCACACAGTTAACCATGTCATTTCATGTATTTTGATATATGGTTTTAACTTACAATTACATAACTGTATTTGTGCAAAATTTCAGACATGTAGGGTTAATTAAAGGTGTAAATTCGTTGAAAAAAAATGCGTGGGCTCCCGCTGTATTTTCTCCACCAGACAGACAAAAGCAAGCGAGTGGGGGCAGATAATAATAGCCTAGGGAGGGTACATTTTTCTTGTGCCCCCCCCCTGGCTACTAACGTCTGCCCCCAGACACCCCAGAAAGGGCAAATCTGTAATTAGATTCGCCCTTTCTGGCACTTTGCCCGTCTATTCCCATTGCCCTGTAGCGGTGGCGAATGGGTTAATAAGGGGTTAAACCCACCTTGCTATTGAAAGGTGACCTTAAGCCAGGTTAATAATTGAGAGCTGTCAATTAGACAACTATCAATTATTAATCCTATTGAACTAAATAAAAAAACACAAACACACTTTAAGAATAAATAATTTTAATGAAATAAAAACACATATTTTTGACCATCTTTTATTTAACTCTTAATCCGTTCGAAGCCCTTGATCTTCTAAAATAAATATAAAATAATAAAACAACATTATTGTTACCTATCTGGCGATCTGTCACGTCCCAAGATGTAATCCTTCACAAAGGGTTAACTAGCAATCAGATAAGCAGCGCAAGTAATGCTGCGTGCTCAGCTGATAGCTCCTGAATGAATGAGCTTATCTCCTGCCGACAGGAGAGGATGTGATTAATGAATGAAGCTTAATTGATTGTATCCCACTTTCACGTTAGGTCAGGTCACTGAAGTGAAAGAGGCAATAAATCAATTAAGCTCCATTCATGAATCTATTCCTCTCCTTTCGCTGGGAGAGTAACTTATTCATTCAGGGGGTTACAGCTCGGAGACAGCATTATTAGCTCTCTGCGAGCTGTAACCTGTTAACCCTTTCTGATGGATTACACCGTGGGACCTGACTGTACATCGGATTGGTAAGAATAATTTTGTTTTTTTATTTTATTTTTATTACAGGAAATGGTTTTAGCAGGAAAATAAAATATGGTCAAAAACTGTGTGATTATTTCATTAAACTTCTTTTTTATTAAACTGTGTGTGTTTGATTTTTCTTTCATACAATAGGATTAATAATTGATATTTGTCTAATTGACAGCTCTCAATTATTAACCTGGCTTACAGTCACCTTTCAATTGCAAGGTGGCTGTAACCCCTTATTAACCCATTTGCCACCGCTACAGGGCAATGGGAATAGACAGGCAAAGTGCCAGAAAGGGCAAATCTAATTAGAGATTTGCCTTTTCTGGGGTGTCTGGGGGCAGATGTTAGTAGCCAGGGGGGCACAAAAAAAACGTACCCTCCCTAGGCTATTATTATCTGCCCCCACTCGCTTGCTTTGTCTGTCTGGTGGAGAAAATACAGCGGGAGCCCACGCATTTTTTATCAACGAATTTACACCTTTAATTAACCCCTACATGTCTGAAATTTTGCACACATATACTTATGTAATTGTAACTTAAAACCATATATCAAAATACAGGAAATGACATGGTTAACTGTGTGGAAACAATGTATCATTTCATGTCGGCTTCTGTGATTTCACAAAAGCCGGCAATTGAATTAGCGGCTATTACAGTATGTAGAAGTGTATGAACTATAAATATATATATATATGTATGTGTCACAATGACATGTATATATATATATATATATATATATATATGTATTCTATGTGTATATATCTACTGTTTTGTGAGCTGTCAGTGTGATTTTACAGTAGCCGGGGATGAATTGCCGGCTTTTCAAAGGAGACTGGTGCGTATAAATCGGACAGCACGTGCATGGTACGAGTGCTGTTCGTTTTTTAATCGCACCCATTGACTTGCATTGGCGATTTTCATCCCAAAATCGCATCAAATCGCAGCATGCTGCGATTTTTTTCTCACAACAATATCTGATGAGAAAAAAAATCGCAAATGAGAATTCACCCATTGACTAACATTGGTCAGATTTTCATCCGATTTTTTTTCCTCTGATTATCATCCGTTTTCGGCGCCAGTGAGTATGAGGCCTTAGGATTGTCCTGAGTAGGGTAATCATGAAATGTAAAAAAAAAATTGCAATTTTCAAACTTTGAATGATTATCTCTTTAACTCCTTCCCGACATGCGTCGCACATATACTGCGTTCCCACACACAGCAGTATATGTACAGTGATCGCGCGGCCTCACACTGAGCGTTGCAGCAATCGTGTGTGGGTGTCAGCTCTGTGTGAGAGCTGACATCCCGCAGCAACGCCCACAATCGGTGCTAGCACCGATTGCGGGCATTTAATCCCTCTGATGGCGCTTTCAGTAGTGACAGCAGCATAGAGGAGGATCGCGCAGGGAACCAATTCCATCAGGACAACGCATGCGATCACGTTGCCCTGATGGTCTCCATGGAGATCTCTGGCCCCAAGATAGCCACGGGGTCCTTCCAAGTCCTGCAGATCCTGATGTGATACTCTGCAGTGCAGAGTATCAGATCAACCATCTGACACAATACAGTCATGTCCCATCCTGATGCAATGTAAAAAAGTTTAAAAAAAAATATTAAAAAGTGTAAAAATATTTTTTTAAAAAATCCCCAAATAAATAAAAAAAAATTATATTTTTAAATAAATACATTTATAATGTAAATAAAAAAAATAAAAATAAAAGTACACATATTTGGTATTGCAGCGTCCGTAACTACCCGCTCTATAAAACTTTCCCACTAGTTAACCCCTTCAGTTAACATTGAAAAAAAAAAAGAGGCAAAAAACAATTCTTTATCATCATACCGCCGAACAAAAAGTGAAATTAAACGCGATCAAAAAGACAGATTTAAATAAAAATTATACCGCTGAAAACGTCATCTTGTCCCGCAAAAAACAAGCTGCCATACAGCTCCATCAGCAGAAAACTAAAAAAGTTATAGCTCTCAGACTAAGGCGATGCAAAAATAATATTTTTTTCTATAAAATAGTTTTTATTGTGTAAAAGCGCCAAAACATTAAAAAAGATATATGGCAAGGTTCACATTGCGTTTTGTACAATCCGTTTAATGGATCTGTTAAACGGATGTGCTTAAATTACCCAAATTTAGTGTAATTTCGGCTTCACGTTAACGCTTGCGTTAACGCATGTTACTGCGTTATGTTATTTTGAGGTCCGTTCTTGAAGCATCCGTTTGCTTTCAGGCACTGTCAATAAAGTTGTTAAATTTTTTTTTTTTAGCCTTTTGTCTGCGTGGCATGGGAGTCGACACTCATTATCCATTTTGAGAGCATCGAGTGAAGTTCTGCTAGCAAAATGTTTGTGTCTGAGCTGGTGCGATTTCGCTTGAAGTATCTGCGATGTCATCAGAGAAGGCGTATTTCTCAAAGGAGATATTGGATCCATGAAGTGAATTTTTTATGGGATACATATGGTGCCTTTCACACCCTGTATGTTCAGCTTCGGGATCATCCCTTTAAATTTCAACGTTACCTGCGGATGTCCATCGAAACCTTTGATATTCTGCTCTCACATGTGAAGGATGACATACATCATCAGCGCAGCACTTTCCGTGAGAGTATTTGTGCGGAGCAACGTTTAGTGGTGACCCTGAGGTAAATATCCTTTTGTTAACATTGTTCTATTGACAAAGACAGGATGTAATTTAATGTGGTGCATGTCTTTTAATTTTGTACACGTTGCCAATTGTCAGTCAATGTAAACTTGCCTTTTTTATTGTGGTCTCAGTAAAAATATGTTAAATATGTCCATAGTGCTAAATGTTTTTTTTTTTGGGCTTTGTCGATAGATATCTGGCTACTGGTGAAACTTTTGCGTCACTACATTTTCAATTTCGCCTGGGAAAATCGACCATTTGCCAGCTAGTTCGGGAAACATGTGATGCCATTTGGAACAACTTGCAACCACTTGTGCTACCAACCCCGACTACAGAAATGTGCCTATTTCCCAAAAGTTTGAGGATGTGGCAAATTTTCCCAATTGCATTGGTGCCTTGGACGGGAAACATATTCGTATTCAGAAACCCGCGCATAGTGGATCCCTGTATTAGAACTACAAAAAATACTTTTCAATTGTATTAATGGCTATTGCGGACACTAGGTACAGGTTTCTAGCTGTGGATATCGGTGCATATGGACGGACGAACGATTCAAGAGTGTTCAAAGAGTCCAACATGGGGAAATGTTTGCACAATAACAGATTCAACATTCCCTCAGCACGACCACTTCCGGGGACCCAAGACCCAAGTTTGCCCTATGTTTTAGTTGGAGATGAGGCGTTCCAACTCGGACAAAATCTACTAAAGCCGTACTCAAGCCGTAGTCTTAACAATACAAGACGCATTTTCAATTATCGCTTGAGCCGTGCAAGACGTTATGTGGAATGTACCTTTGGTATTTTAACCTCAAAATGGCGTATTCTACTTACTTGCATGCAACTACAACCCGAAAATGTGGACCGTGTAGTGAAGGCATGCATCTGCCTAGACAATTTTGTGTGTAGACATGAACCCATAGTGGTTGACCCCGATGACTGTGATTCGAATCTCATGAGCATAGACTCCACTTCTGTGCGTTCTACAGCGGAGATAATGAGGATTCGTGATAACTTTGCTAATTATTTCATGCAAGAAGGTGTAGTTTCCTGGCAAGAGATGCATGTCTGAAAATTGACTGTACATTTGTTTGGTTTATTATTATTATTATTATACATTTATATAGCGCCATTTATTCCATGGCGCTTTACATATGAAAAGGGAAAAATATAGTCAGGTACAATAAACATGTGCTAGACAAGGGACACACAAGTACAGAAGGAGAGAGGACCCTGCCCGCGAGGGCTCACAGTCTACAGGGATGGGTGAGAATACACTAGGAGAGGGTAGAGCTGGTCGTGCGATGGTTCAGTACACTGAGGATCATTGCAGGTTGTAGGCTTGTCTGAACAGTTGGGTCTTCAGGTTTTTCTTGAAGGTCTCCGTTGTTGGTGAAAGTCTGATGTTTTGCGGCAGGGAGTTCAAGAGTATGGGGGAAGCCCAGGAGAAGTCTTGTATGCGGTTGTGGAAGAAGAGATGAGGGGGAGTCGAGAAGGAGATCTTGAGAGGATCGAAGGTTGTGTGTAGGTAGGTAGCGGGAGACCATGTCAGAGATGTATGGAGGAGAAAGGTTGTGGATGGCTTTGTATGTCATGGTTAAGGTTTTGAACTGGAGCCTCTGGGCAATAGGAAGCCAGTGAAGGGCCTGGCATAGTGGGGAGGCTGGGGAGTAGCGGGGAGACAGGTGGATTAGTCGTGCAGCAGAGTGTAGGATGGACTGGAGTGGTGCCAGAGTGCTAGAGGGGAGGTTTATTTTCTGTTTGTGTTGTGTTTTTTGGTTGAACTCTATATAAAGTTTAAATACATTTAAAAAAAACCAGACAATTTAATTTAGAAAAATATAAAATTTTACGTAAATATCCTCTGTGAATGTTCACATACATTTTTGGCACATATGATCCCATAGGGATGACCAACCCAAAACAAGAAAACATTAAGTTGGAAAACCAAAAGTTTACACACACAGTTTTACAGACTTTGATATTGCGCCGGCGTGTTGTCGGCCCAACCGTACCCCGGACTGCTACATTGCCTTTGCATTTCCATACCCATTTCACCATGGGCTCTAGATTGGGCTTGGTATGACGGCATGTCCATGTTTCTTTGTCTCAAGGAAGTGGGTTCCTGAGTGGCCAAAAATTCCTCAAATAGATCATGAAAACGTTTTCTAAACTGTAAATTTCTGCGCGGCGGTATCTTTTGGGCTACAGGCACATACAACAAAAACAGGAGCTTCCACTCATTGGCTGCATACACAGATTCTCGAGATTGCAATTCCGCAATTTCCCGCCTTATATCTCTGTGTTCACTGCGACACAGATCCTCAAGTCATTGCAGTCCTTCGACAATTATGGCATCGACTTCTTTATTGGCTTCTGTTTTCTTGCGTCCGCGCTGTGTTTGCAGACAGGCACTAACAACAGGAGCCACAATCCCGCTGTCCATCGATCGTGGCTCGCTAAGGACAGATACATCTTCAGTGCCTGTCTGTTGACGGTACTGCATATCGTTCTATCCAAAAAAAATTAAAAAATTTTTTTTAGATATTTTAATAAAGACTTGTTGCTCTATCACATTTTTACATCCAAGTGTACTTACGTGCGCTGAGACAAAGTTTTCTGCAGAAACAGCAATTGGTCATAATGGACATACGGGGTGACTCGTTTGCCACCAGACCCACTTGGTGTGTTTTGGCTGTTGCAGAAGTCCCTCAAAAATCTGTCTCTGATGGATCGCCACCGGGTATGGACTGCATCAGCTACAATAAAAGGAAACAAATTATGTTTATTTCTATGAAATTATTTTTTTTTACTAATGTAAGTGGAGTGTTAATTACCAATTTTTTTTTTCGATGAGGCGGACTTCTCCATATATCGCGGGTCAAAGTGACAGATAATCTTCTCCCACAACTTGCGTTTTTTTATAATGTCATTGTGGGAGCTGTCACTTTGATCCCATAGACGGATTCGCTTCCATTAGATTTATCAGTGTCTCGTTATCAATTTCCAGCGGCTCCTCGTCAACATCCAGTTGTTTTCTATTTTGAGAGCGCTGCTTGGGCTATAAAATAAAAAATTTCAACACTTTTTAACATTTTCAGGTTTATAAAATTTATATTGTAATGTTTTTTGGTAGTTTGCCCTTGTTCTTTTGAATGTTCTTTTTAATGTTATGACATGTATGTAATTTTATACGTTCACATATAGTGTTGTTTGGTGAGTTATATTTTTGTCTTGTTTAACCCCTCTCTGACATTAGACGTACTATCCCGTCCATAAAACCCGTGCCATTCTGCCCATGGACGGGATAGTACGTCATAGGCGATCAGCTGCGCTCCTGAGGGGAGCGCAGCTAATCGCCGCCGGGTGTCAGCTGATTATCACAGCTGACACCCGTGACTGTGTGTCAGGAGCGGTCACGGACCGCTCCCGGCACATTAACCCCTAGCACACTGCGATCAAACATGATCGCGGTGTACTGGGGGCACAGGGGAGGATCGCGCAGGGTGGGGGCTCCCTGCGCGCCCCCCTGAGACCCTCAGACCAGCGCGATTGATCGCGCTGTTCTGAGGGCTTCCTCCCTCCCAGGACCCGGATCCAAGATGGCGCCAGGGTCCTGGAGGGAGGCGGCTTCCTCAGTGCCTGCTGAGAGCAGGCACTGAGAAGCCTGCATCTATGCCTGTGCGATCGCTGGTGTGACAGAGTGCTGTGCACACTGTCACACCAGCGATTTGATAAAATACAGTGATGTCCCACCCTGGGACAAAGTAAAAAAGTTAAAAAAATAAAAATAAACATGTTATAAAAAAAATCCAAAATAAATAAAAAAAAAAAAATATTCCCCAATAAATTCATTTCTTCCTGTAAATAAAAAAAACAAAACAATAAAAGTACACATATTTGGTATAGCCGCGTCCGTAACGACCCCCCCTATAAAACTGTCCCACTAGTTAACCCCCTTAGTGAACCCCTTAAAAAAAAAAAAAAAAAAACCGAAGCAAAAAATCAATGCTTTATCATCATACCGCCGAACAAAAAGTGGAATAACGCGCGATCAAAAAGACCGATATAAATAAACATG
>JARQOD010000001.1:772131708-772245514 GCA_033576555.1 Oophaga sylvatica | reverse complement strand
TTTATTGACAAATATCAAAAAACAGCATACAGACAAAGGACATAGTTTAAAAACATTAAAAAACATCAAAAGAGACCTACTAGCCATGCCTTAATGTGGAGGCAATAGCAACCCACACAGCAAAAAAAGTAACCCCAATAAAGGAAATACAAAGGTGCAAACCTGGAGCCGGCCCTGCCTGTAGGGGTGGCAAGTAGAGTTCATATTTGTGGGGTTGATGTCACCTTTGTAAAAGGGCTCCTAATTTGGGTGACATTCTCACTAGGAGCCACTTTGTACGCCCCTCTATCAGTTTAAATCGGGGCATACGTTTGAGAGGCTCTTTTCCCTGTGGAGACTGGAGTGTCTACCCACATTTCCTCCCACCAAGGATTTTTTCACCAATCCCTTTGACTCAAACACTTTCCGATTGACCTCTTATTTCAACTGTAAATCAGCCAACGATCATTTACGCCCTTATCTGCCCATGCAAAAAGGTCTATGTGGGGCAGACCTCGCAGCAGTTCAGGAAGAGGGCTCAGAAGCATTTGTCTACCATACATCTGGCTGCCTCTGACCTTAAGAAAGGCAAAACTTTAACCCCAGTGGCCTCACACTTTCTGACCGAACATAGTGGCTCCACCTCTAATATTCTATTTTTCAGTTTACAGAGGATCATTCCCAATGCCTGAGGAGGAAACTTAAAGAAACATCTACTTCAAATGGAATTTCGTTGGATTTTCAACCTGCAGTGTCTGTCACCCAATGGACTCAATGAAGAGCTTCTTTTCACAAGTTTCCTGGGTTGAACTTCGTATACCCCATGGACACTACTTGCAAAACTCGTATAGCATGTATTCGTATACCTGCCAATTACTCATATAACCTCTTTTGTGCCCTTGTTTTTTTTTTCTTTTTTCAAATAGAGAAGGGGCTGTATTAGACATCTAGGACCTCCTCACCTCTCTCTGCATTGGGCTTCTAGCTTTTGGCTTTCTAATCGCCTGGATGATATGTAGAGTCATTTTCTCTACATACATATTTTCTCCGTGCATCTTTGTCCCTAAATATTTGGGCACTTGCACATTATACCCTTTATAGGGTGCTAATTTTGCCCATGTTGTTTATTTGTTTTTATTTTTGTTATTTTTTATTTTCTTTAGTTTGACTATGACATTGTGTGTTTTTTGTCTTTTTCATTAATTGTATATAGCCCTATATGGGCCTATTTCTGAACACATCACTTTGCATTTGTATATAATATTCTTGTTGTTTCTTTATTAAGTCATGTGTTCACACTTCTATGTAATTTATCTATCGGTCCTGTGTGCTGTGCCCACCCTTACATTCCCTGCTCTAGGATCTATCATTATGCACACCCGCAGTTATACTGGCGTAGCGCATTAGATCCTCTTTTTTTCATTCTTGGACATTGACCATAGCGCCGGTGTGCGCATGCGCGGTCTGTCTTACTTGACAAACAGCTTCCTCATTGAACAGCGTTCTCTATCCGACGCTCTCCTTTTCTGTGAGCTCATCAGCGCATGCGCCGATCCTGGCCAGGATCCCACTTCCGGTCTACATCAGCCTACACACCGCTCTCCTGTTTCTTCCTTGATTGACCGCTACTTAAGCTACGAACGACTGTGACTGCTCCACTTCCCCTGATGAAGCTGTGCCCCAGCAGCGATACGCGTGGGGTTCTCCACTCCACACAGGTCCCAGGACTTTTTTTTCCTGACAGTCCACCTCTGACGGCCTTCACTGGTCCGCTCTGCATGGTGATATTATTCTCCCCATTTCTTCTTTTCTCATGTGGTCTTTGGAACATTTTTTCATTGTCCCCTACTGAGTTAAGAACAGATATCCTCTTCCATCTGAGGGTCAAATTATATATTCCCTGATGTATCTATGACTATCTACCCAGCATTCTGGGACTAACCAGGGATTTTCTCTGAGTGTATACCGGTGTTTTGCTACTTATCTGGGACGCCCAGATTCATTAGAGGGGTTGTTTTTGTCAGGTATTTTATACCATCAAGTCTCCTCATATTATTTTGTAGGAGTGACTTATGTATTCAGCATTGTATGGTATTGGTGCTGTGTTACACTATGATTATTTGAGACCATTGTGGTGGTGTGTATTCTTTTAAATGTTTTTATTGTCAGTCCTTTTGTCCTTAATAAAGCTTACTATTTTGTATTATTCAGTTTGACCTATTACTTGGGGTGTGCGCCCTATATGCCTGGTCTTGTTCTCTTTTTTGGCCCCTATTGCTGTTTCCTGTGCATGGTGCAGCACCCCCTATGTTTTGCTTATTTATTATTTACTTCCATTCATTATCCCCTTATATCCAGTAGTGGTGCTCTTTGCCTCCTTTCTACTTTGTATAATCAGGTGACATCAAGCCCACGACTTAGTAATGGAGAGGCGTCAATAAGACACCTGTCCATTTCTAGTCCTATAGTTATATGGTAAACACACAGCAAGCATAAAGTCTTTTATTAGAAATAAAACACAGTTTTCCATTTTTATTTAAAAATAACAAACACAGTTATACTCACCTAACGCCTAATTCCACTGAATCCCTTGTCTCCTGTAATAAAGATAAAATAAAAAACAGCACTATCCCCCATCTTTCTGTCCTACACCGTAATCCATGTCTGGGGGATAAATAGCTTTCAACTTGGATGGTACCAAGATGCGACCATCCAGGCTGAGAAGCACTGGTGAATGAGCTGGTGGGAGTGCAGCATCATTGCCCAGCAGTGACATCACCGAGGTTACCGCTGGTCAGTGAGGCTGTGTTCCCATCTGGACTGAACTGTGGTGACTTCAGCACTGTGGGAAAAAGCCGGTGATGAGATCACCGCAGTTCAAGCTGAGTGTCTTCACAGCAGATCACGGAGAAAAATTCTCTGGCCTTGGGGAGGTCAGTAAGGAACAGTCCATTGTCTTAAAACAGCAGCGGCGGAGCGGACAGTTTCAAAAGACCCCTTTATATTGCTGTAATGGCCCATTTATAAAAATATTTAATTTTTGTAGTTTTGGTAGTTGCCCTCAGGATATAATGCCTGTGTACATTGTATATGCTATAATTTGACATTTTACCTCTATTTTAACCCCTCTCTGACATTAGACGTACTATCCCGATCCATAAAACCCGTGCCATTCTGACCATGGACGGGATAGTACGTCATAGGCGATTAGCTGCGCTCCCGGAGGGAGCGCAGCTAATCGCCGCCGGGTGTCAGCTGATTATCACAGCTGACACCCGTGACTGTGTGTCAGGAGCGGTCACGGACCGCTCCCGGCACATTAACCGCTTGCACACCGCGATCAAACATTATCGCGGTGTACTGGGGGCACAGGGGAGGATCGCGCAGGGTGGGGGCTCCCTGCGCGCCCCCCTGAGACCCTCAGAGCAGCGCGATGTGATCGCGCTGCTCTGAGAGCTTCCTCCCTCCCAGGACCCGGATCCAAGATGGCGCTGGGGTCCTGGAGGGAGGCGGCTTCCTCAGTGCCTGCCGAGAGCAGGCATGAGGAAGCGTCCTGCACTGCCTGTCACATCGCTGGTGTGACAGAGTGCTGTGCACACTGTCACACCAGCGATCTGATGAAATACAGTGATGTCCCACCCTGGGACAAAGTAAAAAAGTAAAAAAAAGTAAAAATAAACATGTGTAAAAAAAAATCCAAAAAAAAAAAAAAAAAAAAAAAAATATTCCCCAATAAATTCATTACTTATTGTAAATAAAAAAAATAAAACAATAAAAGTACACATATATGGTATCGCCGCGTCCGTAACGACCCCCCCTATAAAACTGTCCCACTAGTTAACCCCTTTTGTGAACCCCTTAAAAAATAAAAAATAAAAACGAAGCAAAAAATCAGTGCTTTATCATCATACCGCTGAACAAAAAGTGGAATAACACGCGATCAAAAAGACGGATATAAATAAACATGGTACTGCTGAAAACGTCATCTTGTCCCGCAAAAAACGAGCCATCACACAGCATCATCAGCAAAAAAATAAAAAAGTTATAGCTCGCAGAATAAAGCGATGCAAAAATAATTATTTTTTATATAAAATTGTTTTTATTCTATAAAAGCGCCAAAACATACAAAAAATTATATAAATGAGGTATCGCCATAATCGTACTGACCCGAAGAACAAAACGGGCTTTATCGATTTTACCACACGCGGAACAATAAAAACGCCTCACCCAAAAGAAATTCATGAATTGCTGATTTTTGTTCATTCTAACCTCCCAAAAATCGAAATAAAAAGCGATCAAAAAATGTCACGTGCTCAAAAATGGTACCAATAAAAGCGTCACCTCGTCCCGCAAAAATTAAGACCTCAAATGACATTGTGGGCCAAAATATGCAAAAATTATAGCTCTCAAAATGTGGAGATGCAAAAAACTACTTTTTGCAATAAAAAGCGTCTTTTAGCGTGACAGCTGCCAATCATAAAAACCGCTATAAATAGTAAATCAAACCCCCCTTTATCACCCCCTTAGTTAGGGAAAAATAATAAAATAAAAAAAATGTATTTATTTCCATTTTCCCATTAGGGTTAGGGTTAGGGTTTCGGCTAAAGTTAGGGTTAGGGTTGGCGCTAAAGTTAGGATTAGGGTTAGAGTTAGGATTAGGGTTAGGGTTGGGATTAGGGTTGGGACTAGGGTTAGGGGTGTGTTGGGGTTAGGGTTGGAGTTAGAATTGGGGGTTTCCGCTGTTTAGGCACATCAGGGGCTCTCCAAATGTGACATGGCGTCTGATCTCCATTCCAGCCAATTCTGCGTTGAAAAAGTCAAACGGTGTTCCTTCACTTCTGAGCTCTGCCATGCGTCCAAACAGTAGTTTATCCCCACATATGGGGTATCAGCGTACTCTGGACCCCAAGAGTTATTGTGAAATTTGTCCTATTTCTTCTGTTACCCTTGGGAAAATAAAAAACTGGGGGCGAAAATATTATTTTTGTAAAAAAAATAAGATTTTTTTGTTTTTACGGCTGTACATTATAAACTTCTGTGAAGCACTTGGGGCTTCATAGCGCTCACCACACATCTAAATAAGTTCCTTGTGGGGTCTATTTTCCAAAATGGGGTCACTTGTGGGGGATTTCCACTGTTTAGGCGCATCAGGGGCTCTCCAAATGCGACATGACGCCCCCAGACCATTCCATCAAAGTCTGCAATCCAAAACGTCACTACTTCCCTTTCCGAGCCCTGACATGCGCCCATACAGTAGTTTTCTCCCACATATTGGGTATCAGCGTACTCAGGACAAATTGGACAACAACTTTTGGGGTCCAATTTCTCCTGTTACCCTTGTGAAAATAAAATATTGGGGGCGAAAAAATCATTTTTGTAAAAAAAAAAAGGATTTTTTATTTTTACGGCTGTGCGTTATAAACTTCTGTGAAGCACTTCGGGGTTCAAAGTGCTCACCACACATCTAGATAAGTTTCTTGTGGGGTCTATTTTCCAAAATGGGGTCACTTGTGGGGGGTTTTCACTGTTTAGGCGTATCAGGGGCTCTCCAAATGCGACATGACGCCCCCAGACCATTCCATCAAAGTCTGCAATCCAAAACGTCACTACTTCCCTTCCGAGCCCTGACGTGCACCCATACAGTAGTTTTCTCCTACATATTGGGTATCAGCGTACTCAGGACAAATTGGACAACAACTTTTGGGTTCCAATTTCTTCTGTTACCCTTGTGAAAATAAAATATTGGGGCGAAAAAATCATTTTTGTAAAAAAAAAAAAGGATTTTTTATTTTAAGGCTGTACGTTATAAACTTTAGTGAAACACCTGGGGGTTCAAAGTTCTCACCACACATCTAGATAAGTTCCTTGAGGGGTCTAGTTTCCAAAATGGTGTCATTTGTGGGGGGTTTCCACTGTTTAGGCAGATCAGGAGCTCTCCAAACACGACATGGCGTCCAGCCAATTCTGCGTTGAAAAAGTGAGACGGCGCTCCTTCCCTTCCAAACTCTGCCATGCACCCAAACAGTGGTATACCCCCACATATGGGGTATCAGTGTACTCAGGACAAATTGCACAATAACTTTTGGAGTCTTGTTACCCTTGGAAAAATAAAATTCGGGTGAAAAGATCATTTTTGTGGAAAAAATATGATTTTTAAATTTTACGGCTCTACGTTATAAACTTGTGTGAAGCACTTGAGGGTAGGGTTGAGCATTCCGATACTGCAAATATCGGGTATCGGCCGATATTGGCTGTATCGGAATTCCGATTCCGAGTTCCGATATTTTCGTCTTATCGGATACCGGAATCGGGATTGTCACTGTCACTGTCAGTGTCCGTCGGTCGGGTCTGTCAGGAGTCAGCGGCACTTACCTGTCAGAAGATCTCCGGCGGTCACGTCCTGGACTGCTTGATGGCCGCAATCTTCTTTCCCCGGCGGTCACATGCAGTTTCTCGCGATAACTGCAGTGACTGCTGGTAATCCCGGCCGTAAAGCAGTCAGTCCGATGACGTCACCGCCGGGAAGCAGGTAATCAGCTGTGCTGCGTCGCGATGACAGGCTCTGCCTGTCATTGCGATGTAGCAGAGTTGGATCGTCGTGGGACTGTCGTTATGGACTGCGTCGGACAGGTGGTATACTGTTGGTTTGTTTTTTTTCTTTTTTTACAGGAGATCGATGGCGTCGCAGGAATGAGAGTACAATAAAATTAATGAAAACTGTGTTGTCTCTTTTATTTCATTAAAATACTTTTTTCTTGCTTTGTCTTTTTTTTATGCATTTAATAACTTTGGGATTAATAATGGATCGGTGTCTTATTGACACCTCTCCATTATTAACCGGGCTTATTGTCACCGTGCAATCAACGGTGACATTAACCCCTTATTACCCCGCTTGCCACCGCTACAGGGCAAGTGGGAAGAGCCAGGTAAAGTGCCACAATTGGCACATCTTTTGATGCGCCAAATGTGGGGCTGCTGTAGCCTGGTATTAACAGGCTGTTGAGGGCCAAAATCCATGGGCCTTGACAGTCTTTTAATACCAGGCCGCAGCAGTCTGCATTTTACTTGGCTGGTTAACAAAAATACGGGGGATCCCCACGCCGTTTTTTTTTCGAGGGGATCCCCTATTTTTGTTAACCAGCCAAGCTAAGCAGACTGCTGTGGCCTGGTATTATCAGGCTTGCAAGGTCCATTGATATTGGATCCTTAACAGCCTGAAAAACCAGGCCTCAGCGGTCTGCTTCATCTGGCTGGTTAACAAAAATAGGGGGGACCCCATGCCAATTTTTTTCGAGGGGATCCCCTATTTTTGTTAATCAGCCAAGATATGCAGACTGCTGTGGCCTGGTATTATCAGGCTGGCAAGGTCCATGGATCTTGGCTCCTTAACAGCCTGAAAATCCAGGCCTCAGCGGTCTGCTTCATCTGGCTGGTTAACAAAAATAGGGGGGACCCCACGCCAATTTTTTTCGAGGGGATCCCCTATTTTTGTTAATCAGCCAAGATATGCAGACTGCTGTGGCCTAGTATTATCAGGCTGGCAAGGTCCATGGATCTTGGCTCCTTAACAGCCTGAAAATCCAGGCCTCAGCGGTCTGCTTCATCTGGCTGGTTAACAAAAACAGGGGGGACCCCACGCCATTTTTTTTTCGAAGGGAACCCCTATTTTTGTTAATCAGTTCCCTCTGACGTCACTGATTGTGTCCCTGGCTGACCTGAAGTGAAAGTGGAAAGCAATCAATTAAGCTTTCCACTTAAGGGCCCGTCTCACATAGCGATATCGCTACCGAGATCGCTGCTGAGTCACTAGTTTTGTGACGCAGCAGCGAGCTCACCAGCGATATCGCTGTGTGTGACATTCAGCGACGATCAGCCCCCCTGCCGGGTATCGCTGATCGTCGCTGAAATGTCAGGACCTTTTTTTGATCGCTGGTTTCCCGCTGACAGGCACGCATCGCTGCGTGTGACAGGCGGGAGACCAGCGATCCGCTGGTAACCAAGGTACACAGCGGGTTTCCAGGCGCGGGGCTGTGCCTAGAAACCCGCTGTGTACCTTGGATACCAGCGCCCTGATGCAGGGAGCTGGTATCCAAGGTACACAGCGGGTTTCCAAGCGCTGCGCGGTGCCTGGAAACCCGCTGTGTACCTTGGTTACCAGCGGATCGCTGGTCTCCCGCCTGTCACACGCAGCGATGCGTGCCTGTCAGAGGGAAACCAGCGATCAAAAAAAGGTCCTGACATTTCTGCGACGATCAGCGATACCCGGCAGGGGGGCTGATCGTCGCTGAATGTCACACACAGCGATATCGCTGGTGAGCTCGCTGCTGCGTCACAAAACTTGTGACTCAGCAGCGATCTCGGTAGCGATATCGCTATGTGAGACGGGCCCTTAAGCGATGTTACCCGCAGTGTCGCTGTCCCAGATCGCTGCCTGAGCTGCCTGTTTGGCAGCTCAGCAGCGATCATGTAGCGATACACCAGCGATCCTGACAAGTGCATATCGTTGTCGGGATCGCTGGTGTATCGTTATGTGACACCCAGCCTTTACTCTCCTGTCAGGCAGGAGAGGAACTCATTCATTTGGGGTTTACTGTGAGGCTGCAGCATTAGCTGCGGTCCCTGCAGTAAACATTAACCCTTTCTGAAGGATTACACCGTGGGACCTGACTGTGCATGGGATAGGTAAGAATAATTTTGCTTTTTTATTTTATTTTTATTACAGGAAATGGTTTTTGCAGTAAAATAAAATATGGTCAAAAACATGTGTCTTTATTTCATTAAAATGATTTTTAATTAAAGTGTGTGTGTTTTATTTTTATTTCATGCAATAGGATTAATAATTGATAGTTGTCTAATTGACAGCTCTCAATTATTAACCTGGCTTAAGGTCACCTTTCAATAGCAAGGTGGCTTTAACCCCATATTAACCCATTCGCCACCGCTACAGGGCAATGGGAATAGACGGGCAAAGTGCCAGAAAGGGCGAATCTAATTATAGATTTGTCTTTCCTGGGTGTCTGGGGGCAGATGTTAGTAGCCGGGGGGGGCAAAAATAATGGTCCCTCTCTGGGCTATTATTATCTGCCCCCACTCACTGGCTTTGTCTGTCTGGTTGCGAAAATAGGGCGGGAGCCCACGCATTTTTTTTCAGCAATTTTACACCTCATATATATATATACATGTCATTGAATTTGTGACACATATATATATATATATTTATATTTGTAGTTCATACACTTCTACATAGTATAATAGCCGCTAATTCAATTGCCGGCTTTTGTGAAAATGTAGAACCCGACATGAAATGACACTTGGTGTACATAGGGTTAACCATGTCTTTTCATGTCCTTTGCTATCTAATTTGCACAAACAATTAAATCAGTCTATGTGTGCAAAATTTCACACCTGTAGGGGTTAATTAAAGGTGTAAATTCGTAGCAAAAAAGTCCGTTTTTTTTACAACGAATTTACACCTTTAATTAACCCCTACAGGTGTGAAATTTTGCACACATAGACTGATTTAATTGTTTGTGCAAATCAGATAGCAAACGACATGAAAAGACATGGTTAACCCTATGTACACCAAGTGTCATTTCATGTTGGGTGCTTCTGTCTTTTCACTGAAGCCGGCTTTACCCGGCAATTGAATCAGAGAGGATATTTTACTATGTAGAAGTGTATAAACTATACATATATGTATATATATATATGTCACAATGACATGTATATATATATATATGTATTCTATGTGTGTATATTTAGTGTTTACAAGGAAAGAATGGGGTTTTTTTAGTTGCGATATTTTGTTCCCATAGACTTACATGGGACTTCCGGTATCGGTATCGGGTATCGCCGATATTTTAGTGATATCGGCGATACCATTCCGATTCCGATACTTTAGGATATCGGAAAGTATCGCTCAACTCTACTTGAGGGTTCAAATTGCTCACCAAAGATCTAGATAAGTTCCTTAGGGGGTCTAGTTTCCCAAATGGGGTCATTTGTGGGGGGTTTCCACTGTTTAGGCACATCAGGGGCTCTCCAAATGCAACATGGCATCCAATCTCAATTCCAGCCAATTTTGGTTGGAAAAAGTCAAATGGTGCTCCTTCCCTTCCGAGCTCTGCCGTGCGCCCAAACAGTGGTTCCCCCCCCACATATGGGGCATCAGCGTACTCAGGACAAATTGGACAACAACTTATGTGGTCCAATTTCTCCTGATACCCTTGGGAAAATAAAAAATTAGTGACTAAAAGATAATTTTTGTGGGAAAAAAATAGGATTTTTTATTTTCATGCCCGGGCATTATAAACTTGTGTGAAGCACTTGGGGGTTCAAAGTGCTCACCAAAGATCTAGATAAGTTCCTTAGGGGGTCTAGTTTCCAAAATGGGGTCACTTGTGGGGGATTTCCACTGTTTAGGCTCATCTGGGGCACTGCAAACGGAACATGACCTCCATCAACGTCTGCATTCCAAAACGTTACTACTTCCTTTCCAAGCCCTGCCGTGCGCCCAAACAGTTTTCCACCCCCACATATGGGGTATCAGCGTACTCAGGACAAATTGGACAACAACTTTTGGGGTCCAATTTCCTTGGGAAAATTCAAAAATTTAGGACTAAAAAATCATTTTTGTGGAATTTTTTTTTTTTTTTTCACACCCAGGCATTATAAACTTTTGTGAAACACTTGGGGTTCAAAGTGCTCACAACAGATCTAGATAAGTACCTTAGGGGGTCTAGTTTCCAAAATGGTGTCACTTGTGGGGGGTTTCCACTGTTTAGGCGCATCAGAGGTTCTCCAAGCGCGACATGGCGTCCAATCTCAACTCCAGCCAATTTTAGTTTGAAAAAGTCAAATGGCGCTCCTTCCCTTACGAGCTCTGCCGTGTGCCCAAACAGTGGTTTTCCCCCACATATTGGGTATTGGCGTACTCAGGAGAAATTGCATAACAACCTTATTTGTCCATTTTCTCCTTTTACCCTTGTAAAAATAAAAAAAAGTTTGTAAAAGATAATTTTTGTGGCTAAAAAGTTAAATATTCATTTTTTCCTTCCAGTTGCTTTAGTTCCTGTGAAGCACCTGAAGGGTTAATAAACTTCTTGAATGTGGTTTTGAGTACCTTGAGGGGTGCAGTTTTTAGAATGGTGTCACTTTTGGGTATTTTCTGTCATGTAGACCCCTCAAAGTGACTTCAAATGTGAGGTGGTCCCTAAAAAAAATGGCTTTGTAAATTTTGTTGTAAAAATGAGAAATCGCTGGTCAACTTTTAACCCTTATAACTTCCTAACTATAAAAAAAATTTTGATTCCAAAATTGTGCTGATGTAAAGTAGACATGTGGAAATGTTATTTCTTAACTATTTTGTGTTACATATGTCTCTGTTTTAAGGGAATAAAAATTCAAAGTTTGAAAATTGCTAAATTTTCAAAATTTTCGCCATATTTGCGTTTTTTTCAAAAATAAACGCAAGTTATATGGAAGAAATTTTACCACTAACATGAAGTACAATATGTCACGAGAAAACAATCTCAGAATCGCGAAGATCCGTTGAAGCGTTCCAGAGTTATAACCTCATAAAGGGACAGTGGTCAGAATTGTAAAAATTGGCCCGGTCATTAACGTGCAAACCACCCTTGAGGGTGAAGGGGTTAAAGCTGTGAAATACTTTTTAGCAGACATAGTTTACATTACATAAAAAAAAGTTATTTAACATTCTGAATTCCTGCCCCATTTTATACTAATAATTAATACAACAGAACAGGCGCCGGAGGAGCGATGCCTGCAATGCGGCCTGACTAGGGACAGCCGCTTATCCCGATGTCAACATATTCCCAGCCAGCAGAGGGCGCTCAATAACAACGAGAATCCTCTCCAGACATCCTGCACATGGCCGCTCCTGACGTCACTAACATGCGACAGCCCATGCCGTGTCCCCCCACGTGATCCGCCGCTGTGTTGCCGGGATCTCCGGAGAACCTCGCTCGGGATGTCACTCTTTGTCATAAACAGGTATCGTATCTGATATTGCTTCCGGTCTGTGTCCTCACCATATCACTGACCTGCGGCAGCTGAGAGCCGTGTAATGGCTGTGTATGGAGACCGCTTCCTGTGGGGTCTCCACGATGAGCTGATGTCCCCCTGCCGCAAACAACATGCTCACCTTGTAGTTAATTGATGGAATCTTTGTGTCGTTCTCTGTAGCTTCCATATTAGTGTCCCCCTGTGGGAAGTTTAGTTTGGCTTGTGTTATTATTGAAGGTGGTCGCTGACCATTGACCACCTTACTTGTGATAAGTTACACACATCATTAACACCTTAAAGGGACGGTGTCATCAGAAAATGGTTTGTTTAACTCAGGTTTTTGTGCTAAATCTGTGTTTTTTTTTTAATTTTGCAACTTTTTTTTACATTTTTCACATCAGCCACTGGGGCTGTTTTAGTCTCCTACTTTGTCCTTTCAGGAAGACTTTGCAAGCTGCAAAGCAGGAGGCTTTGTGCAATACAGGCCTTTGTGAGATTAAAGCCCCCGTCACATTAAGCGAGATCGTTGAAGTGTCACCGATTTTGTGACGCAACAGCGACCTAGCCAACGATCTCGCTTAGTGTGACACGCAGCGACGACCAGCTCCCCTGCTGGGTATCGCTGATCGTCGCTGAATGTCCTGGAGCATTTTTTGATCGTTGGTGTCCCGCTGGCCAGCGCGCATCGCTGCATGTGACAGCGGGAGATCAACGAGCTGGTATCCAATGTAAATATCGGGTAACTAAGCACCGCACGGCACCTAGTTACCCGATATTTACATTGGATACCGGCTCTCAGCGCTCTACAGCAGAAGCTGAGAGCCGTTATCCAGGGTACATATCAGGTAACTAGGCGCCGCCCTTAGTTACCCGCTGTTTACACTGGATACCAGCGTGCTCGCTGGTTCTGATTGCTGGTGAGTCTGCCTATTGGACAGCTCACCAGTGACCACAAAGCGACGCAGCAACAATCCCTTCTTAGGTCGTATCGTTGTCGGGATCGCTGCTGCGTCGCTGAGTGTGACGGGACAACAAATACTTGAAACAAACTGGAAACAATAAGGTATTTTCTGATGATACTTTCTCTTTAATCCCCCTTTCATTTGGCTCCTGTCAGTTTTCCTTGTCAGCACTGTGCCATGGTTCGTCTTCAGCGGTTTTTGTTGGCAAATAAAAGCGACAGAAGCCAATAGTGTATCTGGGCAGAAGACTTGTGCCCACTCATTCTAGGTAATAGTGAGAGGATCAGGATCTTCTATCTTCTCAGAATTTTGTAGCTATATCTATCTATCCCTCTATCTATTTATCTATCCCTCTATCTATCTATCTATGGCATAACTTGCTGCTCTTGGGACCCCATGCGAAATATATAATAGGGCTCCTTCCATCTACCATGAGCCGCTTATATAATACTATTGTTGTCTTCTGTGGTTCATGAGTTTTAGCATGTGCACCCTCAGCACCACTTACATATATACCACCAATGACAGGTGCCCTGGAACCTTTTAATGGTGTGGTCTATTTTAAACACAGCTTGTTTTTCCCACTTTAACGTTTCTAAAACCATATTTTTTAAAAATAATGTGTCTATCAACATAACTCTACTATGGCTTGTTTTTTTTGTGAGGTGAGTTCACTGAGGCCACATGTGATCCTCTGATCACCCATATAATACACTGCAATGTTTCTATATTGCAATGTACTATTGCCTTTAAGTGCTTTACTGACAGACAACCTGTTAGACGCAGGCCATGGCAGAGTTAGTCACCTTTGCAAGATTCCTGGCTGCAGTACAATCTATTGGCACCCTACAATTGTGTCAGCGCATTGATGTAGTGACAGAGGGAGCCCACTACTTGTCTCAATGCTTAGATCCTGCATTCACCAATGACTGATTTCAACATCCAGGATCCGAGATATCTGTCTATTAGTGTGGGGTTTCAGTTGTATAACACAGTCAGTATCTGCGAATAATGAGGGAGGTACGACTTCTGTAACTCTGCCATAACTGCGACCATCTTTTCCCATCTATGTATTAAAATGTATAGTTGCCTCACAGGGGTAAAATATTATAAGACACAACTTGATGCACTTTACATATTATGTAACCATTATCCTTTTCCCTGGTAGGTACCTTGGTGATGAGGTAGCTTCAACTGAAGATAGGGCCAAAGCTTTGCTAAAGAAGCTACATCAGCAAGCCAAGGAACGGCAGTCACAACTAAAATGTAAGGAGAAAAATGTGAAGGAAATTTCAAAGTCCTACAGTGTAGAGGAGGTACAGGAATCCAAAGTGTCAGAAAAACAGAAGAAACCTAAGAAACGGAAGAAAACTCTCGACGAGTCACCTACTGAGGTGGAGAATCCTTGTCTTGATCTTGAGGCAAAGGATATAGGAAATGTGAAGGTAAAGAAGTCTCGGAAGCAAAACATCAGTGATGAGGAACAAGAAAAGAACAAAGGTTTGGATGCACGAGATGAAAAAAAGAAGCATAAGAAGAAGGTCAGTAAATGTGAGACAAGAATGAGCTCTAACTCCGAATCCGCCCTTAGTGAAGACTTAAAGACTGCTCATAAGAAGGAACCCAAACAAGTAGATGAGAACTCTGACAAAGAACTGGGGGATGTAATGGAAGATACAAAAGTAGCATGCACAAAGGAGGATAACACTGAATTAGACGGGAGCACAGCAAAAAGTGATGAGGCTGGGCCGGAACAGAAGAGTGGAGGGAAAAAAGACTTTCTACTCCTTGGAGGCTTTAAGGCCAAACCAGTTCAGAAGGTAAGCCCATTCAGGAGACAAACAAACCCTTGAAGGTTATAGCATATGATTATGTTGTAACACCACTGACAGCACGGCTGCTTTCTCTTGTAGGTGCTTCCAGTTCTACCACAGTGGTTAGCAAAACCTAATCTGGTTCAGAAAGATATTAAGCAGAACCTTGTCCCCATCCATGATATTCCATGTTTAAACCCAAACATGCTAAAGAGACTGGAATCCAACAAAGTGACATCTTTCTTTCCAGGTAGTAATACCAATTTACAGTTTTTTACTTAGGTTTATTTAATATAATGTTGTGGAAATCATTTTGACACTGGGGGTTGGGGAAACATATCATAGAAAAAATGTGTGCCTCTAAATGACTGAGGGGGTTGTTCAGTCATTTTATAGAAGTCTGTAGTCACGTAGGATTCTATGATGTAGCCTTGTGACCACAAGTATGCAATTTGCACATTTCCGGCCACGTTCTGACTAGACATGTTCAGCTTTGCTCAATTCACTTGTATTCAGCAAGGCTGCGCACGTCTTGTCAGCATATGACCGCAAGTATGCAATTGGCACTTTTGCCGTCACTTGACCGTCCTCTCGTCGACAACATCAGAGAATCCGGACAGCATTTGGTGCACACTCGGTCAGAATTCAGAAGTCTGCAGCAACATAGAGTAAAGTATATGAAATGGTAAATAATTCACATTATGTATCAAAAATTCCAGCAGTGGAAGTTTTGGGGATAAAAGTAGAGATCACGAGCGCAGACTATTTTTTGGTGGGGGGGAGGCATCTCTGTAGTACTACTTAAAAAAATTAAAAAAAAGAGAGAAAAAGTGGCCACATAACTCTATTTTCCCTTTTAATGAGTTTTGTTTTTTTCCTCTAACTCCTGTTTAGTTCAAGCTGAAGTCATCCCAGCTATTTTGGATAGCTGTGCCCATGGATTTCTTGTGGGCAGAGGCGGGTATCGCCCAAATGACATTTGTGTTTCTGCACCTACTGGAAGTGGGAAGACTTTGGCATTTGTCCTTCCAATAGTACAGGTCAGTTTGGCAAAATTAGTATTTGCTGTACTGTATCGCACCTTCCCACCGCAGCCACTTTTCATTTTTGTTATTTAGGATTTTCATCCCCTTCTGCCAAGACCTATAACTTTTTTATTTTTTCATCGATATAGCCATATGAGCTGGATTTTTTTCTTTTTTTGCAGAATGAGTTGTAGTTTTGAAAAGCAACATAGAAAAAATGAATCTAAGTGTGGTGAAAATTGCAACAAAACCCTAATTCCACCATGCTTTTCGGGTTTTGTTTTTACAACATTCAATCTGTGGTAAAAACCACATAGTAACATTATGATTTTCCAGATCAGTATGATTACGCCAATACCAAACTTATGATAGTGTTTTAAAATTTATTTTTGAATTGAGAAAAATTTTTGAAATTGGTAAAGAAAAAAAATGGTTTGTTTTGTTATTTTCTGACACCCATACCAAAAGCAATTCTGGCGTTTTTGTGAACCTTTTTTTCCAGGACGTCCCCCTGACAGCACTATGGAGGACGTCCTCCTCCTCCTTACAGGGACAGGAAAGCACACGAGAGGTTAAAAGGTCCCACTCCTCCCCCTATACCTCAGTGTTTTTCCTGTCCCTGCATGGAGGGACACACGAGAGATCGCTGCGCAGCTTACCGGACCCAGGGGGATCGTGCGGTTCGTCCAATTTCCTTCCCCCTGTCAAGAGGTCCAGGGCCGAAACTCCCTCCTTGGGAGTCCCTCTGCTCCAAAGACCGGGGGCGGACGAGCTCCCGGGTAAGAGCCGCTCCTCCCGGTGGGAGGCTCTCGGCTCAGGCGTCATCCTTCTGGTCCAGGGAGGAACGCCGAACAGGCCTCGGCTGGGAGCTGAGCGTCACTTCCGGTGATGCAAACGCGAGGATTCAGCGTGCGTTCTAGAACGGAACGCAGGAAGGCCGAAGAGCATCGCATTTGGAAACGCAGGTGCACCCCCAATCTTCATGCGTTCCGGAGTGGAACGCAAAAGGTATGAAAAGCGCGTCGCGTTTAGAAGTGCAGGCGTCGCCAATCTTTGTGCGTTCCAGGGTGGAACGCAGTAGGGGCGGCGCTAAAGACGTTGCAGCAGCGCTATATTAAGAGCGCGTGTATGGTGGCGTTTGAACTGCTGAGCGCCATTCTGTAATATTAACACAGAGAACGCGCTGTAGCCACCATAGCAGTCCTAAGGCAGCAAGGTGAAACTTTTCTGCGGAAGGACATGGAGTCTGAGAAATCCAGAACAGAGGAGGTTGCGGGGGTAAGTGCGCATAGCACAAAAAACTGCACCCTCACAATGTAAGCTTCATCATCCAGACTCAGTCCTTAGTATACATATTATTGTATTACTTAGGACAAGGATACTTCATCGACGTCTCTGCAGGCAGTGAAAAAATCGGGCAAAGCCTCGGTAAAATCTAATCGCTGTTCCGCATGTCACACGAAGCTTCCTGACGCTTATAAAAAACCGGTCTGTTGTTCTTGCACAGCAGCAGTTTTGGAGCAAGAAAGATCTTCATTATTATCTGACTTGAAGATCCTGATTAGGGAAGAAGTGCAGGCATCGTTATCTACTAGTTCACAACAGCAGCCCACTAGTCAGGGTCCATGTCGTAAGAGACCTAGGTGGGAGTTGGAAGAGGATCTGGAACCGAAATCAGAAGAAAATTCAGATATACAGTATTCGGAGCAGGAAGAAGGTGAAGTACAGACAGAAAACCAAGAAAAGGCCAGGAGGTACCTATTCCCGGTGGAAGATACGGAGGATCTTGTCCAGGCAGTGAGGAATACAATGCATATGGAAGATGTACCACGACCTCAATCCAGACAGGATTTGATGTTTGGGGGTCTCACAGCTCAGATACAAAAAGTTTTTCCTATAAGTGACCATATTAAAACTATGATTCTGAGTGAATGGAAGGACGCAGAGCGAAGGCTGGTAAGGTCACGTGACTTTAAGAGTCGTCTTCCATTTGATCCTGAGGACTCAAAACTGTGGGAGGAGATTCCTAAAGTTGATGTGCCAGTTGCAAAAGTGGCAAAAAAGACATCGATTCCATTTGAGGACTCTTCAAGTCTTAAAGATCTCATGGACCGGAAGGCGGACATCCTTCTTAAACGGGTCTGGGAATCATCGGCGGCTTTAATAAGAACCAATATTGCGGCTACTTCGGTAGCAAGGTCTATGTTTTTGTGGATGGGTCAGTTGGAGGAGCAATTAGCCAGCAAGACCCCTAGAGCAGAAATACTAGAGTCGCTTCCTCTTATTAAATCAGCGACGGCTTTTTTGGCAGATACCTCGGCTGAGTCAGTCAGGTTTTCTGCCAGAAATAGTTCATTGTCTAATGCAGTCCATAGAGCTATCTGGTTAAAATCCTGGTCGGGGGATAATGCCTCTAAAAATAAGTTATGTTCCATTCCCTTTGCAGGATCAAAGGTATTTGGTCAAGCGTTAGACGATATCCTAGAGGCATCAGATAGCAAAAAAGGGTTTCCAGAGGAAAAACCCAAAAAATTTCAGTCCTTTCGGAGGAAACCAGCTTCCCGTAGACAACCATTTTATAAGGACACAGGAAGAGCTAGCAGGGGAACATATAGGGGTTCCTACACTCAAAATAGAGGAAATAGGAGCTCATTGTTTGGATCTTCATCAAAATCTAGGAAACAATGACGCCAGGCACATAGGGGGCAGACTCTTGTTCTCTGCAGAGAACTGGAACAGGTCACCAAAAACGAGTGGGTCTTACAAACTATCAAGGAAGGTTACAGAATAGAACTGGTATCCTCTCCGCCCCAGAGATACATATCTCCCACTGTGGTTCAGGCAAATTCAGGAATGTTTCAAGATCTTCGAGAATTAATCACTTCCGAAGTCATAGTGCCAGTTCCCGGGTCAGAGGAAAAGATGGGGCATTATTCATCTCTTTTTCCAATAATGAAACCATCAGGCGAGCCACGAACAATTCTGAATCTCAAACAATTGAACAAGTTTGTTCGATACAAGAGATTCAGAATGGAGTCAATAAGATCGGCAATCCCGTTGATAGACAAAAACTCGGTAATGTGTACCCTAGATTTAAAAAGTGCGTACTATCAGGTCCCGATTCATCCAGCCTCGCAGGAACTTCTAAGATTTGCCGTAAGCCTACCAGACTGTACCTGGCACTTCCAGTTTCAGGGCTTTCCGTTCGGGCTAGCTTCTGCTCCCAGAGTTTTTACGAAGCTAATATCAGAAGTCGTAGCCTATCTGAGAAACCAAGGAATCATAGTGGTGCCTTACTTGGACGACTTTCTTTTAGTAGCTCGAACAGCAGAAATTCTAAATCATCACACAGAACGAACGGTGGCGGTGCTGGAATTTCTCGGTTGTGTGGTGAATCGAGAAAAATCACATTTAACACCCAGTTCAAAAAGAGTATTTCTAGGGGTACTCCTGGATTCCAGATCCAGGACAGCCTTCTTGCCAGAAGTCAAGCAACAATCCTTGAAAAAGAAAGTTGCAGAGATGGTGAAGAGCCGAGTTACCATACGAACAGCTATGCAGGTTCTGGGAGTAATGACATCATGTATACCATGCGTCAGGTGGGCACAGGCTCATTCAAGACCCTTACAAAAAGAAGTTCTATCATTGTGGGATCGTCATCAATCATCCCTAGACAAAAAGATCCACCTTTCTGCAAAAGTGAAGAGATCATTAATTTGGTGGATGCAAAGCAGAAATCTGAGAAGAGGAGTTCTCTGGATTCCATCCCCATATATAGTAATAACTACAGACGCAAGCGCATGGGGATGGGGAGCCTACTTAGAAGGGAAGATTCTTCAGGGCAAATGGCCAGAAAAGATCAGACGAATGTCATCAAATTATCGAGAGCTGTATGCGGTTTGGGAATCTTTAAGAAGAAATCAAGACTGTTTAAAAAACCAACATGTTAAAATCCTGTCGGACAACATGACAGCAGTAGCTTTCATCAAACATCAGGGAGGCTCTCGATACAGAACTCTGCAGGATCTAGCAGAGAAGATATTTGTATGGGCAGAACGAACGGTCCTTTCTATAACCGCAGTACACCTGGAAGGTTCGCAGAACTTAGTAGCGGACTATCTAAGCAGACAGAAGATCTACCCGACCGAGTGGGAGCTAAGCCAGGAGGTCTTCCATTTATTATGTCAACGATGGGGAACACCTCAGATAGATCTATTTGCTACAAGGAAAAATTCGAAACTGCCAAGATTTTATTCGCTGAACCCAGCGGACAATCCAGAAGGCGTAGATGCCTTGAGTCAGAGGTGGAACAAACCTCTAAATTATGCATTTCCACCAATAGCACTGATACCAGCTGTTCTGAGGAAGATACGAGAAGACGGAGCGAGAGTCGTACTAATAGTTCCGTTCTGGCCAAGGAGGAGCTGGTTTCCACTTTTAGGTGCCATGACCACAGAAGAACCAATCGAGCTTCCCCGGTGGAAGGACATAGTTCACCAGGGACCAGTTCTACACCAGGACCCAGAAAGATTGCATCTGTCAGTCTGGATCCTGAACGGGACATTCTAAAAGCTCGTGGTCTATCAGATCAGGTGATAACAACGATCCAGGCCAGCAGAAAACCTGTAACGTCGGCAATATATTATAAAATCTGGAAGAGGTTCTGTCTGGAAGGTGGCAGGTCCGATGTTGTAGCCGGAGTCCAGGATGTTCCTCGAGTATTGGATTTCCTTCAGGCAGGCTTTAATATGGGTCTTAAGGGTATGCCACACTAAACAATATCGCTAACGGGATCGCTAAAAAACGTCACTATTTAGCTATCCCGTTAGCGATATTGTTCAGTGCGGCAGCTTCCAGCGACGAGCTTCCTGCTGTGATCTCGCTCGTCGCTGGAATCGTTCCGGACCCTATTTTATCGTCGGCGCTCCCGCTGGGTGAGTATCTAATCGCTGTGTGGCACCTTTTCTTAGCGATTTAGCGGTACTTTTGTACCGCTAAAGTCGTTAAGAATATCGCTAACGGCGATAGCGTCGTTAACTATATCGCTAAATGTGGCAGCATTTAGCGATATAGAAACAATCCCGCTAGCGATCGCATTAGTATGCGTCGTTATTGTGATCGCTAGCGGGATTGTTTAGTGTGGCAGTACCTTTAGACCTAGTACACTTAAGGTGCAGATTTCGGCATTAAGTACTTACATGGACTATTCATTAGCCTCACATCCTTGGGTAGTTAGATTTGTCAAAGCAATCCAAAGATTGCGGCCCACTATAAGACAATTATCTCCCCCCTGGGACTTATCTAGTTCTAGCGGCACTTTGTAAAACTCCTTACACACCAAATAAGGATTTGCCTATTTCACTCTTATCGAAAACAGCTTTTTTGGTAGCCATCACCACAGCCAAGAGAATAGGGGAGATTCAAGCGTTATCCATTAAAGACCCATATCTGCAGATCAGAGAGAATCACATAGTATTAAAACTAGATCCTACTTTCATGCCCAAGGTAGCTTCTTTGCAAAATCGCAATCAGGAAATCATACTCCCGTCCTTTTGTGAGAGGCCATTAAACATAAAAGAACAAGCCTTACACTCCCTGGATGTTAGACAGGCAGTGATTGATTACTTGGAGGCCACTCAGGTCTGGAGGAAAGACCCTAATTTGTTTATTTTGTTCGGAGGTAAAAATAGGGGTAAAAAAGCTTCCAAAACATCCATTGCAAGATGGATTACCACTATAATCACAAAAGCTTACACATCTGAAGGTGTAGATTGTCCTATAAAGATAAAAGCCCATTCTACCAGAGCCTTGTCAGCATCATGGGCTGAAGGTACTGCCACACTAAACAATCCCGCTAGCGATCACAATAACGACGCATACTAATGCGATCGCTAGCGGGATTGTTTCTATATCGCTAAATGCGGCCACATTTAGCGATATAGTTAACGACGCTATCGCCGTTAGCGATCTTCTTAACGACTTTAGCGGTACAAAAGTACCGCTAAATCGCTAAGAAAAGGTGCCACACAGCGATAAGATACTTACCCAGCGGGAGCGCCAGCGATGAAATAGGGTCCGGAACGATTTCCAGCGACGAGCGAGATCACAGCAGGAAGCTCGTCGCTGGAAGCTGCCGCACTGAACAATATCGCTAACGGGATCGCTAAATAGTGACGTTTTTTAGCGATCCCGTTAGCGATATTGTTTAGTGTGGCATACCCTTGAGAGAGCAGGAGCATCTTTAGAACAAATTTGTAAGGCAGCCTCTTGGGCTACGAAAAATACCTTTTGCAAGCACTACAAATTAGATGTGTTGTCAGGACAGCATACGGCATATGGTAGAAAAGTATTACAGGCCGTAGTCCCACCCTAAGGAGGGTTTCTTTGGTACTCTCCATAGTGCTGTCAGGGGGACGTCCTGGAAAATGGGTATTAAACCTACCGTTAATTCGGTTTCCAGGAGTCCATCCTGACAGCACGGTTAGTTCCCTCCCTTGTCTATCTTGATATATATGCTAATTCATATGATGTAATATGTTTAAGTAAATTAAAGTGTTATCACTTGCATTGATCCATGGTATGGTACTTGTCAAATCACTGAGGTATAGGGGGGTATGGGGGAGGAGTGGGACCTTTTAACCTCTCGTGTGCTTTCCTGTCCCTGTAAGGAGGAGGAGGACGTCCTCCATAGTGCTGTCAGGATGGACTCCTGGAAACCGAATTAACGGTAGGTTTAATACCCATTTTTTATATTGTCGATCATTAGCGTTGATCGAATAGCTTTGGATAAGTCCTTATCTGAATAGTTATAGCGCTTCCAAATAGCTGCATCAGGAACCCGGATACCTGGAGTGCTCCCGATAATCAGCTGTTCGGCGCCGCAGCTGCATGTCGTGGCTGTGTGACAGTCGCCACACATGCATGGAGAGCCTGTTTGTGGTGCCGAACAGATGATTATCGGGAGCGCTCCAGGTTCCCGAGAAAGCTATTCGGGAAGCGCTATAGCTATTCGGATAAGGACTTATCCAAAGTTATTCAATCAACCCTATCAATCATCCAATCACTTGTTCTGTATACAGCAACACTGCTATATTACAGTATATAGAGAAAAATATTGTGACATGAAGCTATGCCTTTAGGTGGGCTTCATATGAGCACTGACATAGCAGGCCTACTTCTGCCATGGCAACCCATTGGCACCCCATGATCACATCTCATGCATTGATGGACGCACTGATGAGTGATCATGGTATTAAAGGAGTTCACAGCAGTGATCGGAGCGCTCCTGTTAGAGGCAAATGCTGGTTGTGTAGCACAGCCAGTATATGCCGAGTGTGGCTGGGGCTCACCTCCTGAGCCCCCTCAATATACCCTAACCCGACTTGCACTTACATGTTTTTGAGATGTCTGGATTAGGTCACCTAGTATGGATAACACCTCTATTTGTGCCCTTTCCGAACATACAAATATCATAGCGTGCAGTCCACTGTTCATAATGGATAAATGCTGTGGTGGGCCCAGCTTGTCCATGCTTTACATTGACAGGCACACATTTAAATGGTCCCCATGTATTGCTACATTTGTCCTGTCTGGCCAGATGGGGCAGCCCCTGGCAATAACAGTTAATTTCTGGGGGGCTAGAGAAGTTGGTTTCTAAGAATGGTTATTTTTCTGCATTAAGAAGCTAGTTTCACTTTTTGCCCATAGGCTTTGACGGAACGCGTTGTATGTCAAGTTCGAGCTCTTGTAGTGCTGCCCACCAAGGAACTGGCACAACAGGTAATTAACAAGGGCATGATTTGTCTTGTCATATTTTACTACCATTATGCTACATTATTTATTCATTTTTTTCACTTCTTTTATCAGATCTGCAAGGTGTTTAATGTCTATGCAGACGGTACGGGTCTCAAGGTTGTCCTGATAGCTGGACATAAATCTTTCTCTAAAGAGCAGGAGACTCTTGTCACTAAAAAGTAAGTGTGTGCATATATATATATATATATATATATATATATATTTACCCCAGCTTAGTCCAGGACTTGAATAAATAGAAACAGTGTATACTTGATGTTTGGCATTACATCCCGGCTGCAGCCAATGAGCTCGTCATCTGCCGCCTTTACTATTTCATCAAAGCAGACGTCTGCCCTATTGGCTATTGGAATAACCATGCGCTGCAACAAGCATGTGATACAATAAGTCAATAACAAGAATAGCAGCGCATATGCCGCGGTAGGAGGTGAGTATACACGGTTTTTATTTTATATGGTGTCCTGAATAGATTAAACTGGGGTTGCCTGGTAGTGGTCAACCCTTTTAAAGGCATATCCCAGAGCTGTTAGAGGCTATCCAGGGAATGCCATAAATGTGTCATTTATGAGTGTCCCATGACTGTATGGACCTGCAGTGCATAAAACACGTAGGCTGCTTCCCTATCATATATTTACCTGAAACGTGGTGGCAATTATGGCATATCCATAGGTCGATGGATATGCCATAATTGCCACTTAGGTCAACACAACAGTAACACCACTGAGACCAATACACATATAGCCATTATACATATATATATATATGATTATATAAAAGTGAAGTGAATATCCCCAGTGTTCTGTCAGAGGAGTGGAACCCACTCAGAATTAAGGAAAAACAGCCATTGGCAGTTTAGCATTATGCACCTTGTGTGCACTAGGCGTCCCTGTTGCTCATTTAGACACTTTTGCACTTTATTTATATGTATTAGTGTTGTTTTCGTTTTATTTTTTGAGTATTCATGATTATGTATATTTGTAATGGTATTTCATACATATAAATAATTTTTCTCACTGAATATTCTTCACTGTATCCTTGTTGGTATTTTTTGTGTGCCCACATACATTTTTATCACTTGTGGTCTTGTGTATTGAATTTTTTTTACCATTCTCTTATTCGTATTATTGGGTCCATCATTCTTCAATATTAATTAAACCAAAACTTTGGGTGACATAATTAAGCATGGTCCAAAATATAAGGACAGAGCAACTCTAACCATATATAAACTATAACAGAGCAAAACAGAGCATCTAGCCCAAAATAGATCAACAACAAGATAGAAATTTTTTTTATAAAAATATATACATTTTATTACAAAATTAGTTACATACAATAATTAACAACAGGCTATCCCGCACTTCTCCCGCAGGAAATACGCACGTTTTTTTATGCTGATTCCCGCCAGAATAATAGCGTTTTGCAAGCGTAATTAGCTTGCAGAATGCTAGCGTTTTCCTAGCGATCTGTAGCATCGCTTGGAAAACTGATTGACAGGTTGGTCACACGAGTCAAACATAGTGTTTGACAAGTGTGACCAACTTTTTACTATTGATGCCGCCTATGTCGCATCAATAGTAAAAAGATCTAATGTAAAAATAATAAAAAAAATAATAAATAATGATATTCTCACCTTCCGGCGGCCCCCGCAGCCTTCCCGCCTTCAGCGACGCTCCCGGCAACTCGCGGTCCCAGGAGTGCTTTGCAACAAATCACACCGATGACGTAGCATCTCGCGAGACCGCTATGCCATCTGGGTGATTCTCGCAAAGGACTCTTGGGACCGGAAGTTGCCGGGAGCGTCGCTGAAGGCGGGAAGGCTGCGGGGGCCGCGGGAAGGCTGCGGGGGCCGCCGGAAGGTGAGAATATCATTATTTTTTATTTTAATTATTGTTTTACCAGGGATATGGTACCCAGGGCCTGGAGGAGAGTCTCCTCTGCTCCAGACCCTGGGTACCATCCGCACATGAACCGCTTACATTGCGCATAGTGGGCATAGCCACATGCGGAAAGTAAGCGGTTCAATGCATTCCTATGGCGGCGGAATCACCGCGGTTACGCTAAATTAATGAACATGTTGCTATTTTTTCCGCAAAGCGTTTTTTTCGCGGAAAAAAAACGCAACATGTGGCCAAAACATGCGGAATCAATTAACATGTATAGGATGCTTAATGCTTGCGTTTTTATCGCGTTTTTACCGCGGAAAACCGCGGAAAAACCGCGAAAAAAACGCAATTATTCCTGATCGTGTGCACTTAGCCTAAGGCTAAGTGCACACGTTTGCAGAATGTTTGCAGAATATTCCTGAGCAAAACCGGACTTTTTTGCGCGGCAAAAACGCGCGTTTTTTTGCGCGGATTTTGCGCGTTTTTGGTGCGTTTTTTGCGCGGTTTTGACGCGTTTTTACCGCGATTTTTTTCCTGAACTTTCTAGGTCAATAATAAAGAGGGAAAAACGCTAGAAATCCGCAAAATTAATGGACAAACTGCTAGATTTTCCGCGATGCGTTTTTTTTGCGGAAAAAAACGCACCATGTGCACAAAATTTGCGGAATTCATTCTAAATGATAGGATGCTTAATACATGCGTTTTTGACGCGTTTTTTCCCGCGAAAAAACGCGAAAAAAAACGCAAATATTCCTGAACGTGTGCACTTAGCCTAAGTGTAGATGAAAAAAATGAATAGGTGAGATAGCAAGAAAAAACACACCTGGGGCATAACAGAGAACGCAAATTCTAGCTCCCTATGACCGCTGTGGATCCCAGTGAAAGGGAATGGAACCCAAAAGGTACTAGTGACTACATTATGTAAGTAGGTCCCAGACCCCAATAAAAAGACCCCCAAATCCCACCATAAGTATAGCAGGACCTGGATCCCAAATTCCAAGCAGGACTCGGCTAAATCAAAGAAAGGGAGCTAAGATGAAAGCTGCACTACTTTCAGTGTCACCCATAAGAATCTTATGGGTAGTGCAGAGTTAAATGCTATGTGCTTACCCATATGGGGCGATATGCAATGCCAGGTGCGTGCCCCGATGCACTTTTCGCTTTGTCAGGCTTCCTCGGGGGCGGTGTGGAATAGCATGCTAATCGTGACTAAATACCCAGGCGCTCAAGTGTGATAAATGACACATAATAACGGCACATGCGGACATGGGGCGGCACCCGCGTCACGTCCGACCCTCCAATGGCGGCGCGGGTCAAGGAAAATACTTCCTGTGACGTCAGGGACCCCGCCGCCATCTTGTGGAGGTCTTTTGAGAGGCGGACCGCACCAACCACATGCGCTCATGTGTGTGCGCCATCTTGAATATTGGCAAATGTAAGGAAAAATTCTTTTGTTGTTTAAGAGATAAAGAAAAGAGATAAAGAAATGTTGGTTCTGGAAACAGCACATAATAGAAAATGGGCAGACACAAATATGATGTAAAAATTAGTGCCCATAGTCAAAATAAGGAAAAATAAATGAAATAAGAGGATAAAAAGAGAGGGGGGGAGGAAAAAAGGGAAAAGATAAAGACAAGATAAAGACAGGGTCTCAAATTTTCATAATTGAAAAAAATCTATGAAAAATAGCTACATCATGTATTGACTGAAGTTATGCCTCAAAAAACAAATGACAATGCATTGTAAGAACATAAGGTATCGCAATACATATATAACATAGCAACAATCAAACAATTAATTAAATACTGGTGTCATCTAATGGTCCAGAAATTGGTCCACTATGGATGTTATTCCAAAAAGTGGGGAATTTGAGTTGATACAAAAGGTGTCCTCCAAACGCCCACACTCCAGAAATGGATCCAGCCAACAAATCGATCTCTTGGGTTCCAAAAAGAAGTGCACATCACATGTTCACATGTCAGTCATCCATGAGCGAGTGGATAAATCAATAAATCACAAAAATAAATATGGTACTATAAATAACATAAAAAAGAAGAAAAAATTAGAATAAAAATAGCACACACATAAAATCAAAAGAGAACGGAAAACCAGGCGTGACCCTACGGGAAACACGCAAAGGAGTTCTTCTCATTTAATCCTTTGGGGGCCATTGTGTCCAAAATTACAATCCATCGGCATTCCAACTGCGCCAAGATGCGTTTGAGGTCACCACCTCTAATACCGCATCGTACCCGGTCAATACCGATGAATTTAAGGCCTGTGGGATTGCACCCATGGCGCAGTCGGAAATGCCGCGGGACTGTTTTCAAAGTATCAAGGTCCACAACCTCCCTAGCAGCATTGATGTCCTGAATGTGCTCCCTGACTCTAACGCAGAATTCACGAGAGGTGAGGCCCACATAATTCATGCCACAAGGACACGTGGCCAATTAGATGACATAACTGGTACTGCAAGATACATAGTGTCTAATCCGGTGGCTCTCACCCCCATCCGCAGCACCAAATGTCGTGGTACGGCATATGTTTTTACAAGCCAGACATGAACCGCATGGAAAACAGCCCTGTCTCTGCACACCCATACCAAAGTGACTGGGAGGATTGGCTTCTAACCAAGAGATCTTTTAGATTTTGTGACCTCCTAGCCGTTAAGAGAGGGCGTTCAGGTAAACAGTCTCCGAGTATAGGGTCTGAGCGGAGTATGGGCCAATGCTTGGTCAGGATTGTCCTCTTTTGTGGCCAGCGGTTACTATAGGTAGATATGAACCGAATCGGTTGATTTAACTCCCTAACTCTCTGACCAACACCCAACAACTGGTTACGGGTATACCTTTGGCCCTAAGATACCCACGCTTGACCACTCGCCTGCTGTAACCTCGATCATGTAATCGTCGTGACAGGTCCCTCGACTGGCCCTCAAAAAACTCATCGGTAGCACAAATATGTTTCATTCGTAGGAAATTGTCCGGTTGGGATGGCACGAATAGTAGATGGTGTATGTGCCGATGTGGCATGTAATAAAGCATTGACAGACGTCTCCTTACGGAAAACGTCTGTCAACACTGTGCCATTTCCCAACACGGTGATGCTGATATCCAAAAAATCAATGTTGGTACATGAAAATTTGTACGTCAATTTGATGTTATAATCATTCTTATTCAGTGCACCGATGAATTCATGAAGGCCAGCCTCAGGACCCTGCCAAATAAAACATCATCAATGTATCTGTACCAGCACACCGCCTGGGAGGCGGCCTGCGCACCGTCACTGAATACCCCCCTCTCCCAAAATCCAAGGAAGAGGTTGGCATAGGACGGTGCACAAGCTGCCCCCATCGCGGTGCCCCGTTTCTGTAAATAAAATTTGTCTTTAAAAGTAAAAAAATTGTGGGTCAAAATGAATTTGAGTAACTCCATGATCAAGGCCCGCAGGGGGGGGGGGTCCATATCACCCATATCCAGAAAAAACTGTGCTGCTCTCAACCCATCCTCATGGTTGATACTGGTGTATAGAGAATCCATGTCAGCTGTAACCAGAAGCATGTCTGGTTCAAGAGTAAGACCATCGATCTTCCTCAGGACGTCCGTTGTGTCTCTGACATAGGAGGGCAGCGTCTCCACAATGGGATGCAAGTAATGTTCAATAAATTTACAAACCGGATCACATAGCCCTCCCATGCCAGAGACAATGGGACGCCCTGGTGGTTCCACGGGATCCTTGTGGACTTTGGGTAGCAAATAGAAGGTGGGAACCACCGGACACGACACAATCAGACCATCAAAGACTTTCTTTGGTATAATACCCAATGTCAACGCTTCCTCCAGGATATAATATATAGCCCTTGAAAAAGCCTTAACCGGATTATTTGGGAGGAGAGTGTATGACTCCAGGTCTCTAAGCTGTCTATGTGCTTCCCTCTCATACTTCTCCACCGGCCAAACCACCACATTCCCCCCTTATCAGCTGGTTTGATGACAACGTCCCGAAGGGACCTAAGTTGTTTTAAGTGCTTCCCTCTGTGTGTGAGTGAGGTTGTCCCCTCTCCATTGATTAGGGATAGTTTTAAATTCCTCCAAGACCAGTTTGTTAAAAATCTCGATCTGTGGACACAGAGAGAAGGGATATTGGTTTCTCCATCGTTTCATTGGGGGACACAAGACCATGGGTGTTATGCTGCTGCCACTAGGAGGACACTAAGCAATACACAGAGAAAGTTAACTCCTCCTCCTGCAGTATACACCCTCTGTTGGCTCAATCCTGAACCAGTTCTTGCTTAGTGTCTGTAGGAGGCACTAGGGTCTGGTTTCAGACCTCAAGATTATTTCCATTTTTTATTCTTAATATTTTTAATATATTTTTTACAATGATCTGGAAGGGCGACGGGTCTTGTAGGAAAAGTCCCAATCTCCCACAACCATCAACAGGCGGGAACGCGGAGTGTCGCCTCCACGTACCCCCTCCTGCAACGCTACCATCGGGCGACGGATCCCTCTAATAGGCCGCTCTCCCCATGTGTCTATCGGCTGTAAGACGCGCTCCGGATTTTTTGGGAACAGTTAACCCCTCACCACCTCTAATGAAAGCGGCTGGTGCTAGGATGATTGAAATGGAACCCTCTCCGCCTCCCTATGAAAGGGATGGTGGATCGAGGACGTATGGACGCGCCAGCCATCGGTACTCCGAGCCAGGAGGCTCCGCAGTGAGTACATCACAAAATGCCGATTATTGCGATGTCTGTGCCTGCTGCACTGGCGGCGGCGGCGCCGCCTGGATTACTGTCTCTTCCCCGTCGCAGCCGCCTTTGCGATCCCGTTCGGGTCGCACGATCGGCGTCACAAAAATTTAAGTCCCCGATTGCGTTCTGGACGAGGTCGCAAGATCGGCGCCGCCCACTCATGCGATCTCAACGGCGTCGCAAGACCGGCGCCGCAAATTTAGGCCCCAGCTTCAGACCAGGTTAGGCCTCAAGAGGAGGGCGGGCTTACCGCGCTCCTAGTGGGCTCCGCCCACATCGCGCGCTGTGCAGGACCCGGCCATTGGCAGGGAGTGTTTAACTCCTCCCTAGTTTCTCCTGCTCTTCCCTCCCATGTCTTCTGGCGCTTCTCGTGACCCACGAGAAGCGCAAAACAGCATAATCTCGGCAGCCGTCTTCCGGTCTCTCAGATCAACGCTGCGATACCAAAAGGGCTATTCTTCAGCTCCTCATCTTCCTCTCGTGGGCTCGGACACAGGACCTGGGTAAGCTTACACAGCGCTTAACCCTTCCCCTGCAGCAGGCTCTCAGGTGCAAAATATGTCCCAATCAAAGGGATCTAAAAGGCCTGAGAAAAACCACACTGTGGTGTATGCCGCCTGTGCTTCATGCAACGCTTCCCTGCCGTCAAAGCATGGTTCCCAATTCTGTGCATCATGTGCCCAAGAGCCCACTGCTTCCACCGCTCAGGAGCCCCCTACTAGCGTTCAGGAGTCCCTACCTATTCCTGATCCCAATGAGCCGGGTCCTTCAGGGTGGCCTGCGTTTCTGGCGCAGTCTATGGATTCTCTGACTAGGGCCTTGGATACCTTCCGTGGCTCCTCTTCTAGCCAGGGTGTCCCTTTTCCACAAAGGGGCCCGTTAGCCTTCAGAGAGACCTCATCAGACAGGGGCCGACCCGCAGCATCAGCAAAGCTGCCGTCTGGAAAACGCCGCCATAATGCATCCCCCAATCCATCTAGCGGTTCGGCATCTGCGAGCTCAGGCTCTCGCTCACCCTCTCCCAGGAATCTCAGTGATCATGAATCTGAGTACGAGTCGGATACAGGCGATGACCCCAACTCACCAGAGTTTCAAGAGTCCTTAGACTCTCTCATAGAAGCGGTTAATAAAACCCTGAAGCTAGATGAAGAACCCGGGTCTCAACCGAATCATCCTATTTCTTTCAAAAGGGCTAAGCGCCCTCACAAGGTGTTTTGTAACCACCCTGAGTTTACGGACATTGTTCAGGGACATAGGGATCGTCCAGACAGACGTTTTTCAGGACTGAAGTCCCTGAAAGCGCGATACCCATTTTCATCAACTATAGCAAAAGAGTGGACCGAATCTCCAGTTGTAGATCCACCGGTATCTCGCTTAGCTTCAAAAACCCTTCTCTCTGTTTCAGATGGTTCATCCATTAAGAATCCCTCAGATAGACAGATCGACAACCTCGCCAAATCAATTTTTGAGGCTGCTGGAGCATCTCTCTCTCCTTCTTTCGCGGCCACCTGGGTGGCGAGGGCCATGGTGGCCTGGGCTGAGGATTTAGTTAAGACTACTAATGATATCCCTCTCCCCCCCGAGGCACGTAATCTGGCCTATCAGATTACTCGGGCGGGCGACTACATGGTCCATGCGTCCTTAGATGCAGCTAATTGCGCTGCACTCACAGCCGCCAATGCTATTGCCATTCGGAGGTCCCTTTGGCTCCGAGAGTGGCGTGCAGACTCTGCTTCAAAGAGAACTTTGACTTCGCTGCCTTATCATTTAGGGCATCTCTGGAGATCGCCTTGATCAGATTATTTCTGATGCTACAGGTGGCAAAAGTAAATTTCTTCCGCAGCGCAGAATCAATCGGCCTTTTCGGACCTCCTTTAATTGGTCCTCCGCTTCGACCTCGTCCCGAGCACCACGTTCTTCTCGCAAAGACAGGGGCTCGCAATCATCTTTCAGGTCCTCTCAGCCCTGGAAAAACAGATTTTCCCAGTCGGGAAACAAGAGCTCCTCCTCTCGCAAATTATCTTCCCAATGACTCCTTGCTGGGGACGGGGGACCCAATCAGGGTAGGCGGCCGCCTACTCTTGTTTCGCGAAGTCTGGGGGTCGGTCGTTCAAGACCGGTGGGTCCGAGATCTTGTAGACTTCGGTTACAAGATCGAATTCTTATCTCTTCCCCCAAGGCGCTTCTTCCAGTCTCGCCCCCCAAAGTCCAAGGATCTCGCAACTCCCTTTCTTCAGGCCTTGAACATTCTTCGCACCAGCGGGGTCATCGTCCCAGTTCCTCACAAGGAAAGATTCAAAGGGTTTTACTCAAACCTCTTTGTGGTTCCCAAGAAGGACGGCTCTTTGCGTCCTATTCTGGATCTAAAATTGCTGAACAAATTCATCAGAGTCCGCCATTTCAGGATGGAATCTCTCCGTTCTGTCATCGCATCTCTAGAAAGAAAGGAATTCCTGGCGTCAATCGACATCAAAGACGCGTATCTACACATTCCGATTTTCAGAGGCCATCAAAAGTTTCTGCGTTTTGCAGTCGGAGAGGAGCATTTTCAATTTGCCGCTCTGCCCTTCGGACTCGCAACCGCCCCCAGAGTGTTCACAAAAGTCATGGCGGCTGTCATGTCAATTTTACACTCTCGGGGTGTGGTGGTCCTCCCGTACTTGGACGACCTGCTCATCAAAGGACCGACCTTTCGGGCCTGCGCGCAGAGTGTCGAGATCACTATCGACACCCTCTCTCGCCTGGGCTGGTTAGTCAATTTGGACAAGTCCTCCCCCATTCCCTCTCAGAAGATTCCTTTCCTGGGAATGATTCTGGACACCTCCCAAGGGTTGGTATCTCTCCCTCCAGAGAAGATTGCTTCTCTGAGGCGGGCAGTGCTCCTGTTGTCTCTAGGCCGCTCCCACTCTCTACGATTCGCCATGCAGGTCCTGGGGAAAATGGTAGCCTCCATCGAGGCAGTAACATTTGCTCAATTCCATCTCCGACCTCTTCAACAGGAGCTAATATCATCCTGGGACAGGAACCCAGCGTCCTTAGGTCGCCACTACCGTCTTTCTCCCAGAGTCAGACGCTCACTAAAATGGTGGACAAATGCTTCATCACTGAATCAGGGAAAATCTTTTCTGCCTGTCCATTTGCTGGTAGTGACCACCGATGCCAGTCTCCTCGGATGGGGAGCGGTGTTCCTTCACCACACGGCTCAGGGCCGCTGGTCTCTTCCAGAGACATGTCTCCCGATCAACATCCTGGAGATCAGAGCTATCAAACTAGCCCTCTTGCATTTCCATCATCTTCTGGCCGGTCGTCCCATCCGGATCCAGTCAGACAACGCCACGGCCGTGGCGTACATCAACCGTCAGGGAGGCACTCGGAGCAGAACAGCGATGCTCAAGGTATCGCACATTCTGCGGTGGGCCGAGTCAAACTCAGTCGGCAAGGTTTAGACTCAGGAGAATGGTACCTGCACCCGGAAATGTTTCACATCATTTGCCAGCGTTGGGGAATGCCGGATGTGGATCTCATGGCATCCAGACTGAATGCCAAAGTTCAGACTTTGATAAGTCGATCTCGCGATCCACTAGCCATCGGCTCGGATGCACTTGTCCTCCCTTGGAGTCAATTTCGCCTTCCTTACATTTTTCCACCTCTTCCGTTAATCCCCAGGGTGATTCGGAAGATCAAGGCGGAGGGCTTTCCTCTCATTCTTGTCGCCCCGGACTGGCCTCGCCGTCCGTGGTATGCCGAACTGGTGCGTCTGGTCGCAGACGTTCCCTGGAGATTACCGGATCGTCCGGACCTTCTCTCGCAGGGTCCAATTTACCATCACAATTCGAAAGCGCTGAATTTGACGGTATGGCCATTGAAGCCTGGATCTTAGGTCAGGCTGGTTTTTCTCAGAAAGTTGTCTCTACAATGATCAATGCCAGGAAGCCGGTTTCCGTCCGCATTTATCATCGTGTCTGGAAAACGTTCTTTTCCTGGTGTAAGGATAAAGGTCGTTCCCCTTTGGTCTTTTCTATCCCTTCCATTCTGGAATTCCTCCAGGCAGGATTAGACTCGGGGTTAGCACTCTCTTCCCTCAAGGGGCAGATTTCCGCCTTATCCGTACTTTTCCAACGACGGATTGCATCTAAGTCCCAGGTCAGGACTTTTATCCAAGGAGTGTCACATCTCGTTCCACCCTACAAGAAGCCTTTGGAGCCTTGGGATCTTAATCTGGTCCTCAGCGTGTTACAAGAATCCCCCTTCGAGCCTTTGCCGGAAGTGCCTTTGTCTCTTCTTTCCTGGATGGTTGTCTTCCTTGTTGCAATTACCTCTATCAGGCGGGTATCGGAATTGGCAGTCTTGTCTTGTCAACCTCCTTTTCTTATTTTTCACCAAGACAAGGTAGTCCTCAGGACTTCTCCTTCCTTCTTGCCCAAAGTCGTTTCGGCTTTTCATATCAATGAAGAGATAGTCCTGCCCTCGTTCTGTCCGGCGCCGACTCACCGTACTGAAAAAGCCCTTCACACCTTGGATTTGGTGAGGGCTTTCCGAAGGTACATTTCGAGAACTGCATCTTTCCGTAAATCGGACGCACTGTTTGTGCTTCCGGAAGGACGCAGACAGGGTTTCCCTGCTTCCAAGGCCACGTTAGCCAGATGGATCCGTTTTGCGATCCAAGAGGCGTACCGTGTCAAAGGTCAGCCTATCCCGGCTGGGATTAAGGCACACTCCACTCGGTCTGTGGGGGCCTCCTGGGCCATTCGGCACCAGGCTTCGGCACAGCAAGTATGCAAGGCTGCGACTTGGTCCAGTCTTCATACTTTTGTCAAGCATTACCAAATCCATGCTCAAGTTTCTTCAGATGCGGCACTTGGCAGACAAATTCTGCAATCAGCTGTTGCGCATCTATAAGTTGTCTGTTGACTGTTTAAGCGTTTTATGCATGTGGTTCACGAGGCTTTATCTACTGTTATGGCTTCCCACCCAGGGACTGCTTTAGGACGTCCCATGGTCTTGTGTCCCCCAATGAGGCGATGGAGAAAAGGAGATTTTTGTGTACTCACCGTAAAATCCTTTTCTCCGAGACGCTCATTGGGGGACACAGCTCCCACCCTTGTTTAGCCTGTAGCCTCGTTGTTTCTTTGATTTGTTGATATATTGCACTCTGTTATGAGCTCCTACGGCTTTGGCACCGAACTGGTTCAGGATTGAGCCAACAGAGGGTGTATACTGCAGGAGGAGGAGTTAACTTTCTCTGTGTATTGCTTAGTGTCCTCCTAGTGGCAGCAGCATAACACCCATGGTCTTGTGTCCCCCAATGAGCGTCTCGGAGAAAAGGATTTTACGGTGAGTACACAAAAATCTCCTTTTTATATATGTAATAATATATATATATTTTCTATATATTTTTTTATCTTGTATATCTTGTCCTGATATGTGCACATGTTTTAATACAGTATTACTATTGCTATTTATAATTAATAAAGGCATAATTTTTATCCGTATATTCCTTGTCTGGATCTTCATGGCTTTCCATTACTTTGGGTGGCTGGTTGTTTTTCCATAATTGCCACTTATAGGAATACCTATATACTGCAGCTGACCTTCTTTCCTTTGCAGAGAGTACTCTCTGTGATATGAACGTTATTGGGCTTTTATGATGTACTGCTTATATTCCTTTACATTTCACCATAGGATCTTTGGATTCTGCAGTCTGGCAGACATTCTTGTGTGCACTCCTGGTAGACTTGTTGATCACATTCAGATGACAGAAGGCTTCACCTTGAGGCATCTACGATTTCTGGTAAGCTTCACTAAGCTATAAAGGTTTTATGTTGGATTTTCCTTATTTTATAGAGCGTTATCTTTTTCATATTGCAGGTTATTGATGAGGCAGATCTCATGATTAACACTATGAATCAAGACTGGCTCACCCAAGTGATCAATTCTGTTTATAAGGTGGAACCACAAGATCACAGCAACCTTTTTGCTCGCAAGATGCCCGGAGTGCCCACAGCAGCAAAGTAACTAACTGTTACATAATCTTCTTTACTACCTATCGAACGTCCTCTCTGTATACATTCAGGGGTTGCTTGGAATATCTGTCACTTCATGCTTTCATCTCACGCTTACTATTTTATAGTTATGGCCAGCTGCAGATACCACTGCAGAAACTGCTTTTTTCCGCTACGCTGACGCACAATCCAGAAAAACTTCAGAAGCTCGGCTTGTACCAACCACGGCTCTTTACATCTTTATACAAACAGCCAACATTACACACCTCCGGAGAAGAGGCTGAGCCTCCCACTTCTGAAAAATTCTCTCTCCCTGCTGAGCTTACGGTATGCAGTATTTAAGGGTCTGTTCATATGTTGCAGAATTGTCGCTTTTCTTCTGCTCACATTTGTCACAAGAAGGGTTTCCTGATGCCAGCAAAGTGAATGAGAATCCTGAGGACTCATGCACACGCTGCAGATTTGGTGCAGATATAAATCTTCAGATTGTCAATTCTTTCAGCACTTTTGCTGCAGCTTTCACCCGAACTAATGAGTGGGGAAAAATCTGCCCAAAACACATGTAAAAAGCTAGGCAAAAAAATGCATGCATTTTACTCTGCATTTTTTCCTGCCAAGAGATGCAGAAATTTTTGCACCAACTACTAACGTGTGCACATATCCTAAAGAGATTCTGTCATCCGGTTTTTATTACCCCATCTGAGAGCAGCATGATGCAGGGACAGAGACGCTTATTCCAGCGTTGTCACTTGCTGGTCTGATGGCTACAGTTTTGATAAAATCACTGTTTTATCTGCTGCAGATCTCTGAATGCTGAGCTGTGTATAACCCCTCCCACACCGATGATTGGCAGCTTTCTGCATATTATGCATTTTATGCATAGCTCATTAAATATGGAAGACTGCATGGCAGCAGGTTTACTAGTCCTGTAGTGATAATCCCCTTGTGATAAATTGGTGATTTTATCAAACCTACATCAAATATACCAGTAAGTGAAATATTGTTGAAATTCTGATCTCTATCTACATCTTGATGCTCTCAGATGAGGTGGCAAAAACCTGTTAACAGATTCCTTTTGAAAACGAACGTGTGTGTGTAATGTGCATGAGAAATATATGCTGTGATGTTAGAAATGACTGTTATGTCTTACAGCACTACTATGTTCCATGCAACCTAAACTCCAAGCCTCTCATCCTCCTCCACTTCTTACTCACCCTACGCTTTTCTCGTGTGCTTTGCTTCACCAACTCCAGAGAGTCTTCACACCGGTAAGAGACTACCCTTAAACGTATTCACAAATAGTTGTCATAACAAATACTTTTAGAGCCCTGCAATAAGTTCCAAAATAAATTAAAAAAATGCAATATTTCACTAAAATACAAAATGAGCTAAAACACAAGGGTAGCTGAATTTTTTGGTGAGATGTGCTTGTTAAAGCGAACCTGTCATCAGGATTTTGCTAAGTAAACTACAGACACTGTCAGGTTGGCGCTGTTATACTGATACCTGGAGTGAAGTAATCTGTCTTGTAGTTCTTGTGTAATCAGTGTTAGAAGATTTCAGTTAATGAGATGCCCATGCTTCGGGGCCGGACTGTAGGCGGAGACTTATCTTCCTGCTCTAAGCCAGAGAAACCATGAAGAGACTTGCCCACAGGCCGCCCCGAAGCACAAACAGTCTGTGTCTCTCTTTCTCTATGATGATGAACATATTTTGGCTTTGGGGCGGCCTGTGGGCAGGTTTCTTCATGGTTTCTCTGGCTTGTCATTAACTGAAACCTTCTAACACTGATTACACAAGAACCACAGGTATCATTTTAATCAGTGTTAAGGTACTGCCACACTACACAATCCCGCTAGCGATCTCGTTAGCGTCGCATACTAATGAGATCGCTAGCGGGATTGTTTCTATATCGCTAGTGGCTACCTATTTTAGCGATGTCGTTAGGACGCTATCGCGGTTAGCGATCTCCTTAACGACTTTAGCGGTACAAAAGTACCGCTAAATCGCTAAAAAAGGTGCCACACTTAGCGATATATACTTACCCAGCGGGGCGCCAGCGACGAAAATAGGGTCCGGAACGATTCCAGCGACGAGCGAGATCACAGCAGGAAGCTCGTCGCTGGCAGATGCCGCACACAACAACATCGCTAACGGGATCGCTAAATAGTGACGTTTTTTAGCGATCCCGTTAGCGATGTTGTTTAGTGTGGCATACCCTTAACAGTGGCAACCTGACACTGTCTGTAGGTTACTTGGCAAAATTCTGCTAACAGGTATGTCTTAAAGGGGATGTCCCATCTCCTCTCTTAGGCAGCTCCCCTAGCCAGCTGACTACCTGATTGATGGAGGGTTGATCCTGATCGGCATTTCTGATTAGCAGCATCGTCTTGTTGCAGGGCCAAAACTGTGCACCCCCGATGCTGCAATTAGAGGTAGTGTGTTGTCTCTGTAGCATCAGAAACATAGTGAAGGTGACTGAGTTCAGGAACTGCCAGTAAGCTGTAGTTATCCTGGCCAGCTTCAGTGTAGTGCAGTGTTTACTAGCTCAGTAGAAAAGAATTTGTAAGTCCTACACATGTTCCGGTATTGTTGCTAGACTGCAGAGGTGGCTGGTTCCCTAGGCAATTCTGAATGGTTGTGTCCTGCACGTTGCACAGAGTCTGGGATTCTGGGATTATTATTATGATGCTGGTGTGTCCATTTAGACTTGATTTGCATGCTGGGTATTCACATTTTTACATATATGTTATAACATTATAACTATACTATGAAATGCAATGTATTTTACAGCCTGTTCCTGCTTATAAAACTTTTTGGTGGAATCAATGTAGCCGAATTCTCTTCTCGTCTTAAGGCTGGGGAGAGGAAGAAAACCCTGAAGGAATTTGAGCAAGGAAAGCTACATTTGTGAGTTGGAATAATATCCTGGTGATTTAGAGGGAATGTAGCATTCTTGCATTCTGTATAATGGCTTGAGACCTTAGGAATTAGTTTGTTTTTATTGCAGTGCTAAGAAAATGATACGATCTTAGTAACAATTTAAGATATGTAAAGCCGGTCATGAGCTGATTACTTCTAAGTAGGAAAAAGGAAGCTTTTCTTATTGAGATAAGTCACATGGCCGATACTCCCATTGAGTGACTTTTTAAACTCTTGTAAGAACAAGGACATTTTTCATGTTTGTGCTTTTTTTTTTCACCTTCTTTCAAGAGCCATAACTTTATTTTTACGTCAACATAGACACATGACATCATTCATTTTGCTGTACAATATACTGCAAAACAGGAAAAACAATTCCAAGTGGGATAAAACAGTGAACAAAAAGAGGGATTTTTGATACTTACCGTAAAATTCTTTTATTGGAGCCTTCATTGGGGGACACGGGTAACCATGGGTGTATGCTGCTGTCGCTGGGAGGCTGACACTAGGCAAAAAAAGAAAATGGGTCCTCTGCAGTATACACCGACTGACTGGCACAAAGTACCTCAGTTTAAGCTTGGTGTCTGTAGGAGGCCGACCTGGATCTGATACCAGATCCGCAGTTTCTTTTTCAGGTTTCCTGTCGTGTTTTTATTAATGTTTTCCCTTTGTTTTTCAGGTTCCTTTTTTCTTAGAGTAGCGGGGGGTAATTTCTCACCCTGTTTTCCCATATTTAGGCGGCCGAGAGAGCAGTGTGGTGTTGCCAACATCACTCACTCTCTGACCCGCAAGGCAGGACCTAATCCCCTGTCACCTTCATGGGTGTTTCAGGGTGATTCCCGGTGGCCGGTCCTAGCCTTTTCCCCACCCCTCTCCTCGGAGAGGGCTGGGAGGAGGATGGTGGTCACAAGCGTTGGCCTTCCCCCTTCTTGTAAGGGGTTGACTCCACCTTCTGCACCGTCTGGAGATGGTGCGGGAAGGAGGATTCCCGATTCCAGCAACTCTCATCCACCCGAGGGCTCCTGATGTTATCATCATTGCTGCAGAAGGATCAGGACTCACCGCACAGTTATGTCTCCCTCCTTTCCCTCTGCAGCTGCAGGCATCAACCCCGGGAATACTGTCCCTTCATCTCATATGGGACAGCGTGGTGTTAGTAGAAGGGACAAGCCAGCTCAGCCGCTGCCATTTTTCACCTGGCCGGCCTCGGTGCTTGCGGCCACATCCCCTCCTTTTGCTAGCCGCACCTCTTCCTGGCTTCTTATGGCCAGTCACCGTCGAGTATTTATTGCGCGCCCCTTCTAAGTCAATAGGAGGTCTCTTCTCTTCATCCTCTTCTTGGTCCGTCTGGCCACACCCCCGCTTTTTTGCTCCTATCACGGAGCTTCCTCTGCCTGGCTGTCCACACCCCTGACGTGTGAGACAATTGGAGGGGGACTTTCTTTTTCACCCGCCGGCTAATCTTCCTGGCTGTTCACCCCTGACATGTTAGCCAATCGGATGCTTACTTTCTCTTTCCTCCTCGCCACGATAGCACCCACTGAGAGAGGGAATCCGCCCTAGGAACAAGAAACCTACAGAAATAAAAGGGGCGGTCCCCATCGCTCCCTCAGTTGGTTTCCTGTTCCTAAGGGAACCTATGGAAAGAACAGGATACCTGGGCTGTGAGGCCGCTTGTGCGGTGTCCGTGCAAACGGCAGGGGCTGCAGCGCCAGAAGCAGCGTCGGGGGAGACCTGCCTTGGTCAGCTCCCCCCTCGTCTGGCAGTGGATAGCGTGAGGCCAGGGTCCGGGGGAGGCCGCCCTGGCTCACGGGGGAGCGCGGTGTGGCAGGACGGGCCAGCACTCATCCGGGAGGAGCGGGGTGCGGGCATCGGCCGCCCGGCTCCTCCAGTAAGACCTGGGGCTGTGCGGCGGTGCGGGAGGAAGCCGGGCCGCACAAGCAGGTTAACCGGTAAGCGCTCCTGCCCCGGAAGTGGTGTGAGTACCTTCCGGGGGGCAGCCGGAGGAGGCGGTGGAGTCAGTGCACCGGCATGAACTGGCACTCCTGACCCGGAAGTAACTACTGGGAGGGGGACTGGGGAGGCGCAGGAGCGCAGACTATAAAATGGAAATCATGGTTATCGATAAGCCAGTGTGCCATGATGTCCTCCCCAGGAGACTCCTTAGCGCACCCACAGGTGGTGGATGTGCGGGTGCACAGCAAGAGCAGCAGTGGACGCTCCCGTGAGGGTGACTCCACAGATAAGAGTGGAAGACGCAGTCAATCTGCAAAATCTTCATCTAAAGCTGTGCCTCCGCCTCCAGAACCAGTACCTTGATGACAAGCTTCACTGGGTGAGTGTGAAAGGCTCTACCTATTAAGTTGATTGCCCCTTCTTTCTGTGTGTTCCTTCAGGAAAAGTCTCGAAAATCTAAGCATAGGGAATGTGCTTTGTGCTCTCAGCCCCTTCCTGATAATTACCCCAGAAGGCTTTGTCATATCTGTATTGGCAGACTCTGGAGGAAGAATCGTCCGTTAGAATGAACGATGTAACGAGCATAATTAGTGAAGAGCTTCAATCACATAAAGCCTCAGATAAAGCTGGGAGGCATAAGTCTAGTATATTGAGTACCTCCCCCATGTCTAATCTCTCTTCTGATGAGGAAGGAGTAGGGTCTACTGACTCCTCTCAGACGTCGTCATCATCTGACGAAAAGGGTTGTTCATGTTTCCCCGTTGAAAGTGTCGACAAACTGGTCGAGGCTATTCGCAGCACAATGGGGATTACGGATGCAAAGGAGGCTAAGACCACATAGGACGTTATGTTCGCCGGCCTCTCACAGAGGAAGAGTCATTCGTTCCCGATAATAGCTGCAGTGAAAGATGTGGTCAGGAAAGAATGGGAGAAGCAAGGACAACGGGGGTTCCTTCCTTCCAGCTCAAAGAGGTGATACCTGTTGTGAATGCTCTGGATCTGACTTCGGAGTTTGGGCTCACTCTGGTGGCTGCTGATAATAATGAAGCTGCTTTGGCTGACAGAGGTTCATCAGCTGGGAGTGATGATTGGCAATCTGGTGTTGATGACTGGGGAGATTTAAGTGAGTAACCTTCCCATTATCCTCGCCTGTGATTTGTTCTTCCTGGTCCCATTTGGAAGTCAGCTCGCTTCCTGCTTGTCCTGCAACTTTCAGATAAGTTATTTGCTGTTTATTTCTGTGGCATTTGTTTTTGTCTATCAGTTTTCTGCCCTCCTGGAGTTTGTACAGCCTGCTGGGACCTGTGCTGGCCTCTGTTTCTCATTTGCCATTGTTTTGTATTTTCAGTTCCCTGTTATATCAGTACCCGCTTAGGCCGGTTTCCCACTTGCATCGGTCAGCGCACGGCCGCCGCTAAGCTCCGCCCCCGGCTGCGCCTCCTCCCGATTGCTCCGCCTATGGGCGCATGACGCTGCATGCGACCTGCGTACCCTATCTTTAGCATTGGGTACGCAGGCCATGCGCAGCTATGCGTTTGCCGCCGCTTGCGTCCTTTTGACGGTGCGCTGATCTGCGCCCAACGCATCGTGTTGCATTTTGGTGCTGTGGGCGGCGGAGCTTAGCGGCAGCCGTGCGCTGACCGACGCAGGTCCATCAGACGCTGGTGTGAAATTAGCCTTTTTTGCTACCAGTTACACCGGAGTTCTGATCTGGCGGGGGAGAGATCGTGTGGTCTCAGTATTTTTGTATATCAGAACGTGTTGGAGTTTTTCTTAGAGTTTTTTCCGGATTGCAGACAGTATTCTTTCCTGTCCTGTGCTATCTAGACAGATTGGGCCCCAGCATTTGCTCACTCTATTTTGTGCCTGTGTTAGTGTTTGTTCTCACCGCCAATATATGTTTGGGGGCTACCTATTCCTTTGGGGGCTCTACTCCGGGGCAGTTAGCTTTCCCTTTTCTGTCTTTAGGCTTAGTTATCTCTCAGGCTGTGTCGAGGCGTCTAGGGCACCGTTGGCACGTCCCACGGCTGCTTCTAGTTGTGCTGTCAGTTTAGGGGTCTGCAATCCGCTAGTTACCAACCTCTTCGGTGTCTGGTTGCCTGTCTATTTTTGCTGCTGTCTTCCTCGGCTACCGAGTCATAACAGATACCCTTTTGACGATGAAGCCCTAACAAATTGGTCTAAGATACTTAAGGTAGATGCGGCATTAGCGTGAACTTCAAAGCGTTACTCCTGTAGAGGATTCTGGAGCCTTGACAGATCACTTAGACCGGAAAGCTGACAAACTTCTTAAAAGATCTTGGGAGTCGTGTTCAGGGGCCTTCAAGCCAGCCATCTCAGGCACATGTATAGCAAGGTCAATGATGGTCTGGGTGGACCAGTTAGAGGAACAGGTAAAAACGGGGGTCTTTAGGGACAGATTGCTGTCCTCTATCCCCCTGATTAGGGGAGCGACAGCTTACTTGGCCGATACCTCCGCGGACTCCTTGCGAGATCGGCAGGACTGGCTAATGCTGTTCGGTGCACCTTGTGGTTAAAAGTCTGGAAAGGGACCCGCAAGATAAGTCAAAAGTATGCGTGATTCCATGCCAGGGTGAGTACCTATTTGGGAAGGTGCTGGATGATATCCTCACCAAGGGGTACCCTAACCAGACTCTCCCGTCCTACAGGAGGGCCTTCAGGAAACAGCCGTTCGGAACGAAGAGAACCTGTAGAGAGACCAAGCAAAAAGGTGCCCTGTTTAGTGGGTTTTCCTCCAAGGGGGAGACAAGTTCTGCTAGTCTGGACCCTCCAGTAGGGGGAAGGTTGTCATTCTTCCACAATGAATGGGAAAAAATAACATCAAAATCTTGGGCCCTAAGCCTTATTTCATCTGGCTTGAAATATGAATTTCCGACAAGTTCCCGTGGACTCTTTCAAATTGACTTCGCTAAAGTCGCCTGGTCAGCAGCGGGCGTTGGAGACTGAGATTAAGAGTCTATCATCTAAATATGTTCTTGTGGAGGTCCCAGGGAATCAAAGGGGGAGGTGATTTTATTCTCCTTTGTTTCTGATTTCAAATCCGGATGGTTCATATAAAACCATCATTAATCTGAAGAAGTTAAATAACTTTCTACGGTCCCATACCTTCAAAATGGAATTTATAAGATCAGCCATTAAACTTTTGTTTCACAGATGCTTCATGGCGGTTCAGGACTTGAAGGATGCTTATCATTTGCCAATACATACCGAGTTCCAGAAATATTTGAGTGGCGGTCATCCTGGAGGGTCAGGTCCGTCACTTTCAGTTTACGGCAATGCCTTTCGGTCTATCCATGGCTCCTCGGGTCTTCACCAAGTTAATGCTGGAGGTGATGGTTTATGTGAGGCTTAAGGACACCTTAATATTTCCATACTTAGATGATTTACTAGTGGTAGGAAAAATCTGCCTCGCAGTGTGAAGGTCGACTTTCTGACATAACTTCATCCTTGCAGGACTTAGGATGGATAACCAACTGGGTCAAGTCCAGACTGGTTCTGGTAACTCTTCAGTCCTTCCTGGGTCTGCATCTAGATTCTATAAGTCAGAGATGTCTCCTCCCAGAGGTAAAAATGCTGTCAATAATGCGTAAAGTGAGGGCGGCAATAGCCTCTATCAGAGACATCTGAGGATTATCTATGTCCCTCCTAGGCTCCCTTACATCCTGCATTACAGCGGTTCAATGGGCCCAGTTGCATACTAGACACCTGCAGCGTAATATCCTCCAAGAAGAGGAGTGGTTGCAGAGGAGGCTGGATGACAGAATAATCTTGTCATTGGAGGTAGTAAACTCCCTATCATGGTGGCTGGATCGAGATCATCTCTCTAATGGGGTTCCATGGGTGGTGACACCCTCGAGGGTAGTGACCACGGATGCTAGTCCCTTTGGTTGTAGGGCTCATTTAGATGATAGCTTAATCCAGGGATATTGGTCCATAAAAGAAGCCAATTACTCCTCCAATTTAAGAGAGTTAAAAGCAATTAGTCATGCTTTACATTAATTTCTCCCGTAGTTGCAAGGATCTCATGTGAGAGTTATGTCGGACAATGCCACATCCGTCACATATTTAAATCAGCAAGGCGGAATGCGATCAAGGGCTCTGATGTCTACTGCGCAGAGGATCCTAGAGCTGGCCGAGTCACTGGCATCGGGTAGGCTCTGCTCTATCTCTCTTGGTCTTCTCCACAGCAGTATTACCAAGGCTCGACCTTTGCCCAACCCTAGAGAGGTTTATTTTTGCCCGTCTAAGCCTACTGTGATTCATTACGCCTGTGCCCTCTGCAAAAGAAAATGGCTTTCAGGAAAACCTTTTCCCTTCTACCATGTCTGCCCCACAGGAGCCTCCTAACTCCCGGGATGAGAGCAAACCCCTTCCTCCGGAGTGGGCTGTTGCTATGTCACAGTTAGTCTCTGACCTGACAAAAGTTTCACAGTCCCTGGTCCAAGTTTTAGAAAGACTTCCAATCTTGTCCACCACTACCAGTGCTCCGAACGCCTCTCACCGTGATTTGCATGCACCTGAACACGACTTTCACAGGGACAGATCGGGTACTAAGCTAAGGAAGCGTGTTCTTTCCAGTTCCCTGGGTCTCTCTGCATCCTCCAGGATGCCTTCTTTACCCTATGCCCCCTCCTCGGAGGCGGCTTTTGGGTCGGACGCGGATTCCCAGTCTGAGTCCGATACAGACCAGGTCTCAAAATTGCAGGATATGGTCAACAGCCTGATCTTGGCAATTAACCAAACTATTAACCTAAAGGAGGATGAGGTAACTGCTTAGGAACACTCAGTTTCCTTTAAACGAGCGAAACGTCCTTCCCGGACCTTTCCCAATCTTGGGAATTTGAAGTAATCATGTCTAAACACTGGGAACACCCTGAAAAGTGCTTTGTGGGAAGAAAGCAGCTAGACATTCTTTTAACCCTTTAGCCCAGACCTCCTTAGGAGATGGACGAAGTCCCCTAATGTTGACTCGCCGATTTCTCGCCTGGCTTCTAAGACAGTCTTGTCTACCGGACAGTGTATCTCTTAAGGACGCTATGAATAGGCAGATTGAGTCCTTGGCTAAATCAGCCTTTGAAGCTGCTGGCGCTTCGCTCTGTCCCATTTCTGCCTCCACCTGAGTGGCTAAGTCGATGTCTGCCTGGGCAAGAATGCGTCTTCAGGGTATTCTAGCAACAGCCTCTCCGGATGAGATGGCTGACTTGGCAGACCAGATTGCCCATGCAGACAAATATTTTCTGACCGCCTCCTTGGAATGCGGCCGGTTGTTCTGCCAGGGCTACTGGCAATATCGTTGCTATACGCCGCATTCTCTGGTTGAAAGCATGGAATGCGGGCCCACAGTCTAAAAAGTCCCTTGCTAATGTTTCCTTCCAAGGTTCTAGACTATTTGAGTCCTACCTGGATCAAATAATATCGGATGCTACCGGTGGGTAGATCACTTCTCTTCCCCAGTCCAAACTTAAATGTACTTTCAATAGGAAAAGGTCACTCCAATTTTGTTACTTTCGGCCCTTCTCTCCTTCATGGACTTCCTCCCAACAGTGCCACTCTTCCGCCCGAGGGAAAATGAAGAGGCCGTCTTTCAAACTTACACCTCACTAGCGGCCAAAGGGTCGTATCTTCAAGCCCTCAGGGTCCCGCACCAACAGGTTCCCCTCAGTGTGACTGGTCTCCCCCACCTGGAATTTCTCCAGGGTGGGAGGCTGGCTTCTTCTATTCAGGGACGCCTGGTTGTCAGTGGTCGACGATGCCTGGGTCAGAGAGATAGTGACTTCCGGCTACAAAATCGACTTTTCTTCTCCCCAGGAAGACGTTTCTTTTAGTCTCATCCGCCAAGACTCCCATCTCAGGCCCCAGGTATCCTTCAGGCCATCTCTTCCCTACTATGTTCCCTGGCATGAGCTGTTTTCAGGGTTCTGCTCCAATCTTTTCATAGTCCTGAAGAAAAATGGATTTCTGTGTCCTATTTTGGACCTCAAGCGATTGAACCGTCACGTTCGGATCCGTCACTTCAGGATGGAGTCTCTATTTTGGGTAATCACCTTCTATGGAGCCGGGGAAATTTATTTGCTCTGTAGATATTCAGGATACTTATCTCCACATCCCTGTTTGTGGTCAGCATCAGAGATTCCTTCGGTTTGTGACAAGAGGACCGAAGGTCAGCCATTCATTTTCATATGTAAAAATCTATAATCAAGCCCAGCTTCCAGCAGAAACAGCCAGGGCTTAGAGAAGCCAGAGCTAGGGCGATTAGTCGATTCCTGGCCATGTGTCTATTTAGCTCGGGTTCTGGCATTCTCCATATAGGAGCTGTATATTTAGTGTCCAAAGTTGAATTGAATGCAGTTTGACCCAAAATGTAAGCCACCTGTACCGAGCCATCCTGTGGGCATCTGAATTTAGCATAACAGGAAAATCTAGATTTCTCCTTCGCCTCATTGGGGGACACAGACCATGGGTGTTATGCTGCTGCCACCAGGAGGCTGACACTAAGAAAGTTAGCTCCTCCTCTGCAGTATACACCCTCCTGCTGGCTCCCAGAGAACTAGTTCTTGTTTAGTGTCCGTAGGAGGCACACGGGTCTGGTCTTCAGACCAAAAACTCTTTATTATTTTATTTTTACATTTTTGATTTTACTTTTTCCTCGGATGAAGGGGCGACAGATCCTTTCAAGGCTCCGGTCCCCCCGAACCATCAACAGGCGAGCACGGGGAGTGTCGCCTCCTCGTATCCTCTCCTGCGATGTGGGATGCCATGCCTGGGCTGATTTTTAGGGGCGACGGGTCCCTTAAAGGGCACCGATCTCCCCACACCCTTATTGGACGAGCACGTGGAGTGTCGCCTCCACGTATCCTCTTCCGCAGCCAGGCCTAATGCCTGACATTCAGCCCTGTCCCATCCTAGAGGATTTAACCCCTTGGATGTACAGCAGCCCCCTTTTTAGCGTTCGAGCAGCCCCCACTGCACCACCACTGTTAAACCGGATGGTACAAGGAGGCAGACGGTCCCTCTCCACCTCTCTATTAAACTATTACAGGGATGGTGGATTGAGGGTTACCCCTTTACCCCTGCATCGTCCAAGACCAGCAGCAGGAGGACCTGCAACATAGCTGGCTTACCTGCAGCTTTTCCAGGTAAGTGCCGGGGCTGGAGGGCTCTTTACAGGCGGTCTGGGGCGGCGCTGGCATTAGGGGGCTCATCCTGCAGCAGGGGGCTCGACACCCGACCCCTTCTTGCATCGGCGTTGGCTGGCTCCGAAAAATGTAGTCTCTGGCTTCGGCCGCAGCCCGAAACCCCGCCCGCACTATGACGTGCAGTGGTGGCTCCGCCCACTTTCCTGGTGCTACTCACACAGAATGAGAAGTGTCTCTGAGATTCTCGACAGCCATCTTGCTCCCCCACGACTGCCTCACGAGCTGGCATCCGGAAGCGGCTGTGGCATACGACCCGGCGGAATTCAGCACTAGTCTAGTTAATAAGGCTTTATAAACTGCAGTCACTTAAAATATTGTTCTGTCTGCTGTGGTTAGAGTACTCACTGGTCTTAAAGGCACATGACCAGTCTAGAGTCCCCAGTTACAGTCTTCTCACTCCGCAATCAGCCTGGCACTTCTCGCCCACTGCGAGTGCGTCTTTGTTGATTCACGCCGGCCATCTTGGACTCAGGTGATGGGCAAGCGGTTCCAGTGGCACGCAAGTCCCACAAGCCGTCATACTATAGCGTACAGTATTTCTTTCCCCGAAGAGGAAAACAGTAAGTGCTGCACTGACACATTACCCACAGGCTTCCCCTTTTTAGACAAAGTGCTCTGCTGCACAACTTTGCTGAGCTACGCTGCCTTACAGCTGCGCTGGTGTATACCTCTAGCATTCCCTACAATGTACAAACTACTCCGCTCCATGACACCTGTGATCTTAAACGCGGCTTGTGACCCCTAATATGCTCAGGAGCCCTCCACTGTCACAGAGTCCGGTGTACCTAGTCCCCTTAAGTGGGCTTTGTCACTGTCGCAATTCATGGCCTCTCTGGCCAAAGCGATTGACTCTCTCTGTAGATCGGGCAGCTCCCATGACTGAGGTAGATGGATCCTCTCCTACAAGGGAGTCGTCGGCTAGCAGGGGCCGTAAGCATTCTAGAAACGTGCAGGCGTCTAGAAAACGGATCCGTAGTACGCCTACTGAGGCATCCACGAGCACCGGTTCACACGCTCTCTTTCACCAGAGGTGTGTAGCGAACATGATTCTGAGTATGATTCGGAGGTGTACTGGATCTGGTTCTGACAGTTTTCCAGAAAACGGTGGATTCACTTATTGAGGCCGTCAACCAATCTCTGTAGGTTGACGAGAACTCCGGCTCTGCTCCGGAGTACACAGTGTCCTTCAAAACGACTAAACTCCCTCATAGTACATTTGCATACACCCGGACGGGAGCGTCCGGATAACGATTCACTTGACAGAAACCTCCTGAAGTGTGGTATTCTTTTCAGGCAACAGGTTTGCACATGGAGTGTCGCCTCCATGTATCCTCCCCTGCAGCGTGGGATGCCATGCCTGGTCTGGCTTTCAGATCAAAAATCCTTTTTCATTTTTTATCTGATGACAGGGGCGACGGATCCTTTAAAGGTTCCAATCTCTCCAGACCAACAACAGGCGAGCACGCGGAGTGTTGCCTCCATGTATCCTCTCCTACAACATGGGATGCCATGCCTGGGCTGATTTTTAGGGGCGACGGGTCCCTTAAAGGGCACCGATCTCCCCACACCATCAACAGACAAGCACATAGTGTCGCCTCTGTGTATCCTCTTCTGCAGCCAGGCCAATGCCGGACAACTAGCCCTGTCCACACGGGGCTTGAACTCTGTGGATATACAGAGGCACCCCCCTTTATGGCGTCCGAGCAGCCCCCACTGCATCACCACTGTTTAGCGGATGATGCAAGGTGGCGGACGGTCCCTCTCCACCCCGTGTTATGGGGATAGTGGATCGAGGGTTCATCACCTTAGCTCTGCACAGTCCAAAGACAGCAGTGACAGTAAGAGACGGTTTATCCTGACCTGCTGGATACAACTGTGTATTCCACCACCATGCAGTTTCTCGGGGTACATGTAAAAAAAAAAAAAAAAAAAGGGGGGTCTGAAGGAAGTTTGGGCCAAATCTCTTGTAGTAGACCCTCCAGTATCCCAACTGGGAACAGTAACCTCACGGAGGCAGCACAACTAGCCAATCAACTCTCTTGAGCAGGAGACTATGGGTCCACGCCTCTTTGGATGCGACTACTTACACGGCGCTGGCAGCAGCGATTGCCATTACAAATACAAGGGCATTATGGCTCAGAAAATGGAAAGCAGACTCTGCGTCCAAAACAGTCTCCAACATCTCTCCCTTACCAGAGTGGTCAGTTATTCGGTGAGAAGTTGGAACCAATCCAGGCTGGCCCACTACTTCCTCCCAATCAGGGTGTTCCCCACGCAGGGACAAAGGACCGTTCTGGGACCTCAAATTTCTAACAGGTTTATTAAGGTCTGCCTTTTTTGGATGAATTCCTCCGTTCGGTTATTACCTCAACGGGAAAAAGTGACGTTTCCAACATCCATCGTCATTCGGGATGCTTACCTCCGCATTCCAATTTTTTTCCCCTCACCAAAGATTTCTCGCTTCCCCATTCGCGAACAGCATTTTCGGTTCACGGCCTAGCTACCACTCCCATAGTGTTCACAAGAGTCATGGCAGCTGTCATGTCCATCTTGCACTCTCGGGGCATGGTTGTTCTGTCCTATCTGGACGATTTTCTAGTCAAGGGACCGTACTTTCAGAACTGCGCTGGGTCTGTATGTATCACTTGCAATGCCCTGTTTCGCCTGGGCTGGCTGTTAAGCCTAAGCAAGTCTTTCCCATTTCCAGCCCAGCGGTTATCCTTTTTTGAGGATGTTCCTGAACACCTCCAGAGGGTTGGTACTTCTCCCTCGAGACAAGGCCTTGGTCCTCCAGCAGGAAGCTTGCGCACTGTGTCCCTCGTCCCCTCTTTCCATCCAGGTTGCTATGAGGATTCTGGGAAATATGGTGGCAGCAATGGAAGCAATCCCCTTTGCTCCGCTTGTCTCTGCGGATCAGACTGGCTCTCAGTCAGTGGACATGAGCTTCTCCCTCAACTAGGGGAGATCCTTTTTTCAGGTCTAATGTTAGTAGTGTCTACCGATGGCCAGTCTTCACCACAATACTCAAGGCCACTGGCCAACTTGGACTCCCAGACTCCCGATCAACATTCTGGAGATCTGAGCGATATGACTAGCCATATAGCAGTTCCACTGTCTTCTGGCGGGTCCCCCCCATCCGAATTCCGGTGATCTCGGCAGGGCGCATCCCAGGAGTAGGAAACTGGGCTGCAGACTAACTCAGCCATCAGGGTCTCACCTCAGGCGACTGGGAGCTTCATCCAGAAGTCTTCCAACTAATCTGTCTTCGCTAGTGCACTCGGATGTAAATCTGATGGCGTCCAGACTGAACGCCAAAGTACTCGAGTTCTGACCCAGGCAGGACTCTCACAAGTTGTGAGCGACTAGCTCTGCAAGGCCACCTCAGCACACATTTTGTGGGTAATGGCGGTGATGCAGCCAAAGCCATCCTTATGACGAGCGAAGACATTCCAATATCGGTCCAGTAGGGCCTCCATCTGTTAGACTTGTGACGGAGTGAGGTCTAATAGCTCAGCCCGCATCCAGGGTTCACGGATACCTCCCTCTTCTCTTCCTTCATAACAATCTGGATTCAGGCCTGGCGCTCAGTTCGCTGAAAATCCAGATTTTGACCTTATCGGTCTTCTTGCAACAAATCTGCAAGTAAGGTCTTTCACGCAGGGAGTATCTCATTTTGTTCTTTTCTATCGCATACCGCTAGATTCTTTGATTGGGACCGTAACTGCTCCTGGGGTCTCACAGTAAACTTCTTTTTTGATCCGGAATGACCTTACGGTCATGGAAGGTCACACTTTTTTCCTATGCGGTCAAGTCATTCAGGTGACTTTTCGAAGGTCCCACTCTGTCTTTTTAAACACCTTTCCTTGTTTCCATCAAGGCAAGGCGGTCCTCAGGCCGTTCTCGCCCCTTGTTGCCAAGGTGGCATCGTACTTCCACAAGCGGAACGGGTTCTCCATACTCTGAACGAAGGGAGACCTCTCAGAAGGTACCTATCGAGGACGTCATCCTTCCGAAGCTCGAACGCTTTATTCAGGCTTCCTGATGGTCACAGGAAGGGTTTAGCCGCCTTATCGACTATGATCGCCAGGTAGTTTCGTTCCACCTTCCGGGAGTCCTTCTGCGTCAGAGGTCAGCCTATCCAAGTGGATCGTGGCATACTCTACTTGGTCGATAGGGGTTGCTTGGGCCATTAGGCACCAGGTGTCGGCACAGCAGGCCGGCAAGACTGCGGTTCCGTCCAGTCCGCACACATTCTTGAAGCTCTATAATATTCACATCCAGAGTTACGCAGATGTGAGTCTTGGCAGGCGGACTCTACAGGCCGCGGTAGCGCACTTTTAGGCAGCGCTTCTGCTGGGCCTGATCTGTTATGGTGTCCCCACCCAGGGACATCCCATGGTCTGTGTCCCCAATGAGGCGAAGGAGAAATAGGGATTTTTGTGTCCTGACCTTAAAATCCTTTTTTCGAGCCAATCATTGGGGGACACAGCACCTACCCTGTTAATGGCTTTGTGCTTGTCCTGTAAATTGACATTTTATGCTCTTATATGTTATTGATCTCCTACTGCTTTTGCACTGAACTGGTTCTCTGGGAGCCAGCATGAAGGTGTATACTGCAGAGGAGGAGCCTACTGGTGGCAGCAGCACAACACCCATGGTCTGTGTCCCACAATGATTGGCTCGGAGAAAAGGATTTTACGATAAGTACACAAAAATCCCTATTTTTTTTTTTCTTAATAAAGTTTTCTTAAATATATTTGCTAACAGTATTATTCATGTTCATGCCATACAGGCTAATAAGCACCGATGCCACAGCAAGAGGAATAGACATCACAGGAGTGAAATGTGTGATCAACTATGACGCCCCGCAGTACATCAGGGTATATGTTCACAGGTAAGGTCGTCTTGGGTGTATACAGATATGTATACTGTGTAAATTGTCTATATTTAATAATGTGTTTTCTAAAATTAGTTTATACTATTTAAATTACTGTCTGATGTGCATAATACACTTAGGATGGAATCACATATCCTTTTTTTGTGGTCCTAGTACAGACTACGGGACTCCTGACCTAGAAACAGTCTCATAGACATATATGAAACTATTCTGTTCGAGTAAAGACCTTCTTGGCCAGTCTTGATATCGCAGTTCTTATTCAAATCATAAAAACAGGACATATTGTGAAAATAAGTGCTGAGGCAGATTTTTCTTGTGGGTAAAATCATAGACCAAGTTTGTTCAGCGTGTCTGTCTTTTACAATCTGATTTTCTCATATGCAAAAATAAAATAAAAAATTGCAAATCTTCTCCAACTTATTGCAATGTTAACCCCTTAACTACCAGAGATATTTTTGGTTTTGCATTTTCGTTTTTTCATTTTTTGCTCCCCTTCTTCCAAGAGCCATAACTTTTTTTTTTTTTGTCAAAATGGCCATGTGAGGGCTTGTTTTTTGCTGGACGAGTTGTACTTTTGAACAACACCATTGGTTTTACCATGTCGTGTACTTGAAAACGGGAAAAAAATTCCAAGTGCGGTGAAATTGCAAAAAAAGTGCAATCCCATAGTTGTTTTTTGGTTTTTTTTTCACCATGTTCACTAATTGCTAAAACTTAATACTAAAACCTGACATTATAATTCTCCAGGTCATTACGAGTTCATAGACACCAAACATGTCTAGGTTCTTTTTTATTTAAGTGGTGAAAAAAAATTCCAAAGTTTGTTAAAAAAAAACTTGCGCAATTTTCCTATACTTGTAGCGTCTCCATTTTTCGTGATCTTGGGTTGGGTGAGGGCTTATTTTTTGCGTGTCGAGCTGATGTTTTTAATGATACCATTTTGGTGCAGATACAATCTTTTGATCGCCCGTTATTGCATTTTAATGCAATGTTGCGGCGACCAAAAAAAGGTAATTATGGTGTTTTGATTTTTTTTCTCGTCATGCCGTTTAGTGGGTTAATTCTTTTTTTATATCGATAGCTCGGGCGATTCTGAACGCGGCGATGCCAAATATGTGTGTGTCTGGGTTTTTTTTTTTTGTTTGTCTTATTTTGAATGGGGCAAAAGGGGGGGTAATTTAACTTTTTTTTTTTTATTTAATTTTTTTTTTCTTTTTGCATGCTGCAATAAATAGTCTCCATGGAAGTCTAGAAGCCTGTGTGTAGCAGAATTGCTGACTTGCTATGAGCGCCAACCACCGGGCGGCGCTCATAGCAATCCGGCAGTGACAACCATAGAGGTCTGCAGGAGACCTCTGGTTGTCATGCCAACCCATCGGTGACCCACGTTCACGTGACTGGGATCACCGATGGGTGGATTTCCAGCGTGATTGCCGGATGCGCATGTTAAATGCCACTGTCAGAGCTTGACAGCGGCATTTAACTGGCTAATAGCCCCAAGTGGATCGCGATTCCACTCGCGTCTGTTCTGGGCACATGTCAGCTGAGCCAGAGCCCACGTCAAAGGGAGGGAGTCCGACATCAGCGTACTATTACGCCTGATATCGGAAAGGGGTTAAATATGGCAATAGAAAAAGTGGTATGATCAGCTCAGCTCCACCCATCCACGAGTGCACAGGATCCCAAATCCAAAGAAAGGTAGTCCATAAAAAGAAGAAAGATAAAATGCAAAACTTTATTCCAAAAATTTTAAAAACATGATTCAAGGAAAAATCCAAATTCTGAAATGGATAAATGTATCATCCGTGGAGAAAGTCCAAGAGAAAATTAAAGTCCTGGTTGATACTTTTCAAAGTGATACTTCTTAGAAGAGTTTATGAATAAGAAGTATTTCAAAACGCGTCAACCAGGACATTAATTTTCTCTTGGGATTTTCTCCTTGGATGATACATTTATCCATTTCAGAATGTGGATTTCTTCACATTATTGGGGGGACACAGGATCATGTGTGTTATGCTGCTGCCACTAGGAGGCTGACACGAAGTAGACACAAAAAAGATTAACTCCTCCTCTGTAGTATACACCTCATACAATGGCTCCAGCCGAACCAGTTCTAGCTTAGTGTCAGTAGGAGGCACATGTGTTCTTCATAAAATATCTATAGCTTTTCATCCCGAATTTCGGGACATAGTTCTGCGGCATAGGGAGCAAACGCTCAGGTCAGAAGCCTCTGGAGGTTCTTCACCGGATCTGGAAGGAATGGTCCGAATCCCCTCCAATTGATCCACCTGTATCTTGCCTGGCCACCAAGACCCTCCTATCCTTGCCAGATAGATTCTCGATTAAGGATTCCACGGATCGTCAAAAAATCTTGCCCGCTCAATTTTTGAACCTCGGGCTCGGCACTCTCTCCCTCCTTTACCGCGGCATGGGTTACTAAGGCTATGGTCTCTTGGCAGATACCCTGACCAGATCCATTCAGTGGATCTGGCCAACCAGATCTCCCTAGCCGGGACAACTTAGTACACACTTCTCTGGACGCGGCTAACTGTGCTGCACTTGCAGCTTCTAACGCCATCACCATCAGACGGGCAATGTGGCTCAGGGAATGGCGAACAGACTCTGCGTCCAAAAAGTCCCTTTTGTCTCTGCCTTACCAGAGTGGTTGTTTATTTGGAGATTAACTGGATCAGACTAGGACTAGGCGACCTTTTCGCTGTCAGCAACAGACACATTTCCGGTCCTTTCGCAGCAACTCCAGCTGGCCCACTACGACCATCTCTTCCGGATCGGGGTGCTCTCCCCATAGGGGCAGGGGTTCCCAGGTTTCTTGTAAGACCAACCAGCCATGGAAGAGCTGATCCAAGCATTCCAGATCTAAGGATTCAGGTCTCATAGATTCTCGGCTCAGTAACTCGCGGCATTATCCGGTCAGCACCAACAGAGTAGGCGGTCGCCTAATTTTGCTTTGTCACGCCTGGCTATCTGTCATTCACGGCGAATGGGTCAGGGACCTGGTGTCTTCTGGATACAAAATAGAATTTGCTTTCCGCCCTCCGACGCGGTTCTTCCCCTCTCGCCCCCCCAAAACAGAGATGCAGGCACGGCATTTCTACCGAGCCATAGATTTGCTACACAAAAATGGAGTAATTTTTCCGGTCCCAGAAAACGAGAGGTTCGAGGGGTTCTACTCGAACTTGTTTGTGGTTCCGAAGATGGATGGAATATTGCGGACCATTCTGGACCTGAAGCTTCTCAACAGGTTTGTCAAGGTACGGCACATCAGGATGGAGTCCTTCCGTTCTGTCATCACTTCGATGGAAAAGGGGAGTTCATAGCATCCATCGACATCCAGGATGCTTACCTTCATATCCGATTTTTCCCTCCCACCAAAGGTTCCTGTGCTTCGCCATCCACAAGGAACATTTCTCCTTCGTCTCATTGGGGGACACAGGACTGTGGGTGTATGCTACTGCCACTAGGAGGCTGACACTAAGTAAACATAAAAAAAGGTTAGCTCCTCCTCCGCCGTATACACCTCAGCACTGGCCGCAGGCAAACCCAGTTATTGCTTAGTGTCTGATGGAGGCACACGTCTGGTTCTTTTTCCAGACCATTTTTTTTTTTTTTTTTCCCACGAAGATGAGATAGGGGCGACGGATCCTATTGAAAGGGTCCGATCTCCCCAAACCATCAACGGGCGAGCACGTGGAGTAAAGCCTCCAACGTATCCTCTCCCGCAACGTGGGACTTAAATGCCGGACTCAGCCCTGACCACCCTAAGGTATTGAAGCCCTAGGCTGTACAGAGGCAGGAGTTAGTCCGTGTGGCCCCCACTGCACCACCAATGCTAGACTGCGGTGCTGCAAGGTGGCGGACGGTCCCTCTCCTCATCCCCTGAAGGGGTGATGGAGTTAGGGTTCCTGCACCGTCCTTCCCCTTTTTACTGAGAGTCCCTCTCTAATGCGCTGCATGTGAAGACGTAAGAAGTGGCATCAGCCAAGATCTACAGAATCTCACCTTCAAAGTCCAGGACGGCCGCCGCCGAAGGATACAGCAGCGCTTCGGGTAAAAATTTAGTCCCCGGCTTTACCCTGGGACTAGGCCGCGGGCTGGAATATGGTCCGGCGTCGGGCGGGGAGGGGGGGCCGCGGTCGTGAGAGTGGGGCTCCGCTCCCGGCGGCGTCTCCTTCCGGCGGGGGCCGCCCTCCGACTTTGGGGTGGCCGCCGCCGGAAATTTAGGCCGCGGCTTCGGATGGCGCTAGGCCGCGGCTTCAAATCTAGTCCCTGGCTTTTCCCGGGGACTAGGCCGCTGGCCGGAATGTAATGCCGGCGTCAGCTAGAGGGGTCGCGGGAGTGGGCTCCGCCCCCGGCGGCGTCTCCTTCCGGCGGACCCGCCCTCCGACTTTGGGGCGGCCTCCGCCGGAAATTTAGACCGCGGCTTCGGCGGGCGCTAGGCCGCGGCTTCAAATTTAGTCCCCGGCTTTTGCCGGAGATTAGGCCGCGGCCGGAAGTTGGTGGGACGGAAGCCCTGACTTCTAGGCCGCGCCTCTTGACCCTCCCTCCTGAGGCTCGGCTACATGAGCACTTCCTCTCTGACAGAGGAGCGCTCTTTTTTGAAAGATTGGAGCTCGGATGTCCTTTTTTTCTGCGGTTATATTCGGACTCCGATTCGGAACACGAAAAGACGCAGGGGATACTGGACTGGGGTAAGTGCTACTACCTCCAGCCTGATTGTTGCGCACTTTTGCGCCCCTTCCGCTGACCGACACATCCAGTTTATTGTGTACTCTGTGACGGATTCAGAATGTCCAAAAGAACTAAGACTCATACGATACTTTATACCGCATGCATTGCTTGTAGGTCCCCTTTTCCGCACGCCCAGACTTCTCGGGTCTGCGAAGCCTGTGACTCTGAACGGGCTCAGGAACCCTCTCCTATAGCCGAGCCTAGTGCGTCAAGTCCCCCTGAGTGGGCCCTATCCCTGACTCAATCTGTGGCGTCATTAACCAGAGCGGTCGAGTCCCTTCAAGCTCCCGATAGGAGCAGGGACAGTGGTTCACCCGTCTTGGCTACGTCTCAGGAACCTCCAGCCTGCAGGGGCCGCGCTCTCACCAGGCAGACACAGGGGAAACGAACCCACACTGTGTCGCCCATGCCGTCCGGAGCCTCGGCATCTTTTAGTTCCGTCTCCCGCTCTCCCTCTCCTTTGGCAAGTGATCAATATTCGGATTCCGATTTGGAAGAATCACTTAATCTAGAGGCACTGTATAGTCAGGAGACAATTGACAGTTTGATCGAAGCTATCAATCAAACCCTGGGGATAGACGATGAGTCCACCTTGACCTCTGGTCACAAGGTGTCCTTTAAACGAGCCAGGCAAGCCCATAAGGTTTTTGGTGCTCATCCTGAGTTTGAGGAATTAGTGCAGCGCCACCGGGAGAAACCGGACAAGCGCTTTGCTGGACAAAAGGCTCTCAATACTAGATATCCTTTTGCTCCTGAGCTCCTTAAGAAGTGGACAGAATCTCCTTCGGTTGATCCTCCTGTTTCGCGTTTGGCATCTAAAACGCTCCTCTCCATTCCCAGCGGTTCCTCTATTAAGGAGCCAACGGATCGTCTAATTGAGAGTTTGGCCCGTTCGGTATTTGAGGCATCAGGTTCTGCTCTCTCTCCTTCTTTTGCAGCGACTTGGGTTGCCAAGGCCATGATATCCTGGTCGGAGTCTCTAAATAGAGCTCTTCACGGCATAGAGGTGCCGTCTGAGGTAACCCAGATTTCTAATCAAATAGCTCTTGCTGGAGACTTCTTAATTAATGCGTCCATGGATGCGGAAAATTGCGCAGCATTAGCCGCTGCTAATGCAATTGCCATTAGAAGATCCTTGTGGCTAAGAACCTGGCGAGCGGATTCAACCTCAAAGAAGTCGCTTACATCTTTACCATATCAGAGTGGTCGGTTATTTGGCGAGAGACTGGATCAGCTCATATCTGATGCAACGGAAGGGAAGAGCAGTTTCCTTCCTCAGCAAAGGATTAGACAACCTTTTCGTCGACAACCTCAGCCTCGTTTTAGGGCCTTTCGTAACCCAGGCTGGGCCGTGCCAGCCACCTCCAGCGGCTCAGGTCGGCCTAATCAGGCCAGAGATCGCCAAGTCACCTACAGGACCAACCCTCTGGGAAGAGGGCGATCTTATCAGCCAAGATCTAGAGGGTCCAAACCCCAAAGATATTCGGACAAATGACTGGAGGCAGAATCCGGTCAATTTATCCAGGGTAGGCGGCAGCTTACTCTGGTTTCGCCCCACTTGGCTATCAGTGACTCACGACGAGTAGGTCAGGGAGTTAGTCTCCTCGGGGTACAAAATAGAATTTACCAGCCTTCCCTCAAATCGCTTTTTTCCCTCGCGCCTTCCCAAGGAGGAGTCTCGGGTTCGTGCCTTATTCAAGGTGGTCGAGTCTCTTCGGCACAGCGGGGTTGTCGTACCTGTACCGGAGGTCGAAAGAGGTCAGGGATTTTATTCCAACCTGTTCATTGTACCCAAGAAGGACGGTACCGTAAGGCCCATTCTGGATCTAAAGCGACTGAACCGGTTTGTCAAAATTCGGCATTTCCAAATGGAGTCTCTCCGTTCGGTCATTGCAGCCATGGAAAAAGGGGAATTTCTAGCATCAATAGACATCCAGGATGCCTATCTTCACATCCCCATATTTCCCCCTCATCAAAGGTTTCTTCGGTTTGCCATCGGCAAACTTCATCTTCAGTTCGCAGCCTTGCCATTCGGGCTAGCCACAGCCCCCAGGGTGTTCACAAAGGTCATGGCTGCTGTTGTGTCCATTCTGCACTCCAGGGGGATAGTCATCCTGCCTTACTTAGACGACCTCATCAAGGGTCCGTCTTTTCAGACCTGCGAGGAAAGTGTCAGCATTACGTTAGACACCCTTGCTCGCCTGGGGTGGCTGGTGAATATGAAGAAGTCATCTCCCGTGCCATCTCGGAAGATCACCTTTTTAGGGATGAATTTCGACACCGCTCAGGGGTTGATAATTCTTCCTCAGGACAAGGCCTTAGTTCTCCGTCAAGAGGTACAGATCCTTCGCCGACCAATTTCTCACACCATCCGTTTTTGCATGAGGGTCCTAGGAAGGATGGTGGCAGCAATCGAGGCTATTCCATTTGCCCAATTTCATCTTCGCCCCCTTCAACATGCACTCTTGGCAGTATGGGACGGGAGCCCTTACTCCCTCAATCTTCGGTGCCGTCTGTCCCTGCAGGTCAGGCAGACTCTTATGTGGTGGACGAGGAGCACCACTCTTCAACAGGGTCGTTTGTTTCCTCCAAATTTCTGGTTGGTTGTCACAACGGACGCCAGCCTGCTCGGATGGGGAGCAGTGTTTCGTCACCACACAGCCCAGGGAACTTGGTCTCAGCAGGAATCGACCCTCCCGATCAATATTTTAGAGATCCGAGCTATTCGGCTGGCTCTGAGGCAGTTTCATCAGCATCTGGCGGGCCACTCAGTCAGAATACAATCGGACAATGCCACGGCAGTGGCATACATAAACCATCAGGGAGGTACCCGCAGCAGGGCGGCCATGCACGAGGTAAAACAGATTCTGACCTGGGCAGAGGTAAATCACTCTGTGATTTCAGCGGTCCACATTCCGGGCGAGGAAAACTGGGCAGCGGATTTTCTCAGCCGCCACGGCATAGCGTCAGGGGAATGGTCACTGCATCCCGAGATTTTTCAGCTAATATGCCGACGCTGGGGAACCCCAGATGTGGACCTGATGGCTTCCAAGATAAATGCCAAGGTGCCCAACTTCGTTTCCCGGTACCGGGATCCGCAGGCATTTGCAGTAGACGCTCTGGTCCTACCATGGAATCAGTTTCATCTTCCATACTTGTTTCCACCAATAGCTCTTCTCCCAAGGGTGATCAGAAAGATCAGGATAGAGGGTGTTCCAGCGATATTAATCGCTCCGGATTGGCCGCGTCGCTCATGGTACGCAGAGCTGGTACAGTTGCTCAGCGACGCTCCCTGGCGTCTGCCAGAACGCGTGGATCTTCTTTCCCAGGGCCCTGTTTACCACCAGAACTCAGCGGTCCTGTGTTTGACGGCCTGGCCGTTGAATCTTGGATCCTGACCAGGGCTGGATTCTCTAAAAAAGTCGCCGCGACAATGGCTAGCGCCCGAAAGCCCGTTTCGGCTCGCATCTACCACGGTACTTGGAATGTCTTTTTTGATTGGTGCAGGGAACATGGTTGTTCCCCGCTTCTTTTTTAAATTCCAAACATTCTATCTTTTCTCCAGGCGGGCCTAGATTCAGGTCTAGCACCTAGTACTCTTAGACGACAGATATCAGCCTTGTCGGTTCTTTTTCAGCGAAAGATCGCGTCTAATTTTCAGGTTAGGACCTTTATTCAGGGGGTTGTCCATATAGTTCCTCCCTACAAGGCTCCCTTAGAGGTTTGGGACCTCAATCTAGTCCTGGGAGTCTTGCAAGAGGCTCCTTTTGAACCTTTGCAGGAGGTTTCTCTGTCATTTCTTTCCTGGAAAGTGGTGTTTTTGGTAGCCATAACATCCATAAGGCGGGTTTCGGAGCTGGCTGCACTGTCTTGTCGAGCTCCGTACTTGCTTTTCCATCAGGATAAGGTAGTGCTCAGACCAACACCACCTTTTTTGCCTAAAGTCGTGTCCTCATTTCATATTAATGAGGACATTGTTTTGCCCTCATTTTGCCCAGCTCCGACGCACCGAGTGGAGAAGGCTCTCCATACGCTGGATCTGGTGAGAGCACTCAGGAGATATGTATCTCGGACGGCGTCCTTTCGACAGACGGACACGCTGTTTGTCCTCCCTGAAGGTCGCAGGAAGGGACTCGCTGCCTCTAGATCAACCTTGGCTAGGTGGATTCGGTTAGCCATTCAGGAGGCTTACCGCATCAGAGGCGCGGTGGTTCCCGCAGGGATCAAGGCTCACTCCACCAGATCGGTGGGTGCCTCCTGGGCCCTTCGGCATCAGGCTTCGGTGGAACAGGTTTGTAAGGCAGCAACCTGGTCCAGTCTGCATACCTTTTCCAAGCATTATAATGTCCATACCCAGGCTTCTGCGGATGCCAGTCTGGGTAGAAGGATTCTTCAGGGCGCGGTTGCGCACCTATAAGCAATGCTTGATTATAAATTACACTGTGGAGTCGGTTTCCCACCCAAGGGACTGCTTTGGGACGTCCCACAGTCCTGTGTCCCCCAATGAGACGAAGGAGAAATACGGATTTTTGTGTTACTCACCGTAAAATCCTTTTCTCCGAGACGCTCATTGGGGGACACAGCACCCTCCCTAAGAGCCGGATGGCTTTGTTTTGAGTTAACTTTATTCTCTGATTAATCTGTATCAGCAGTTTTTTCTTCTGGATATACTGTATCTGTGTTAACTCTGATTTATTTTAGCCTCCTACTGCTTTTTGCACTAAACTGGGTTTGCCTGCGGCCAGTGCTGAGGTGTATACGGCGGAGGAGGAGCTAACCTTTTTTTATGTTTACTTAGTGTCAGCCTCCTAGTGGCAGTAGCATACACCCACAGTCCTGTGTCCCCCAATGAGCGTCTCGGAGAAAAGGATTTTACGGTGAGTAACACAAAAATCCGTATTTCCAGTTTACAGCCTTGCCCTTCGGCCTCGCCACCGCTCCAGAGTGTTCACAAAGGTCATGGCGGCTGTCATGTCCATTCTGCACTCTCGGGGTGTGGTCGTTTTGCCATACTTAGACTATCTCCTTGTCAAGGGCCGGGCTTACCATACCTGCGCAGAGTGCGTCCGTATCACTTTGGATACGCTTTCCCGCCTGGGCTGGCTGATAAGCATAAGCAAATCTCTTGTCCCAGCTCAGCAGATTTCCTTTTTAGGAATGACCCTGGAACCTCCCGAGGGTTGGTGAATTCCCTCGAGACAAGGTCTTAGCCCTTCAACAGGGAGCCCGGGAAATTTGTCACCCTGGTCCTCACTCCATCCGATTCGGCATGGAAGTCCTGGGCAAGATGGCGGCAGTGATGGAAGCTGTTCCCTTTGCCCAGCTACAACTTCAGCCTCCACAGCATGCGCTTCTAGCAGCCTGGGACAGGAACCTGTTCCCTCTCGACCGGCTGTGCCGCTTTGTCTCCACGGGTCAAGCAAGCGCTCAGGTGGTGGACGTTCCGGTCGTCCCTCATCCAGTGGAAGTCTTCTCGGCTGGGGGGCTGTCTTTCGACTTCACACTGACCAGGGGCACTGGTCACCTCGGGAGGCACTTCTCCCGATCAACATTCTGGAAATCCGAGCAATTCGGTTGACCCTGCGGCGATTCCATCACCTCCTGGCGGGTCGCCTCATCCGGATACAATCAGATAACGCCACTGCTGTGGCATATATCAACCATCAGGGGGGCACCCGCAGCAGGGCTTCAATGCGCGAGGTGAAGCACATTCTCCGCTGGGCTGAGAAGAACCACTCGGTCATCTCAGCAGTTCACATCCCGGAGGTGGAACACTGAGCGGCAGACTTCCTCAGCCGCCAGGGTCTCTCTTCGGTTGAGTTATCTCTTCATGCGGATATCTTCCAACAGATTTGTCATCGCTGCGGACTCCGGACATGGACCTGATGCATCAAGACTAAACGCTAAGGTGCCCTACTTCATAGCTCGGTCCCGGGATCCAGAGGCCATTGGGGTGGATGTACATGTTTCCCCCGTTTCTGTTACTCCTGAGGTTCATCAGGAAGATCAAGGCGGAAGGGGTTCCAGTGATCCTAGTCGCTCCGGACTGGCCGTGTCGGGTGTGGTACGTGGAGTTGGTGCAGCTCGTCGTCGACATTCCTTGGCATCTACCGGATCGAACAGATCTGCTCTCCCAGGGCCCGATTTGCCACCAGAACTCAGAGGCCCTGTGTTTAACGGCCTGGCCATTGAATCCTAGGTCCTGACTCAAGCTGGGTTCTCCCAAGAAGTGGTTTCCACCATGATTAGCGCTAGGAAACCTGCGTCCATGCGCATCTATCACGTACCTAGAAAACATTTTTCGCATGGTGCAGGGACCACGGTCGTTCCCCTCTCGCCTTCTTCATCCTGTCCATTATGGAGTTCCTTCAGACTGTCCTGGACTCAGACCTAGCGCTTAGTTCCCTCAAGGGTCAGATTTCTGCCTTATCTGTGTTGTTCCAGCACAGGATTGCTTCCAAACTGCAGGCAAAGACTTTCATTCACGGGGTCTCCCATGTGGTACCCCCCCTTTAGATCGCCGTTGGATACCTGGGACCTAAATTTGGTCCTAGGTGTTCTACAGGAGTCTCCCTTTGAACCGCTGCAGGACGTCTCTCTGACCCACCTTTCATGGAAGGTCACCTTTCTTGTCGCGGTGACGTCAATCAGGCGGGTATCGGAGCTAGCCGCCCTGTCCTGTCGAGCTCCTTTCCTAATTTTTCACCAGGACAAGGTGGTTCTCAGGCAGTCTCCGTCCTTTTTGCCCAAGCTGGTCTCTTCCTTTCACCTTAACGAGGACATTGTCCTGCCCTCGTTTTGCCTGACACCAGTACACCGTTTTGAGAGGGCTCTTCACACTCTGGACCTGGTGAGGGCTCTCAGACGGTACGTCTCACAGACGGCTTCTTTCCGGAAGACGGACGTCTTATTTGTTCTTCCAGAGGGTCACAGGAAGGGACTCACCGCTTCTAAGTTCACAATAGCCAGGTGGATTCGTTTGGCTATTCAAGAGTCTTACCGTGTCAGAGGCAAGCCTATCCAGCGGGGATTAAGGCACTCTCCACTCGTTCGGTGGGGGCCTCCTGGGCCTTAAGGCACCAGGCATCGGCGGAACAGGATTGTAAGGCTGCGACTTGGTCCAGTCTGCACACCTTCTCGAAACACTACAGCATTCACACACAGGCCTCGGCAGATGCGAGCCTGGGAAGACAAATCTTGTAGGCGATGGTTGCGCATTTCTAGGTAGCCGGTGCGTGAGGTTTGCTCTGTCCTATCGGTTTCCCACCCAGGGACTGCTGTAGGAAGTCCCATGGTCCTGTTTCCCCCAATGAGGCGAAGGAGAAACGATTTTTGTGTACTCACTGTAAAATCCTTTTCTACCAGCCACTCATTGGGGACACAGCACCCACCCTGTTGGCCTGACGGCTTGAGTATGTTCTTTGGTTTGACGTTTGTATACTGTTACATAATGTTCTTGATTTCCTACTGTTTTGTCACAGAACTGGTTCGGCTGGAGCCAGTATGTGAGGTGTATACTGCAGAGGAGGAGCTAAACTTTTTTGTGTCTACTTAGTGTCAGCCTCCTAGTGGCAGCAGCATAACACCCATGGTCCTGTGTCCCCCAATGAGTGGCTCGGAGAAAAGGATTTTATGGTGACAACACAAAAATCTCTGTTTTTCGTTTAATCAGGTTTTTACTGATGGAAAAATTTTTGCAATAAAGTTTTGCATTTTATCTGAAGTGCTGTATCAGCTTTCTTCTCTTTATGAATATTAAATATGGGCAGCACACGGATGCCATCCGTGTGCCACCTGGACCCACAGACTTGTATGGGAAATTTTGATCTGTGACTTGGATCAAAAAAGTGTAAATTTAGAAGTGGGAAGCAGAGCGCACAATAGGGTGATACCCTATGGAAGGAGAGTGCTCTTAAGCTTACCTGGTGGTGTTGTGAGGGGCACAACTCCTATGTAGGCATGAAGAAAAATAGCTTCTGCTGCCCCGTGACTAGTGGATAAATCTTCCAGGAGATATGGGATCCAGTTGGATAAACACGTAGGTGGGCTGCGCTGCTGGAGTAAATCAATTCTTCAGAAAAATGATGAGGAAAAGACTTTTTATTCACAACGCGTTTCAACTCCGTACCTGCATCTTTTCAGTTAAAGAAGATGATGGTACAGCGTTGAAACACCTTTTGAATAAAAAGCCTTTTCCTCATCGCCTTGGTCAAAAATGAACACATCTCCTTTGGCTTTTTTTGTGAATGTACGGATTGCAAGAAGAAAAACAGACACGTGAACAGCTACATGGACTATATTGGGTACATATTCTACCTATGAAAAGCATAGATAAAACACAGTCCGTTTTTCACATACAAGGCTTAATTGTTCTTGCACTTGTAGGGTGGGAAGGACAGCCCGAGGAGGGACAGCTGGTCTGGCATTCACAATGCTGCTGAGAATACAGGTCTGTAACGTGTGCCCTTGCTATGGGTGAAAAATATAATTATCTTCTCACTGAGACATACCACTCCTTTAGGAGCAGAGATATCTGAACATGATGCAGGAAGCTGGTGTCCCAGAGCTACAAAAGCAGCTGGTGAAGAGGGGAAAGCTCAAGCAGTTTGAGGAGCGATATGAAGAGGTTCTGTCTCAGCTTCAGACAGTTATTAAGGTGACTGATTTTGTTTTTATGGTAGATTCCCTTTCAAGTTTTATATTTTTTGATCGCCATACTTTTTACTAATTAAAATGACATTATTTTTTTTTCTGTGCATGGTTATGGAGGTGACCACAATGGTTATAGAGGTGCCTGAGCTGGTATTATCAGCAGTCAGAGAGATGATTTACAGCTGTTACATGAATAATAATCTGTAGACTGGAAATGATCTTTGACTTCTAGAGTAAAGTTTTGTGTGCATGTTTAGTGACCTGTGCAGGGAGAGGAAGGAGGTGACCTGTGACCGTCACCTATTGTGAATGATAGATCTTGTATTATCTGCCTCCAGCTATTACCGTATATACTCATGTATAAGCCGAGATTTTCAGCACCTTTTTTTGTGCTGAAAATGCCCCCTCGGCTTATATACGAGTCATTGGGCAGAAACCAGCGGGGGAGGGGGTGCCGCGGCAGGAGCCAGTGGCTGGGACATCATACTCACCCTCTCCGTGCCATCGCTGAACGTCCTGGCAATCCTCCGTTGTACCCGGCTTCCTGCAGCTCTCCTGTGCTGAGTGGTGACGTAATACCGCTCATTAAGGCCATGAATATGGACGCGACGCCACTCCCATAGGCGTGGCGTCCATATTCATGGCCTTAATGAGCGGTATTACGTCACCGCTCAGCACAGGAGAGCTGCAGGAAGCCGGGTACAACGCAGGATTGCCAGGACGTTCAGCGATGGCACGGGGAGGGTGAGTATGATGGAGGAGGGTGGGGGGAGCATGGAGGAGGACAAGGAGCACGGAGCAGGACGGGGGGGAGGATGGAGAGCACGGAGCAGGACGGGGGGGAGGATGGAGAGCACGGAGCAGGACGGGGGGGAGGATGGAGAGCACGGAGCAGGACGAGGGGGAGGAGGGAAAGCACAGAGGAGCACGGAGCAGGACAGGGGGGAGGATGGAGAGCACAGAGGAGCACTGAGCAGGACGAGGGGGAGGATGGAGAGCACAGAGGAGCACGGAGCAGGACGAGGGGAGGATGGAGAGCACGGAGCAGGACGAGGGGGAGGATGGAAAGCACAGAGGAGCACGGAGCAGGACGGGGGGCACAGAAGGACGGAGCAGGAAGGGGGTAGCACGGAGCAGGAGGGGGAGCACAGAGGAGGACGGAGCAGGAAGGGGGGAGCACAGCGGAGGATGGAGCAGGAAGGGGGGAGCACAGAGGAGTATGGGGGAGCACGGAGCAGGACGGGGGGAGCACAGCAGGACGGCGGTTTATACACCCGGCTTACACTCGAGTCAATAAGCTTACCCAGTTTTCCGTGGCATAATTAGGGGCCTCGGCTTATACACGGGTCAGCTTATACTCGAGTATATACGGTAAATAGATTTTAAATATGATTGTAAATATATGTTTAACACAAAAAAACTATTTAAGCAAAAGGTCACTTTCCAATACATTCTTTTTGGGTATGTCCCCTACGGGGCGCCCATTTACTGTAGATTTTTGGGACAATGTTATAACAACAGCAATGTGACTAAGATTTTACATCCTCACACTGCAGAAAAAAAGAGCGCATGACTTAAACTGCAGATTTACGATTCACATCGCAGGTCAGCAATGTATGCAATACAAATGTTGAATCTGCTGTAAGTTTGCAGCATTTCTTCAACAAAATATGAATATTTGCCACGGTTTTGCTGTGGATTATTGGTTTGTGGACAAAATCCTAAAAGTAAATTTCAACTAAATCCCTTCTAAAATAACCCCCACCCAAAATGTAACTGCTGTGTGTAGTCTCTAAATCGACTGCTACATAGCATCCATTCAAATGAATGCATGACCATTTAGTACAATTACCTTTATTTTACAAAACCACTTTAGCTTATAAACAGAGTTCCCAAGTCGGAGACCTCTCTATTTTATGTGTGTACAGGCAAAAATAGGATATATGAACAAATGTGTTTAATCCCTTTCCACAAAAGGACATTAGTAAATATCATTGACAGGGGTTGATAATGACTTTTAGGATTGCTGTCCCCAATAGTTGGTGCTAAAATTCTAGTCCTCTTCTTCCTCGAAGAAGCTATCGTATATACTCGAGTATAAGTCGACCCAGGTATAAGTCGAGGCACCTAATTTTGCACGAAAAACTGGGTAAGCTTATTGACTTGAGTATAAACCGGGTATGCATTGTCCCTCATCCCTGTCCTGGTAAGCATGGCTCCTTATTCCCTATCCTTGTATGCATGGCTCCCCGGTCCCTATCCTTGTATGCATGGTTTTCCGGTCCCTGTCCTTGTATGCATGGCTCCTTATCCCCTATCCTTGTATGCATGTTTCCTATTAAAAAAAACAAAAACATCCTACTTACTTAGCCTGCACGCCCTCGATGCATCTCGTTCTGGCACCATCAGCTCTTCCTGCCGAGCGATCACGTGGCCCCGCTCATTAAGGTAATTATTATTATTATTTATTTAGCACCATTGATTCCATGGTGCTGCACATGAGAAGGGGTTACATACAAATTACAGATTTCACTTAGAGTAAACAAACTAACAATCACAGACTTATACAGGGGGGAGATGACCCTGCCCTTGCGGGCTTACATTCTACAGGATGGTGGGGAAGGAGACAGTAGGTTGGAGGGTTGCAGCAGCTCTGGTGATGGTGAGGCGGTAGTTCTGGTAGTGGTGAGGAGGCAGCAGGGTCATGCAGGCTGTAAGTTTTCCTGAAGAGGTGGGTTTTCAGGTTCCGTCTGAGGGATCCGAATGTGGTTGATAGTCGGACGTGTTGGGGCAAAGAATTCCAGAGGAAGGGGGATATTCGGGAGAAGTCTTCGAGGCGGTTGGGTGAGGAGCGAATAAGTGTGGAGGAGAGAAGGAGGTCTTGAGAGGACCGGAGATTACGTGAGGGAAGATATCGGGAGATTAGTTCAGAGATATATGGAGTAGACAAGTTATAGATGGCCTTGTAGGTCAGTATTAGTGGTAGTAGTAGTAGTAGGAGAGAGATGAATTAGTCGGACAGCAGAGTTAAGAATGGACTGGAGAGGTGCGAGGGTGTTAGCAGGGAAGCCACAGAAAAGGATGTTGCAGTAGTCGAGCCAGGAGATGATGAGGGCATGCACAAGCATTTTAGTGGATTGAGGGTTGAGGAAAGGACGGATTCTGGAAATATTTTTGAGCTGGAGGCGACAGGAGGTGGAAAGAGCTTGGATGTGCGGTTTGAAGGACAGGGCAAAGTCAAGGGTTACTCCGAGGCAGCGGACTTCCGGTACGGGGGAAAGCGTGATGTCGTTAATTGTGATAGGTCAGGTAAGGAAGATCTGTGAGATGGGGGAAAGATGATGAGTTCAGATTTGTCCATATTGAGTTTGAGGAAGCGAGAGAAGGAGGAGGATATGGCTGATAGACACTCCGGGATTCGGGACAGCAGAGAGGTGACGTCTTGGCCAGAGAGGTAGATCTGAGTGTCGTCAGCATACAGATGGTACTGGAATCCATGGAACTTTGAGTTCTCCCAGGCCAACTGTATAATTGAGAAGAGTAGGGGTCCTAGAACAGAGCCTTGGGGACTCCAACAGAGAGAGGGTGGGATGAGGAGGTAATGTGGGAGTAGGAGACGCTGACTGTGCGGTTGGAAAGGTATGAGGAGATTGAGGATAGGGCGAGGTCTTTGATGCCAAAGGAGGAGAGGATCTGTAGTAGGAGGCAGTGGTCAACTTTGTCGAAAGCAGAGGACAGGTCTAGAAGGAGGAGTATAGAGTATTGTCCGTTAGCTTTGGCTGTAAGTAGGTCGTTAGTAATTTTGGTCAGGGCTGTCTCAGTGGAGTGATGGGGCGGAAACCAGATTGTAGATTGGTAATGAATATTCACTCCACGCCTATGGGAGTGGAGAGGCGTGCATATGCATTACCTTAATGAGCTGGGCCATGTGATCGCTCGGCCGGAAATGCTGCTGGCGCCGAAACCAATGAGATGCAGCGAGGGCGCGCAGGAAGGTGAGTAGAATGTATTCTGGAAGCCGGCGGCTGCTGGTTTCATTGTGTGTGCTATAAGAGAAATTAATATTCATTTCTCTTTAGCAGCGGGCACAGTTGCAGCCGCCAGCTCCTGCCTCCAGTGACCCACCGCTCCCCCTCCCCTGCTGGCCCTCTGGGACAATTGACTCGTGTATGAGCCCAAGGGGGGCGTTTTCAGCACAAAAAAAGTGCTAAAAAACTCAGCTTATACACTAATATATACGGTATTTGCTTATTTAATTTCTCAGAAAAGCATTGCATGGCGTAGAAGTCTCCTTACGCCAACTTGGCACTCTTTACAAGGAGAAACATTCCATCTTAAACACCCACCTCCCCAGTAAAAATCTGCATGTTTTGTCACTTTAACCCCTTAGTGACAGAGTCAATTTGCTACTTAATGACCAAGCCAATTTTTATTATTCTGACCGCTGTCACTTTGAGGTTATAGCTTTGGAACGCTTCAACCTATCGCACTGATTCTGAGATTGTTTTTTGTGACATATTGTACTTCATGTTAGTGATAAAATTTCTTCGATATAACTTGCATTTATTTATGAAAAAGAATGGAAATTTGGCAAAAATTTGCCTTTTTCAAACTTTTAATTGTTGTACACTTAGATCAGAGAGTGCTGTCACACAAAATAGTTAATAAATAACATTTCCCACATGTCTACTTTACATCAGCACAATTTTGGAAACATAATTTTTTTTGTTAGGACGTTATAAGGGTTAAAAGTTGACCCGCGATTTCTTATTTTCCAACAAAATTTACAAAAACATTTTTTTTTAGGGACCACCTCACATTTGAACTGAGTTTGGGGGGTCAATATAACAGAAAATACCCGAAAGTGACACTATTCTAAAAACTGCACCCCTCAAGGTGCGCAAAACCACATTCAAGAAGTTTATTAACCCTTCAGGTGCTTCATGAGAACTAAAGCAATGTGGAAGGAAAAAAATTTAACATTTTACTTTTTTCACAAAAAATTTACTTTGGAACCAATTTTTTTTTTCATTTTCACATGGGTATCAGGAGAAAATTTACCACAAAATTTGTTGTGCAATTTCTCCTGAATACCCCGATATCCCATATGTGGGGAAAAGCCACTGTTTGGGTGCATGGCAGGGCTCAGAAGGGAGGGAGCACCGTTTAACTTTTTGAATGTAAAATTGTCTGGAATCAATGGTGGTGCAATGTTGCGTTTGGAGACCCCCTGATCTGATATACCTAAACAGTGGAAACCCCCCAATTCTAACTCCAACCCTAACCCCAACACACCCCTAACCCTAATCCCAACCATAACCCTAACACACCCCTAATCCCAACCCTAACCCCAAGCCTATCTTTAGCCCTAACCCTAACTTTAGCCCAACTCTAACTCTAATAAGAAAATGGAAATAAATATATATTTTTTTATTTTCTTATTTTTACGTTACTAAGGTAGTGATAAAAGGGGGGTTTGATTTACTATTTTTTTTTATTTTGATCACGGTGATAGGGTCTATTGCAATGATCAAAATGAACCAATAGGAAAAATTTCCTATTGTTGCTGGGTGGAAGATCTCGGTGGGCGCACTGCGCATGCGCCCGCCATTTTCTCCTGGAAGAAGACGGGAGACTTGACGCGGGATTGCAGGGACATCGGAGGTACCGGGGGGGGGAAATCGGAGGACCCTATTTCTCTCTCCTCTGATGTGCGATCACATCAGAGGAGAGAGAAATTAAAAGGATAATTTTACTTTTTTTTTTTTATTTGCAGTCGCCGTTTTACCGTTAATAACGGCGATCGTAACACTGGGGTCGGTAAAAACCGACCCAAATCATGTTCTCTGGGGTCACAGCTACCCCCTGGTAGCCGAGACCCTGGAGAAGTTCTGACTCTGGGGGGTGCTATACCCTTATTCCTCAGCGGCGTTAATTAACGGCGCTGTGGTTTAAGTACCCTTAACTGCCGCCGTTAAAAGGCGTATTGGCGATCATTAAGGGGTTAATACAGAAGTTATAAAATAAATGGTATTACGGCTTCTTTTTTGGAAATATTAAATAGTTTGTTGATTTTTGTTTTTTTTTCTTTTCACAGGAAGAACGAGCAGAGAAGCGCCGCTGAATTATGGAAACGTAATAAAAAAAAATATTGGTTCCGTTATTAGGAACTAATAACTTCTGCTAATTGGTACAGAAGAGTTTATTTTGCATCAATTGTTAAGCATGAAGACATATTAACGAAGGCCTGCCAGATTTTGGTGCCTGCTATTGGGAATGTGTGTGATAATTCAATAGCCTGGTATGAATGAGCTCTGTCTTATGGGGATCATGATTCTATGAACTACTGACTTTGTGCCTTAATGATTCTCATGACATTTTACAAATTGCTTACCTATTATTTTCATGTACAGTAACTTTTTTTTATTTAAGCATTGTATTTAAAAGGAGCCTGTCAGCAGGATTATGCACAGTAACCTACACACAATGTCAGGTCGGCACCGTTATACTGAATAAAATAATAACTTGGTTGATGAAATCCATCTTGTGGCTGTTTCTTAATCTTTATTTTCAGTTTTGTGTTAAAGACATGCTTGTGTCCTAAGGCGGCGTTCATGTATGTGGTGCTCTGATTAGATATTCATAATGCAGACGACTGACAGGTCATTGATCCCTCACAATTTTTTTATGGGATTGCACTCGTCCGTATTTCTCGGAAATAGGTATGAGCTCTAAGATTCACGGACCGTAAGACGCACCTAGGTTTTACAGTAGGAAATTGGGAAAAAAAATTGAAGCAAAAAAATGTGGTCAATTCTGTACTTAATATTCCCTATCCTGGTATATATGGTCCCCTCATCCTTATCCTGGTACACATGGCACCCACATCCTTATCTTCATATGCATGGCCCCTCTTTCGCCACCCTGGGATGCATGGCCTCCTCATCCCTATCCTGGCATGCATGGGCCCCATCCTGGTATGTATGCCCACCTCATCCCCATCCTGGTATGCATGGCCCTCTCATCCTTATCCTGGAATGCATGGCGCCTCTCATCCCCATCATGGTGTGCATGGCCCCCTCATTCCTATCCTGGTATGCATGGCCCCATTAGAAAAAAAAACAAAACATTACACTTAGTATTCTACGAGTATTCATTGCTCGCTATTTAGTAGCGTGCACAGTGTCAGCCGCCGTCTTCCTGCAGCTGCCGGACGGTCATGTGTGCCTGCTACTTAAGAAAAATGAATATTTACCGCATTCCACACCCATGGGCACCAATGAACACTCACTGCCCTACACACACGTAGTCACGGCATGCAGACAATTGAGTGTTCCAGAAGTGTGCTCTGCTTGTAAGCAGTGCAAGATGTCCCTGCCATGCACTGCTTACAAGCATAAAGCAGCTGCTGCGAGGGAGCGCATAATGGGAAGTGTTTTTTCTTTTTTTTTTCCTGATTGGGCCATGGATACCAGGATAGGGATGGGGGCAATCATACCAGGATCCTATTAAAGATAAATGAATATTCACGCGTTAGCCGCAGCAGCCGGCTCCTGCCTCCTGTGACCTGCTACTCTGCCGCTCCGCCACCTTCCAACCACAACCAGAGCAGGTATATCTGGACTATAAGACACCCCCCCTTCCCCCAATTTTTTGCTCAACTTTTTTTTTTAAGAAAATGCATCTTATAGTCAGAAAAATACGGTATATGAAGTTGGAACTGCATTACTGCTATAGAAAATATGAAGTTACACGCATTACACCCCTAGATGAATTCCTTGAGAGGTGTAATTTGCAAAATGGGGTCACTTGTGGGGGTTTATGCTGTTTTGGCACTTCGGGAGCTCTTCAAACATGACATGGCATCCACAATCTATTCCAGCCAAAATTGAGCTCATGAATTTAGTTGACGCTCCTTCCATTCCGAGCTCTGCCGTGTGCCCAAACAGTATTTTTCCGCAGCATATTGGATATTTGTGTACTTGGGAGCAATTGCACAATAAATTGTATTATCCATTTTCTCCTGTTACCCTTGTGAAAATGAAAAATTTGGGGCAAAACCAACGTTATTACAGGAAAAGTGTATTACCGTATTTTTCGGATTATAAGACGCATTTTTTCGTCCAAAAATTTGTAGGAAAATGGGGGTGCATCTTATAGTCCGGATGTACCGGTTTGTTGGGCAGGTGCCAGCAGCGGGTCAGCAGGTCACAGTAGGCAGAAGGGCAGCTTCTGTGTCTAACCCTTGTTCCCGCTGTTAACATGAATATTCACTGCTCCCTAAGTCCATTGTCCCTCCCAACTCTGTTTACTGAAGCCAGCGCCGAGAATGAGAACGCATTGGTACACAAGGACATGCGCATGGATGCATTCGATACGCATGCAGACATCAGACTGCGCATGTCCAGGAACTGATTACAGCACCTGGAAATATCGACAGCATGCGCATAAACAACGCTAATGCTTGCAAAAACGCATGCACACGTAGCTTTTTTTTCATCGTGTGTAAGATGATGCGGAGAAAAAACGCTGCGTAAACATGCGTTTGCATGCTTTTTTGTTTGTGTATGCAGATGATACGCTGCGCACATATACGCAAATGTGAACTTAGCCTAATACATTCTGCCTGTGGTTCGAGCAGCATGTATAAGCTTTCAGGTTAATGGCTTAGGCTAGTTTCACATTTGCAGTTGAAACCGCAGCGTATCGTCTGCAAACACATGGAAAAACGCATGCATGCGTTTGCTGTGCGGACGATAGGAAAGTGCTATTTTCTCAGCGAATTTTTGAATTTATACAAGCCACGCCCAATGGGCGAGGCTTTTGTAAATTCTTGAGTATGCTTGCGTTTACATAGCCAGTAATGCATTTTTTTTTTACGCACGTCATCTGCATGCAGATGACTTCAGATATTTGAGGCCGCAAAAATTGCAACAAGATGCGTTCGGCGCGCCCCGCCGCATACCGCAAAAAGACGCAACTACGCAAATGCACCCGAATGCATACAAACGCATGTCCCTGCATACCTCATGTTAACGCCTTTCTGTCATCCGGGGGAGCGCAGCTGATCGCGGCGGTGTGTCAGCTGATTATCACAGCTGACACCCCGCACTATTTGCCAGGAGTGGTCACGGACCGCTCCCGGCACATTAACCCCTGGCACACCGCAATCAAACATGATCGTGGTGTACCGGGGGCACAGAGAAGCATCGCGCAGGGAGGGGGCTCCCTGCGTGCTCCCCTGAGACCCTCAGAACAGCGCGATGTGCAAGACCCTGGATCCAAGATGGCCCCGAGTCCTGCAGGGAGGCGACTTCCTCAGTGCCTGCTGAGAGCAGGCACTGAGAAAGCCTGCAGCAGTGCCTGTGAGATCGCTGGTCTCACAGAGTGCTGTGCACACTGTAAGACCAGCGATCTGACTTTATACTGTGATGTCCCACCCTGGGACAAAGTAAAAAAGTTAAAAAAAAATGAAAATCAGATGTGTAAAAAAAAAAATTTCCAAAAAAGGAAAAAAAAAAATATTCCCCAAAAATTAATTTCTTCATTTAAATAAAAAAAAAAAAAACAATAAAAGTACACATATTTAGTATCGTCGCGTCCGTAACGACCCGCCCTATAAACCTGTCCCATTAGTTAACCCCTTTAGTGAACCCCTTAAAAAAAAAAAAAAGGCTAAAAAACAATGATTTTATCATACCGCCGAACAAAAAATTGGAATAACACGCGATCAAAAAGACTGATATAAATAAGCATGATACCGCTGAAAACGTCATCTTGTCCCGCAAAAAATGAGCCCGCCATACAGCGTCATCAGCGAAAAAATAAGCTATAACTCGCAGAATAAACCGATGCAAAAATAATTATTTTTTATATATGTGGGGGCCTCCCGGGCCATTCGGCACCAGGCCTCAGCACAACAAGTGTGCAAGGCTGTGACTTGGTCCAGTCTTCATACTTTTGTCAAGCATTACCACATCCATGCTCAAGTTTCAGCAGCAGATGAAGGAAGGGAGACACACTAGTCATTACTAGTGGGTAGGCGGAGCCCACATAGGATAGAAACACCTCAGATTAAAAAAGTGTTGACCGGCCCCTCCAGCTTATAGGGATCCTCCTACTCCAGCTCTCCAGTCTAAAATTTGAGGTCACAGAGGAGCTCCTCAGAAAAAATTTTTCTTTTTTTTTTTTTATTTTTTATTTTAGTCGGACAGAGACTTGGACCGCCAGTGGTCTAGAGGTCTCAGGGGTCTCAGCGCTGCTGGACCCCCACCACTCCCTTGGCGGATCTGTATTACCCTGTAAGGTGGTCCCTGCAGAACCCTGCCGGCCCTGGGGGATGAGGATTGCTTCCCTGGCGGGGACCCAAACCGCGCTTCTGGGGTCACTGCGTTCCCCGCCCTGGGGGGAAGCTACGGGCACAGCGCCACAAATCTCTGAGGGGTCCCTGTGGCGCTCAGCTGGATGAGTACTCCACATTTTAATGTGTTTTGAGTGCTTCAGCGGCCGCCGCTGCTACATGTATTCATGTGTGGTGATTGTGTACTTTTGTCCGCAGGTGGATACCTGCAGGACGCGGGAGCAGAGTGAGTCGCGCGCTTTTTTTTTTAAACTGGCGGGGGGCGTGGCTTCCCTGCCTTTTTCTCTTCCGGCTTCTCTCCCTAGCGCGGCGGCCATTACTGAAGGCCTTCTCGGGCTCCTCACTCTCCGCTCCCCCCGACCGACCGAAAGGAAGACAATACACCGCGGCCAGCTGGGTGAGTCGCTTCTACCTGTCAGGGCAGAAGCTTGACCCCCTCACACCCACAGCGCAGGAGGTACTGTCACACGGAACGCTCCCGCTACGATCACAATAGGGTCGCTTAATTTTGCGATCGTTTTTTTTTGTGATCGTTTTTAATGTCGCTAGTAGCTGCCACAGTGGGCGATCTCATTGACGACGCATAAGTGGTTAGCGATCTCCTTAGCGACTTTGGCGGTCATTGCGATGTACAATTCAGCGCAATATGTTAGCGATCTCGTTGGCGTTCTTGTTTAAGTATGGCATACCTTTGAACACTGTCCTGCAGCTGTTACCTCATAAGAGGCACCTGGGGCTCGCACACCCTTTTCATTACACAAGGGTTGTGGGGAGTCTGCGACATTAACCCCTTCTTTGGCGGTTAACCCTTTATTGGGAGACAGCTGGGGTAGCTCTCTCTTTAAGAGCTTAACCCTTCAGCGTACGTGTTGCCTTTGAAAAACCACACTGTTCTAGTTGCTGACAGGTTTTTGACCTGCCATATACTGTGTGAGGGCATGTCGGATCAGGGTCCAGGAGGTGCGGACCGTCTCCAGATCTGCTACAGGATCAGTCTCGCGTATCTGACACACAGACCTCGACGGCATCAAGCGCAGCGGTCGGAGGTGTCAGTGATGACAAAATGGAGGCCCTCACTCGTTCTATTAATGGCCTTTCTGACCTTCTAGGTTATTGGGTGTCAGCTAGATCTCTCATGGTAGGAAGCGACACAGGCCGGTGCCTTCTTCCCCGCTTAGCGACTCGGAGATTTCGGGCATGGAGGGTTCCCCTTCAAGCTCGGATGGGGAGGTGTCCGATTCGGATAAGGAGGATCGGCAGGGACACTCTGCCTCTCTTTTGAGCCGTACAGAGGCTTTTATTGGAGCCATGAGGGAGGCGTTACAGTTACCGGAGGAGGTAACTAGACGTCCTGGTAAGTCGGCCCGGATGTTTCAGGAGTCGCATAGGTCGCGATCAGCCTTACCATCTCTGGACGAGCTTAATGAGGCAGTGGAGAAGGAACGCCGGTGTCCAGATAAACGTTTTCAGGGGACACGGTTTTTTGAGACGCTATATCCGTGTACGACGGAGTTGATTGATAATTGGATTCCTTCTCCTGAAGTGGATGTCCCTTTGTCCCAGCTTAGCAAATCCTCATTGCTTCCTGTTAAAGGAAAGGCGAGTCTGCAGGATCCGCTGGACAGAAAAACGGAGATGGCAGCGAAATCCATCTATGAGGCCGCGGGTCATGGATTCAGAGCAGTGCTAGGATCCATGTGTGCTTGTAAAGCCTCCCTGAGCTGGTTAGACCGTCTACGGATGGCGTGGCAAGATGGATCCCCACTATCCGAGGTAGAGGGGCTTTTCAAGTCATTAGAGGATGCAGCACGATATGGCAGTGATGCAGGTTTGGATACTGCCTCACTGCTGTCCAGGGCACAATCCTCGGCGATCACAGTCAGGAGAGCTCTGTGGCTTAGACAGTGGACCGGAGACGCGGTTTCCAAGCAAGGTTTGCTTTCTTTAGCTTACAAGGGTGGTCAGCTATTTGGATCTGACCTCACGGAGCTGATGGCAAAGGCAAAAGAAACGGCTTTACCGCAGCGAAGAGCTGTGTCTTCTGCGGCTGGCAGGCATAGTGCCGGTACTAGTTGGCGGTCCTTTCGGTCCAGGGTACGGTTCGGTCAGCCCTCTTGGGGATCGGGGCGTCCCTCTTTTTCGGGAAAAAAGAACGTTCAGAAATCCCGCACTTCCTGGAAACAGAGCTTCCGCCAAGACAAGTGGGAAGCTGACAAAAAGCCCGCTAAGGCGGACTGACGCCAGGGCCTCACTCGAGGGCTCTCGAGTGGGAGGTCGCCTGCTCCAATTCGAACCGATTTGGGCTTCCCGCGTGTCGGACGTCTGGGTGACGCGGGTTGTGTCGGCAGGCTATTTCATAGAATTTCTTTCTCGACCCCCAGACAGTTTTTGCCAATCCCGCATTCCGTCAGAGCCCGAGCTATATGCCGCTCTACTGCGGGAGGTCGATTCCCTTCTACAGAAGGGTGTGGTGGTACCAGTTCCACCGGAGGACCGGGGAAGAGGGTTTTATTCCAACCTCTTTGTGGTCCCCAAAAAGGAGGACAAATTTCGCCCCGTTCTAGATCTCAAAAGATTGAATCGGCATGTCCGCTCCCGGAAATTCCGCATGGAGTCACTTCGCTCCGTTGTGGCGGCCTTGTCGCAGAACGATTTTTTGGTGTCAATCGACATTCGCGACGCTTATTTGCATGTCCCCATCGGAAGGGCCCACCAACGCTTCCTTCGTTTTGCCATAGGCCAGGACCATTACCAGTTTGTGGCTCTGCCATTCGGGTTGGCCTCAGCACCCAGAGTTTTTACAAAAATTCTGGCTCCTCTTATGGCGATTATGCGAAGACAGGGGGTTACGATTCTTCCCTATCTGGACGACCTTTTGATTGTGGCGTCCTCAAAGGAGGAGGCGGTGACGGCTCGCAATCTATCCCTTCAGCTCCTGGAGGACTTCGGGTGGCTGGTCAATTGGGAGAAGTCGTCTCTGGAACCGTCGCAGTCAATCCTGTTTTTGGGAATGCATTTCGACACGATACGAGCAGTGGTGTCTCTGCCTCCAGACAAGCAAGCGAGTCTTCTTCGTCATGTACAGGTTATGAAGTCTGCGACAGCAATGTCCCTTCGAAGGTGTATGCGCCTTCTGGGTTTGATGGTGGCGTCAATGGAAGCAATTCCGTTTGCCCAATTTCATTCCAGGGCTCTCCAAATGTTCATCTTGAACCGTTGGGATCGATCGCAGTTTTCACTGGATTGCAGTGTCATCATCTCCCACAGGGTGAGAGAGTCTCTAGAATAGTGGTTACGTCCGGAAGCGTTATCCCCGGGAAAGTCCTTCCTTCCTCCGAGGTGGTCGATCATAACCACCGATGCCAGCCTGACGGGCTGGGGGGGTGTCTGGAACGATCTCTGGATTCAGGGAGTATGGTCGTTGGAAGAGTCTGTCCTGCCGATCAACATCCTGGAATTGAGGGCAGTTTTCCTTTGCCTCCAACACTGGACGGTCCCTTTAAGCGGTCTACCAGTCCGAGTGCAGACAGACAACGCGACGGCGGTCGCGTATATCAACCATCAAGGTGGGACGAGGAGCTTCAGGCTCATGAGGGAAGTGTCTCGAATTCTGGTATGGGCCGAGGCCAGAGTGCCAGCCATCTCTGCGATTCACATTCCAGGAGTTCAGAATATCACAGCGGACTTCCTCAGTCGCGAAAAGATGGATTCCGGGGAATGGAGTCTTCATCCGGAAATTTTTGCACTGCTGTGCTCCCGTTGGGGAACTCCCCAAGTGGATTTAATGGCATCCAGGTTCAATGCCAAGTTACCGACGTTCATGTCCAGGTACAAGGACTCGAACGCTGTGGCAGTGGATGCTCTGGTGGCTCCTTGGGACCAATTCGAGCTAATCTATGTGTTCCCGCCGATATCCTTACTTCCTCTGGTGTTGCGTCGGATCAGACTGGAGAGAGTCCCGGCTATGTTGATAGCCCCAGATTGGCCGAGGAGGACGTGGTTCTCGACACTAGTGTCGCTTCTGGCAGCGCCTCTACTTCCACTCCCTCTTCGCCCGGACCTGTTAACCCAAGGGCCCGTTCGTCACCCGGACCTGAAGTCTCTGCGTTTGACGGCGTGGCTCTTGAGACCGAAATCTTGACCCATCAAGGTTTTTCAGCCGAAGTCATTGCCACTCTGCGAGCTGCCAGAGGTCCGGCTACTACTAGGATTTATCACAAGACTTGGGAAGCCTTCTTCTCGTGGTGTTCGGGATCTTCTAGGAACCCGAGGATTTTTTCCATTCCCAATTTGTTGGCCTTTTTGCAGTACGGGCTGGACAAGGGTTTGGCAGTTAGCACTCTGAAAGGACAGGTTTCTGCTCTGTCCTTGCTGTTTCGGAAGACTATCGCCTCGCGTAGGGACGTACGTTCCTTTTTTTCGCAGGGTAACCCGTCAATTTCCGCCGCGGAAGGCGCCTGTGTCTCCTTGGCGGCTCAATCTTGTCTTGGAGGCTCTTCAACATGGACCTTTTGAGCCTATGGACTCTGTTAATCTTTCCTTTCTCTCTTGGAAGGTTGCCTTCCTAGTGGCGGTCACTTCTTTGAGAAGGGTTTCTGAGTTGGCGGCTCTTTCTTGCTCGCCTCCCTTTCTGGAGTTTCTCCCAGATCGCGTAGTGCTTCGCACACGGGGCGACTTTCTACCTAAAGTGGTGTCACGTTTCATGTTAACCAGGATATTGTGTTGCCCTCGCTCTGTCTGGAGCCAAGGAATGCGAAGGAACGGGCCTTGCACACATTGGATTTGGTGCGGTCTTTGAAGTTCTATTTGTCTATTACTCAAAGTTTTCGGAAGTCGGATTCTCTGTTTGTGATTCCAGCAGGTCGTCGAGTGGGCAACGAGCTTCCAAGGATTCTATAGCTCGTTGGATTCGGTCGGCCATTTTAGAGGCTTACCGACTTAAGGGCGAACCTTGCCCGATTAAGATTCGAGCTCACTCCACAAGGGCTGTGGGTTCATCGTGGGCTTTCCATCAAGGAGCCTCGGCAGCTCAGCTCTGCCGGGCGGCGACCTGGCGCTCCGTCCACACATTTACAAAATTTTATAAGGTGGACGTCAGTGCTTCCGCTGATGCGGCCTTAGGACGTAGGGTCCTGCAGGCGGCTGTAGTTTAAAGTTCTTGTGAACTTGTAGTTAGCGCTAGTTGCGCATTTATTTAGGTTGTTGGGTGTCTGCCTCTTTTGGTTTTTTTGCCCACCCTTATTTTTGGACTGCTTTGGGACGTCCCACTAGTAATGACTAGTGTGTCTCCCTTCCTTCATCTGTTGCTGAAACATGGATTTTGGTAAGAACTTACCTGTAAAGTCAGCGAAGAAGGAAGGGAGACACACATCCCTCCCATGGCAGAAGTGTGTTGTTGTGTTTTCAGATGCGGCGTGACCCTTCTCTGATAGCGATTATCTGGGCTGAGGTCGGCGCGCTAAGGCTCTGTTCCAGCATTGCCAGCTCATCGCAGTGGTCAGGTTCAGTGAGTAGTACCTGAGACTGTGTGGTTTTTTCTGTTATATGCATAACCTGTCTCCTTGTTTTTCTCTCTGAAATCCTTCAGAAGGGGTTATGTTGCTCCGCTGGTGATATTTACTCTTCCTTAGCTTGGGTACGACTGGAGAGCTGGAGTAGGAGGAGCCCTATAAGCTGGAGGGGCCGGTCAACACTTTTTTAATCTGAGGTGTTTCTATCCTATGTGGGCTCCGCCTACCCACTAGTAATGACTAGTGTGTCTCCCTTCCTTCTTCGCTTAAAAGGATTTTACAGGTAAGTTCTTACCAAAATCCATGTTTCTTCAGATGCGGCACTTGGCAGACAAATTCTGCAATCAGCTGTTGCGCATCTGTAAGTTGTCTGTTGACTGTTTAAGCGGTTTATGCATGTGGTTCACGAGGCTTCATCTACTGTTATGGCTTCCCACCCAGGGACTGCTTTGGGACGTCCCATGGTCTTGTGTCCCCCAATGAGGCGATGGAGAAAAGGAGATTTTTGTGTACTCACCGTAAAATCCTTTTCTCCGAGACGCTCATTGGGGGACACAGCTCCCACCCTGGTTTAGCCTGTAGCCTCGTTGTTTCTTTGATTTGTTGATATATTGCACTCTGTTATGAGCTCCTACTGCTTTGGCACCGAACTGGTTCAGGATTGAGCCAACAGAGGGTGTATACTGCAGAAGGAGGAGTTAACTTTTTCTGTGTATTGCTTAGTGTCCTCCTAGTGGCAGCAGCATAACACCCATGGTCTTGTGTCCCCCAATAAGCGTCTCGGAGAAAAGGATTTTACGGTGAGTACACAAAAATCTCCTTTTTTGTGTGGAAAAAAATAGGATTTTTTATTTTCATGCCCGGGCATTATAAACTTGTGTGAAGCACGTGGAGGTTCAAAGTGCTCACCACAGATCTAGATAAGTTCCTTAGGGGGTCTAGTTTCCAAAATGGGGTCACTTGTGGGGGTTTCCACTGTTTAGGCACATCAGGGACTCTGCAAACTGAACATGACACCCATCAAAGTCTGCATTCCAAAATGTTATTACTTCCTGTCCGAGCCCTGTGTGCGCCCAAACAGTATTCCCCTCCCACACATGGGGTATCAGCGTACTCAGGACAAGTTGGACAACAACTTTTGGGTCCAATTTCCTTGTTAAAAATCAAAAATTGGGGACTAAAATATCATTTTTGTGAAAAAAATTTTTTTTGCTTTTCACACCCAGCTGTAACACTATTGTAGGAACTCGAGGATTCTGATAGCGTGGGGCAATGAACAATCAGAGACGGGTTTCTTTGAATGCAAATAATGTATTTGTGAAACAGTAAAACACCCAAAAACAATATTCAAACAACCCGTAGTGACATGCAATGAGTCCATATATATATACACAAGTCCAGTTATATGAATCCGGATATATAAGTCTTTGAACCTCTATAGCGAGGGTGGTAAAGTTCTTACGACGGAGTCCTCACACAAATGTGACCACAAGGTAAGTCTGATGCACAGATAACGTGGCTGGATTTACACACTGCTGGTGTGTGAAGAGTCAGATCCAGGTATGCAGAAAACACAGGGAAGTCCAGGAACAAGTTAATCTCAGTTGTGGCTTAATTCAGTGAAGTCCAACAACAAGTTCATATGTCAGTAAGGTTCCAGTAACAGTTCCAACAGCTCTCACCAGAGGTAATGCACAAAGGGTTAAACAGCAACAGTTCAGAAACACAGTTCTTATCAGATGGAGTGAACCAAGGGTTAAATTCCCAAGTCAACAGTTTAGTGATAACACAGTACTTTGTGCAACTTACATATGCAGAGAATGTCCAGAGCCATGGGTAGAAACTGCTGTGGCTGAGAAACACCTGAAGATAAGGCTATGCACTTTCCTAGTAAACACACAAAAGATCTGTGAGGAACAAAGCAGCTGGGTTGCAGGGAAACGGAAGCAGAATATTCCAGCAGTGAAGCCAACACCTGAGCCAGGCTTTAAACAAACGAACAGGAAGTAGGGCACACAAAACAGCAAACTCCATTTTAACAAAGGGCAAAATCATTGACAAAGTTACCTAGAAAACCTGGAATACTGACATTACTCCCCCCCTAAAGACGGCCTCCGGACGGTCCTGGACCAGGCCTGTCCGGGTATCTCCGATGAAACTGAGCAATCTTCAGAGGCGCATTGATGTTACTTACTGGTTCCCAAGAATCATTTTCAGGAGAGTAACCTTGCCATCTAACTAGATATTGAAGCCGGTTTCTATGAAGTCTCGAATTAACAATATCCTGTACCACGAATTGTTCTTCGCCATCAACCAACACTGGTGAGGGGGAGGTACGATACGTCCCTGAAACGTGTTAGGAGAGACTGGTTTTAATAAGGAAACATGAAATACTGGGTGTACCTTTAAAGTCCGTGGTAGCTTCAACCGACAGGCAACAGAGCTCACAATCCCAGTGATCTTGAATGGACCGATGAATTTCTGTCCCAGTTTCTGCGAAGGAACACCCAATTTTAGATTCTTGGTGGACAACCAAACTGAGTCTCCTACCTTATACATAGGTGCTGGTTTCCGGAATCTATCGGCCGACTTCTTGTAACGCTCCTGTGCTGTGGTCAGGGAGTCCTTCAAAACTTCAAGATTACGTTGCAACGCCGTCACTCTGTCTTCAACCGCTGGTACCGAAATCGTAACCGGAGACCTAGGCAAAATACTTGGATGATAACCCAGGTTGGCAAAAAAAGGCGTTACCTTCGTGGAACTGCTTTGGGAGTTGTTGTACGAAAATTCCGCTAGAGGAAGTAGCTTCAGCCAATCGTCCTGCAAATGACTGACGTAACAGCGTAGATATTGCTCCAAGGTTTGATTTGTCCGTTCGGTCTGCCCGTTGGTCTGAGGATGGTATGCAGAAGACAAGCAAACATTAATGTGGAGCGCAGAACAAAATCCTTTCCAAAATCTAGAGGTAAATTGTATTCCTCGGTCAGAAATGATGTCATCTGGTACCCCATGCAGCCGGAAAATGTTCTGGATAACTAGATCTACTGTCTCTGTAGCTGAGGGAAGACCAGCACACGGAATGAAATGAGCAGCTTTCGTTAAACGATCTACTACCACCAAAATAGTATTTTTACCACCAGAGGTGGGTAACTCCACAATAAAGTCCATTGAAATAGACCCCCAAGGGCGAGACGGTACAGGTAGCGGTTTAAGAAGACCAGTAGGTGAAACGCGAGGAACCTTGTACCGGGCACAAACTTCACAAGAGCGGACATAGTCATTCACATCCTTCAAGCAGGTAGGCCACCAAAAAAAACGAGTTAACAATTCCTGCGTCTTCTGTACCCCCCTATGACCAGCCAATTTAGAGTCGTGGACCAATTTGAGAACTCGAAGTCTTACAGCCTCTGGGACATAAATACATCGATCTCTAAGCCACACACCATTCCGAAGGACAAGATTCACATTGTCAGGTGGAGCTGCAAGAAATACGTCACCGTCATAGGCCAGCTTGATCTCCTGCCACAAGTCCCGGTTCCGGAGCACTCCAACGAAATTGGCCTCCGACAAGATGGTCTTCGACGGGGTCCCAGGCACGGAATCCACGGTATGGATTCGGGATAATGCGTCAGCTTTCCCATTACGTGAACCTGGGCGGTACGAAATAATAAAATTAAACTGGTTCAAGAACAAACTCCACCTAGCTTGTCGAGGAGAAAGACACCTGGCAGACTTAAGGAATTCCAAATTGCGATGATCCGTGAGTACTACTACCTGCTGAGTTGCCCCTGCAAATGGTGTCTCCATTCCTTAAAGGCAGAAATAATTGCCAAAAGTTCCTTATCTGCCACATCATAGTTAAGTTCTGCAGAAGATAACCTACGAGAGAAGAAGGCACACGGGTGCAGCAAACCTTTGTCTCCGGTACGTTGTGAGAGGATAGCTCCCAATGCACAGTCAGACGCATCCACCTCCACGATAAAAGGCTGTGCAGGATCCGGATGCATCAATATTGGAGCCGTGGTAAAACAACCCTTCAGGCGATCAAAGGCTTCCTGAGCTTGCGAAGACCATTCAAACTTCTTCCCCTTCTTGGTGAGGAGAGTGATGGGACGGACAATTTCTGAAAAATTTCGGATAAACCGTCTATAAAAGTTAGCAAAGCCAATGAATCGTTGTACCTCCTTAATGTTTCCTGGTACCGGCCAGTCCAAGATTGCCTGGATCTTGCTGGACTCCATATTCAATCCCTGAGGCGAGATAACATAGCCTAAAAATTGAATTTCAGAACAATGGAACTCACACTTTTCGAGTTTGATGTACAAATGATTATCTCTCAAACGTCTAAGTACGGTCTTGACATGTTCCTGATGTTCCTGTAAGGAGTCAGAAAAGATTAAGATGTCATCAAGGTAAATTACCACATATTGGTCCAATAAATCCCTGAAAATGTCGTTGGCTAAATGTTGAAAAGCAGCAGGAGCGTTACAGAGTCCGAATGGCATCACCAAATATTCAAAATGTCCATACCGGCATCTAAAAGCTGTCTTCCATTCGTCTCCGGGCCGTATACGGAGTAAATTATATGCCCCACGAAGATCTAATTTGGTAAATACCTTGGCCTGGCGAACTCTTTCCAACAATTCTGGAATTAGGGGCAACGGGTACCTGTTACGAATGGTTACCTTATTTAACTCCCTGTAGTCAATGCAGGGTCTTAGAGTACCATCCTTCTTCTTTACAAAGAATATTGGAGCTCCCGCTGGTGAAGAAGATGGTCGGATAAACCCCTTGGCTAAATTCTCATCTATATACTCTCGTAAAGATTTTAATTCCGGAGCCGCCAACGGGTAAACATGGCCAAAAGGAATCGCTGCTCCAGGAAGCAATTCTATGGGGCAGTCATACGGTCTATGTGGGGAAGTTGATCTGCCTTCCTTTTATCACAAATGTCTGAGAATTCCTGATATATCAGAGGGAGAGTAGGTACCTGTATCACCTCTTCCAAGTTCTGGGTAACTGGAGCCGCTACAGTTGGACTGATGGTAGAACTGCACTTCGGGAGAAAGGTTATCTCCTTGGTTTCCCAATTGATGATTGGATTTTGTGACCGTAACCAGGGAATTCCTAAAATTACAGGAAAATGAGGAGAAGATATTAACATGAATGAAAGTGTTTCTTGATGGTCTGGTTCCATCTTACACTCCAGAGGCACTGTCTCCCGATCTACTGGTCCAGAAACTAATGGGGAACCATCCACCGTTTCCATAGTGATTGGTGAAGCTCTTAGTTGTGTCTTTATACCATGTTCCTTTGCAAAAGAAGAATCCATGAAATTCCCACCTGCTCCAGAGTCTATCATGGCAGAACTTGATATCCACTGTTCCTCCCACTGAATCTGTATAGGAAGAGAACAATGTGAATATTTCTCCCCTTGATCTTTAGGGGAAGTCGGCATCAGTATTGGGGGAAAAACCGCATCTAGATGTAGACTGGTTTCCGAAACTTCAGACTCAGCGTCTGTGTTATCATAATCCCCTACTACCGCCAACACCTTGTTGGGTCGCCTAGGACATTTAGGACAATTGATGAGGAAATGGTCCGATTGACCACAATAGAAACATAAGCGCTCACGGAGACGGTGTTCGCGGCGTTCATTATTCTCACGTCTCTGCAGTGAGTCCACCTGCATAGGCACCTCCTCAGCCTCTCGCGGGTTTTTGCCTGTGGTTTCCCTGGACGGAAGAGAGTAATTAGTAATGCGATTTACAGCGGCCCATTTTTCTTGTCTGCGTTCAGTTAAACGGATATCAATACGTACACAGTGCTGTATAAACAATTCAAACTCCTGTGGAGACTCTGAACGAGCTAGCTCATCCTTGATTGCATTTGACAAACCTTTTCTAAAGATTGGTAATAAAGCATTGTTTTCCCACTGGGTGTCCACCACTAACCTTTTAAATTCAGTAACATATTCTATGACTGACCGTTTCCCCCGGCGTAAGGAAAGCAAGGCAGATTCAGCGGTAGCACGGCGGTTGGGATCGTCGAACATTTGCGCCATGGCTGCCAGAAAATTGTCCAAATTATTTAGACGGGTATCATGACTTTCAACCATAGGATTTGCCCAAGCCAGTGCACGTGATGTCAACAACATAATAATACATAGAACCTTAGATCTATCAGACCGGTAGTAGGAGGCATGTACATCAAAAAATAATATACATTGATTAACAAACCCACGGAATTGACTTCGGTCACCATTAAAACGGAATGGAGGCAATTTGGGCATACTGGTGGATGAGGTAGGCTCAGTAGGTAAGGCCTCCAGGACTCCTAACCTAGAACGTAGATCTTGGAGAGCCTGACCAAACCCCTGTGCATTGTGGTTAACCCGAGACTCCAAGTCTCTAATCTGATTGAGTGCAGCCGCCACCTCCTGCTGCAAGGAGTTAACTATGGTGAACAATTTGTCTGCCCGTGTCTCCGTCATTGCCCCAGCAGAATCCTCTTTTTTAGGCTGGAATATCCTGTAATACTATTGTAGGAACTCGAGGATTCTGATAGCGTGGGGCAATGAACAATCAGAGACGGGTTTCTTTGAATGCAAATAATGTATTTGTGAAACAGTAAAACACCCAAAAACAATATTCAAACAACCCGTAGTGACATGCAATGAGTCCATATATATATACACAAGTCCAGTTATATGAATCCGGATATATAAGTCTTTGAACCTCTATAGCGAGGGTGGTAAAGTTCTTACGACGGAGTCCTCACACAAATGTGACCACAAGGTAAGTCTGATGCACAGATAACGTGGCTGGATTTACACACTGCTGGTGTGTGAAGAGTCAGATCCAGGTATGCAGAAAACACAGGGAAGTCCAGGAACAAGTTAATCTCAGTTGTGGCTTAATTCAGTGAAGTCCAACAACAAGTTCATATGTCAGTAAGGTTCCAGTAACAGTTCCAACAGCTCTCACCAGAGGTAATGCACAAAGGGTTAAACAGCAACAGTTCAGAAACACAGTTCTTATCAGATGGAGTGAACCAAGGGTTAAATTCCCAAGTCAACAGTTTAGTGATAACACAGTACTTTGTGCAACTTACATATGCAGAGAATGTCCAGAGCCATGGGTAGAAACTGCTGTGGCTGAGAAACACCTGAAGATAAGGCTATGCACTTTCCTAGTAAACACACAAAAGATCTGTGAGGAACAAAGCAGCTGGGTTGCAGGGAAACGGAAGCAGAATATTCCAGCAGTGAAGCCAACACCTGAGCCAGGCTTTAAACAAACGAACAGGAAGTAGGGCACACAAAACAGCAAACTCCATTTTAACAAAGGGCAAAATCATTGACAAAGTTACCTAGAAAACCTGGAATACTGACACAGGCATTACAAACTTTAGTGAAACACTTGGGGGTTCAAAGTGCTCACCACAGATCTAGATAAGTTCCTTAGGGGGTCTAGTTTCCAAAATGGTTTCACTTGGGGGGTTTCCACTGTTTAGGCAGATCAGGGGCTCTCCAAACGCGACATGGCATACAGCCAATTCTGCATTGAAAAAGTCAAACTGCGCTCCTTCCTTTCCGAGCTCTGCCATGCACCCAAACAGTGGTTTACCTCCACATATTGGGTATCAGCGTACGCAGGACAAATTGCACAATAACTTTTGAGGTGTTGTTACCCTTGGGAAAATAAAAATTGGGGTGAAATGATCATTTTTGTGGAAAAAATGATTTTTTAATTTTACGGCTCTACGTTATAAACTTGTGTGAAGCACTTAGGGGTTGAAAGTGCTCACCACAGATCTAGATAAGCTCCTTACGGGTCTAGTTTCTAAAATGGGGTCACCTGTGGGGGATTCCCACTGTTTAGGCACATCAGGGGCTATCAAAATGCGACATGGCGTCCAATCTCGATTCCAGCCAATTTTGGTTTGAAAAAGTCAAATGGCGCTCCTTCCCTTCTGAGCTCTGCCGTGCGCACAAACTGGTCCCCCCCCCACATGTGGGGTATCAGCGTACTCAGTACAAATTGGACAACAACTTTTATGGTCCAATTTCTCATGTTACCCTTGTGAAAATAAAAAATTGGTGACTTAAATATCATTTTTGTGGGAAAAAAATAGGATTTTTTATTTTCATGCCTGGGCATTATAAACTTGTGTGAAGCACTTGGGGGTTCAAAGTGCTCACCACAGATCTAGATAAGTTCCTTAGGGGTCTAGTTTCCAAAACGGGGTCACTTGTGGGGGGTTTCCACTGTTTAGGCACATCAGGGACTCTGCAAAGTGAACATGACACCCATCAAAGTCTGCATTCCAAAACATCATTACTTCCTTTCCAAGCCCTGAAGTGCGCCCAAACAGTATTTCTCCCCCACATATGGGGTATCAGCGTACTCAGGACAAATTGGACAACTTTTGGGGTCCAATTTCCTTAGGAAAAATCAAAAATTGAGGACTAAAAAATCATTTTTGTGGAATTTTTTTTTCCCACCCAGGCATTATAAACTTTAGTGAAACACTTGGGGGATCAAATTGCTCACAACCAATCTAGATAAGTTCTTTAGGGGGTCTAGTTTCCAAAATGGTGTCACATGTGGGGGTTTCCACTGTTTAGGCACATCAGGGGCTCTCCAAACGCGACATGGCGTCCAATCTCAATTCCAGCCAATTTTGGTTTGAAAAAGTCAAACGGCGCTCCTTCCCTTCCAAGCCCTGCCGTGCGCCCAGACAGTGGTTTTCCCCCACATATGGGGTATTGGCGTACTCAGGAGAAATTGCACAACAACTTTTTCTGTCCATTTTCTCTTTTTACCCTTGTTAAAATAAAAAAATTGTTTGTAAAAGATCATTTTTGTGACTAAAAAGTTAAATGTTCATTTTTTCCTTCCAAGTTGCTTCAGCTCATGTGAAGCACCTGAAGGGTTAATAAACTTCTTGAATGTGGCTTTGAGTACCTTGAGGGGTGCAGTTTTTAGAATGGTGTCACTTTTGGGTATTTTCTGCCATATAGACCCCTCAAAGTGACTTCAAATGTGAGGTGGTCCCTAAAAAAATGGTTTTGTACAATTTGTTGTAAAAATGAGAAATCGCTGCTCAACTTTTAACCCTTATAACTTCGTACCAAAAAAAATTTGGTTTCAAAATTGTGCTGATGTAAAGTAGACATGTGGGAAATGTTATTTAGTAACTATTTTGTGTGACATATTTCTCTGTTTTAAGGGAATAAAAAATCAAAGTTTGAAAGTTGCAAAATTTTCTAAATTTTCGCCTTATTTCCATTTTTTTTTTCATAAAGAACCCCAAGTTATATTGAAGAAATTTTACCACTATCATGAAGTACAATATGTCACGAGAAAACATTCTCAGAATCGTGAAGATCCGTTGAAGCGATCCAGAGTTATAGCCTCATAAAGAGACAGTGGTCAGAATTGTAAAAATTGGCCCTGTCATTAACGTGCAAACCACCCTTGGGGGTTAAGGGGTTAAAGATAGGTATGCAGGACATGCGGATGTGTGCACATCAAACGCAGTGGACTAAACCGCAAATGTGAAACCGACCTTATCGACATTAGTAGTCCAAAAACACTACAGTATTTTGTTAGTCAATAGGGAAACATGAAATGTACCAGTGTTTTTTTTGTTTTTTTTTATACGTTTTGCACTTTTTCATCTTTTTCTCCCAATGTAGCATGTTCTAAGTTTGGTGATACTTTTCTTGCATGAAAAAAAAATTGAACCAGAAATGCTTGCATTTCTTATTTAAAAAAAAATCATGAAAATCATATATTTTTTTACAAGCTAAAATAAATGCTGTAACAAAAATGATTCCTAAGATTATATGCAAAACATGAAACTTTTTGAACCTTCAGAATTGTGTTCCTTGGTACAATTCTAAGAAATAAACAGCTTTGCACTGAGGACTCACTGCAGTTCTCCATGAAGCCTTGACAATGTACAGTATACTGCTTTCATTGCAACATGGACTTGTGAAAAAATCAGTAACCAGAAACTTTGTATACAACTTCCTGGTTAAATAATTGGGAACTGAGCCAAATAACCTTTTCTGTTACATTCTTTCACACTCAAACTGCTGATCCAGATAACATTTATAAATCCTATAAAGACACAGTTTTCTCCCCCTTAACGACCGCCAATACACCTTTTAACGGCGGCAGTTAAGGATACTTATTACTTAGCACCACTTTTTAAAGGGAATCTGTCACCCTAAATTGGCGGGATATTTAAATGATGGCAGTCAGGTCAGATGGGTGGTGTTTTGGGTACTTACCTTAATACTTGAATATCACAGTGATCAAAATGAACCAATAGGAGAAATCTCCTAGTTGCCGGGTGCCGGCCTGCAGATCTCGGCGGGCATACTATGCATGCGCCTGCCATTTTCTTCCCGGAAGAAGATACCGAGGGTAGCCAAGACCCTGGAAAATTTCCGACGCTGGTGGGTGCTGTAGTCTTATTTCTCAGCGCCGTTAAAAAGTGGCGCTGAGGAATAAGTACCTTTAACTGCTGCCATTAAAAGGCGTATCGGCGATCATTAAGGGGTTAATAATGTCCCGAGTCTCCCCTTGTACAGCTCCCTATACACATTATGATGCTTGTTATGAATGTGCTAGAGATGGTTTCTGAGCAGAGGCTCCCTCTGGTGGTTACAGACAGTATTGAACCTTTCAGCGAGGAATGGCAATCTGGGATCACGGACTGGTCTGATATAAGGGAGGTTCCCTCCCATGATGGTTGCCGGTGATCATTTGTTCTTGTCTCAATTGTGGTTCCTGGTTCACTTGGAAGTTTGCTGAGTCTTGCCTGCATCTTCTGCTATCAGATAAGATATTTTCTGCTTTTATTTTTGTGCTTGCTTTTTGCATTGTTCCCTGCACTTCTGTGGAGGTCAGCCAGGTCCCCTCCGGGGGCTTGTGCTCCTCTCAGTTTATCTGGAGCCACTGTTGTTTGTTCATTTGCTTTTTCCTGTTTTTTCAGTGGCTGCGGCTTAGTTTTGTTACACCAGAGATCTGATTAGGTGGTAGAGATCGTGTGATCTCAGGTGTTTTTGCAATCAGAAGAGTTGGTATTTTTTAGGGTTTTTTTTGGATTGCAGTGAGTATCCTTTCCTGTACTTTTCTGTCTAGACAGATTGGGCCCCAGCGTTTGCTCATTCTATTTTCTGTCTGTGTCCGTGCTTCTTCTTGTCTAACCGCCATTACATGTTTGGGGGCTTCCTATTTTCTTTGGGGATCTGCTCCGGGGCAGATAGCTTTCATCTTTCTGCCTTTAGGTGTAGTTATCTCTCAGGCTGTGACGAGGCGTCTAGGATCAACGTAGGAACGCTCCACGGCTACCTCTAGTTGTGTGGTTAGTTCAGGTTACTACAATCCAATAGGTTCCAGCCTCTCTGGTGTATTGCCGTTTTTGCTTATTCTCCTCAGCTACCAAAACATAACAGTATCACCGGCCCAAACTGAAAATTATATGGTACTCACAGAAGGGAAAAATAGTGTGGAAAGAAAAAAAAAAAAAGTTGTCAGATTATTTTTTATTTTCCCTGTTTGTTGCATTTTTTCCCCTCTTTTTCTCTGGGTGCTGAGGAGGATTTTTTTTTCTCTCAATGGAGCTTGCACAGTTGTCTGGCCGTGTGGATCAGCTTGCCACTGAGGTTCGGAGTATTGCTACCTATCTTGCTGGGTTGCCGGTTGTGGAACCTAGGATTCCCATGCCAGATTTGTTTTTGGGGGATCGGGCTAAATTTCTGAATTTCAAAAATAACTAAGTTGTTTTTTGCCTTAAAGCCTAAGTCCTCAGGGAACGCAGCACAGCAGGTTCAAATTGTCATCTCTCTCCTGCGCGGCGACCCTCAGGATTGGGCTTTTTCCCTGACACCTGGGGATCCTGTTTTGAAGGATGTTGATGTATTTTTTCTGGCTCTGGGGTTATTGTACGATGAACCTAATGTCACTGATCAAGCTGAAAAAACCTTGTTGGCATTAAATCAGGGTCTTGAAGACGCTGAGTTGTACTGTCAGAAATTCCGAAAGTGGGCAGTCCTGACCAAATGGAATAATGATGCTTTGGCAGCCCTTTTTCAGAAGGGGCTGTCGGGGAATGTAGAGGATGTTATGGTGGGATTCCCTGCTCCCTCTGGTCTCAATAATTCTATGTCATTGGCTATTCAAATTGACAGACGTTTGCGTGAGCGCAGAGGTATGCGTGAGATAGTGTTGCCTTGTGAGCCAGCTTCTGAGCCCATGCAGTGTGATAGAGTGACTTCTGAGGCACAGCGTCATGAGTTTCGAAAGCGCAATGGGTTATGTTTCTACTGTGGTGACGCCTCTCATGCTATTTCATTCTGCCCTAAGCGGGGAAGACGTTTTGCACGCTCAGTTGTCTTGGGTAGTGTTCAGACTAAATTTCTGTTGACTGTTACCCTGATTTGCTCCCTGTCCACATTTATTTCTGCTCAGGCTTTTGTTGATTCAGGAGCAGCTATTAACCTGATGGATTTTGACTTTGCCAAACGTTCTGGGTTTCCCATGACACCTCTGCGGAAGTCTATTCCCCTACTGGGCATTGATTCTACCCCTTTGGTGGAGAATAAACCCCAGTTTTCTACTCAGGTGATAATGAGGGTTGAACCAGATCATCAGGAGAGTTGCAAATTTCTGGTGCTGTTTAATCTGCATGACATTATTGTACTAGGTTTCCTTGGTTACAGTCTCATAATCCTGTTTTGGATTGGAAATCTGTGTCAGTGACCAGTTGGGGCTGCCAATGTGTTAATGCCGACACTCCTGTTTTTTCTGCCTCTCCCCAGTCTCAGGATGTTCCTGACTTTTTGACTGATTTTTCGGATGTATTTCGTGAAAGTAAATCTGCATCCTTGCCCCCTCACAGGAGCTATGATTGCGCTATTGAATTAGTGCCTGGTGGTAAATTTCCTAAAGGTCGCCTTTTTAACTTGTCTGTACCTGAACACGATGCTATGCGATCTTATATCAAGGAGTCATTGGAGAAGGGTCATATCAGACCATCCTCTTCACCCTTGGGTGCCGTTTTTTTCTTTGTGGCCAAAAAGGATGGTTCATTGAGGCCGTGTATTGATTATCGTCTCTTGAATAAAATCACTGTGAAGTATCAATATCCGTTACCCTTGATTTCTGACCTGTTTTCCAGTGTGAAAAGTGCTAGTTGGTTTACCAAGCTTGACCTCAGGGGGGCGTATAACCTTATTCGCATTAAGCACGGGGATGAATGGAAGACGGCTTTTAATACCCCAGAGGGGCATTTTGAGTACCTAGTGATGCCCTTTGGGCTCACTAATGCTCCTTCCATCTTCCAATCCTTCATGAATGATATTTTCAGGGATTTTGTGGATAAATTTCAGATTGTTTATTTGGATGATATCTTGATTTTTTCCAATGACTGGGACTCTCATGTGAAACATGTTCGGACTGTGTTCCAGATTTTGAGAGAGAATGCACTGTATGTGAAGGGATCAAAGTGTCTTTTTGGCGTACAGAAGGTCTCATTTCTGGGATTCATTTTGTCTCCGTCTGTTATTGAAATGGACCCGGTCAAGGTTCAGGCCATCTGTGATTGGGTCCAACCTACTTCATTAAAGGCTCTTCAGAGATTTTTGGGCTTTGCCAATTTTTATCGTAAATTTATTGGTAATTTCTCCGGTATTGTTAAACCATTGACTGATTTGACCAAAAAGGGTTCTGATGTGGTGAATTGGCCTCCTGAGGCAGTCTCTACGTTTCAGGAACTTAAGCAGAGATTCAATTCTGCTCCTGTTCTATGGCAGCCTGATGTTTCTCTACCGTTTCAGATGGAGGTTGATGCCTCTGAAATTGGGGCAGGTGCCGTTTTGTCCCAAAGAGATCCAGGGACCTCTAAGAGTAACCTTTGTGCCTTTTTCTCTCTAAAATTTTCTCCAACTGAACGTAATTATGACGTGGGTAATCGGGAGTTATTGGCCATGAAGTGGGCCTTTGAAGAGTGGAGACATTGGCTGGAAGGAGCCAAACATCAGGTGGTGGTCCTCACGGACCATAAGAATCTGGTTTATCTCGAATCAGCCAAGCGACTTAATCCTAGACAGGCCAGGTGGGCCTTGTTTTTCACACGTTTTATTTTTGTGGTTTCTTTTCTTCCTGGCACTAAGAATGTTAAGGCGGATGCCCTCTCGAGGAGTTCCTTTGCGGACTCTCCTGAGTTATCTGATCCTACTGTTATTTTGAAAGAGCGTGTAGTTCTTTCCGCCATCTCGCCCAATTTGAGACTGGCTCTGGAAGGGTGTCAGGAGGATAAACCTGAGCGCTGCCCTATTGGGAAATTGTTTGTCCCAGACCAGTGGAAGAAGAGTGTGATGTCTGAGATTCATTTTTCCGCTTTGGCTGGTCATCCCGGGATTTTTGGTACCAGAGACTTGGTTAGTCGGTCCTTTTGGTGGCCTACTTTGTATCGTGACGTCAGGGAATTTGTTCAGTCCTGTGGGACTTGCTCTCGCTCCAAGCCTTGCTCTCGCTCTAGTGGTTTATTAATGCCATTACCTGTGCCCAAGAGGCCATGGACCCATATCTCTATGGATTTTATTTCCGACCTCCCTGTTTCTCAGAGAATGACCGTTATCTGGGTAATCTGTGATAGGTTTTCCAAGATGATACATCTTGTGCCATTACCTAAGTTGCCTTCCTCCTCCGAATTGGTGCCATTGTTCCTTCAGCACATGGTTCGGTTACATGGCATTCCGGAGAACATTGTGTCTGACAGAGGAGTCCAGTTTGTTTCCAGATTTTGGAGGACATTTTGTTCTAAACTTGGTGTTCAATTATCTTTCTCCTCTGCTTTTCATCCTCAGACCAATGGACAAACCGAGAGAACAAACCAGACCTTGGAGACTTATTTGAGATGTTTTGTGTCTGCTGATCAAGATGACTAGGTCTCTCTTTTGCCTTTGGCTGAGTTTGCTCTTAATAATAGGGCTAGCTCTGCCACCTTGATGTCTCCATTTTTCTGCAATTTTGGGTTTCACCCTCGATTTTCTTCGGGACAGGCGGAGGCTTCTGTCTGTCCGGGTGTTGACTCTGTTGTGGAGCGAATGCAGCAGATTTGGGACCAGGTAGTAGAGAGGTTGTCTCTCTGTCAGGAGAAGGCCCAACGGTTTGCCAACCGGCGTAGGACTGATGGTCCTGGGTTTAAAGTGGGGGACTTGGTTTGGTTGTCCTCAATAAATATCCCTATGAGGGTTGCATCTTCAAAGTTTAAGCCTAGGTTCATTGGACCTTATAAGATCATGGAGATTCTTAATCCTGTTTCCTTCCGTTTGCTTCTTCCAGGGACATTTAAGATCCATAACGTGTTCCACAAGTCCTTATTGAAGAGGTTTGTCGAGCCAGTGGTTCCTATGGCTGCGCCTCCTGACCATTTTGGTTGAGGGCAATCTGGAGTATGTGGTTGAAAAAATATTGGATTCTCGTTTTTCTAGACAGAAACTCCAGTATTTGGTTAAGTGGAGAGGTTATGGTCAGGAGGACAATTCTTGGGTGTTTGCTTCGGACATCCATGCTAGGAGACTGATCTGTGCCTATCACCGAGCTCATCCTGATCGGCCTGGTTGCACAAGTGAGGGTTCGGTGACCCCTCCTCAAGGGGAGGTACTGTTATGAATGTGCTAGAGATGGTTTCTGAGCAGAGGCTCCCTCTGGTGGTTACAGACAGTATTGAACCTTTCAGCGAGGAATGGCAATCTGGGATCACGGACTGGTCTGATATAAGGGAGGTTCCCTCCCATGATGGTTGCCGGTGATCATTTGTTCTTGTCTCAATTGTGGTTCCTGGTTCATTTGGAAGTTTGCTGAGTCTTGCCTGCATCTTCTGCTATCAGATAAGATATTTTCTGCTTTTATTTTTGTGCTTGCTTTTTGCATTGTTCCCTGCACTTCTGTGGAGGTCAGCCAGGTCCCCTCCGGGGGCTTGTGCTCCTCTCAGTTTATCTGGAGCCACTGTTGTTTGTTCATTTGCTTTTTCCTGTTTTTTCAGTGGCTGCGGCTTAGTTTTGTTACACCAGAGATCTGATTAGGTGGTAGAGATCGTGTGATCTCAGGTGTTTTTGCAATCAGAAGAGTTGGTATTTTTTAGGGTTTTTTTTGGATTGCAGTGAGTATCCTTTCCTGTACTTTTCTGTCTAGACAGATTGGGCCCCAGCGTTTGCTCATTCTATTTTCTGTCTGTGTCCGTGCTTCTTCTTGTCTAACCGCCATTACATGTTTGGGGGCTTCCTATTTTCTTTGGGGATCTGCTCCGGGGCAGATAGCTTTCATCTTTCTGCCTTTAGATGTAGTTATCTCTCAGGCTGTGACGAGGCGTCTAGGATCAACGTAGGAACACTCCACGGCTACCTCTAGTTGTGTGGTTAGTTCAGGTTACTGCAATCCAATAGGTTCCAGCCTCTCTGGTGTATTGCCGTTTTTTGCTTATTCTCCTCAGCTACCAAAACATAGCAGATGCTCTTATACATCGTATAATGTCCCCTCCCTGTATAGTACCACCCACACAGTATACTGACCCTTAGTAGCCCCCAAACTGCTTGATGGCTCAAACACTGTTTGATGGCCCCCCTCACTGTAATCACTGTAATCTCTACACTGTATGATTGCCCCCTAGATAGCCTCCATACAGTATTCACCAGATAGTCCTAAATATAGTATAATGCACTCCCCATAGTCCTCCATATAGTATAATGTGCTCCCTATATGCCTCCATATAGTATAATGCACCCCCATAGGCATACTCTATATTCTATAATGTACTCCCCATAGGCCAACTATATATAGTGCACCCCAATAGGCAGACTCTATATAGTATAATGCAGCCCCTCCATAGGGAGACTTATTTAGTATTATGCACACCCCATAGGCAGACTCTATAGTATAATGCACCCTCATAGGTGGACTCTATAATACAATGCACCCCCATAGGCAAACTGTATATAGTACAGTGCATCCCCCATAGGCAGACTATAGTGTAATGCACACTCCATAGGCAGACTCTATAGTATAATGCAGCCTCCCATAGGCAGACTCTATAGTATAATGCACCCCCATAGGCAGACTCTATATAGTATAATACAGCCCCCCGTAGGCAGACTATAGTATAATTCCCCCCCATAGGCAGACTCTACATAATATAAAGCACCCCCATAAAAAATAAAAATTAATACAATACTCACCCGAGTCACCTTTCCTCCCCTGCTGCTCCGACTGCCCGCAGATCTCCAGACAGTGGGTGCAATGACGTCACTACCAGGCGCCCACTGTCTGGAGACGTCAGTGACGCTGAGAGGGAGATGATGGGAGAAGGAGCGTAATGCTCCCTCTCTCATCTATGCAGGCAGCTGTATCGGCATCTTATGATGGGTTGGGGGGCCCACTGCTGGCACCGCCCCCCCCCCTTCCTGCTCAGGTGCCCCATAGCAGCCAGGTGGTAGAGCAGGGAGATCGAGTCTCCCTGCTCTGCCGCAGAATGTAACTGTATCGGAGAAGACATGGGACTGCAATATAGACATCACTGGACACATGGGGCTGTGACATAAACATCACAGGTGACATGGGGCAGGAGATGCTGGGTCTGCGGCATAGACATCACAGGAGACATTAGGCTCTGGCACAGACATCACAGGAGACCTGGGGCTGCGGCATAGACATCACAGGAGACCTGGGGCTGCGGCATAGACATCACAGGAGACCTGGGGCTGCTGCATAGACATCACAGGAGACCTGGGGCTGCTGTATAGACATCACAGGAGACCTGGGGCTGCAGCATAGACATCACAGGAGACCTGGGGCTGCTGTATAGACATCACAGGAGACCTGCGACTGCGTTATAGACATCACAGGAGACGCTGGGGATTCCACTGTTGTCTTTGTGGGATGGGAGAGCATAGTGTGCTAACTCCGTCCACAAAGCACATCCTGACACTGGCAAATGTCAGGACAAAATCATTCATTGCACGCGCTGCAGCGTTCTGTCGTGAACCAGAGCAAGGAGCCATTGGAAGGCTGACAGCCATCAAAATGTAGCTGCTGCAGTCAGCACTGCTGACCCAGGGATTCTGCATGGGGGCCAGAGAAAAGGTCATCGCGGGCTGTAAACTGCTCCTATTGTAAGTCAATGGGAGGACCCGCCAAGGTTTTTTTTGTGTGCTTTTTTTTATGAAAATAAAGGCTAGTGTTTTCTTAATTTCTTGATAAATATTTTTTTGAAAAGTCTGGGACCCTATATAAAAAAACGCTGAGAAAAAGACCCAAAACATGCTGGCAAAAGACGCTTCAGGATTACAAAACTTCAGAGAAAAGGAACGAACGCTGAGGCGTCTTTTGCTTGGAAAACAGACACATAGTGTGAACAACATGCCCTAATTTTATGCTGCAGAATCCAAGTGGAAAATCCACAGCTAATGAGGCCGACATGTGCTTTCTCACAGGGATAAAATGAATTCCACGAGAAAGTGTTTCTCTTTGTGGGGGAAATTCTACTAGAATCCTGACAGGAAGATGGCAGTGACCAGGATGCATGAGGGGTCTCGGCAGTGAGGAGCTTTGTCATGCACATTTGCTGCTATCTATCATCCATGGACTTTCTGCCATGAAGCCACAATGTCACAGTGCCCTAATGGAGCCACAAGCAGGGCAAAGGTGACAGCATCAGGTGGGAGAGGCTCTGTGCCGTGGGCGTGGGCTCTGCTGTGTAACCAGAGTCCCTTCCCGGAGCCTGTCACTGCCGGGGAGCGCCGAGTACAGCACTGGTGTCATCATGTCGGACCTGACCCTGTACTTGGACTTGCTGTCTCCGCCCTGCCGCGCTGTGTATATCTTCGCCAAGGCTAACAACATCCCCTTTACACAGCAGGAGGTGCTGCTGATCCGAGGTCAGTCGGTGGTCTTGTGATGTGAGTGCGGGGGCAGCTGTTGAATCTTTGGAGACTTGCAGCTGCTGCAGTGGTGGATTATCAGTGTTCTCTGAATAGATGGTGTCAGAAGTGTGCGGGCTGAGGTGAAGGATGCTCTGCCTCTTAGTCCGGCACTGAAGCTGTCTGCCAGGAGGTGACTGTCCTGTGTGGCCCCAGGGGCCCCTGCACTGCAGCCCTGTCAGTCAGTGATGTGGTAGATGATCTATGCACGCAGGAGCTCCAGTGAGGCAGCGGCATTAGGGCACAGATAGTGTCTGCGTGCTGAACCCCATTTCATCTTGGCGTTGTGCTTGGTGATATAAGGCTTGCATGCTGCTGCTCGGCTGTGGAAATCCAGAGTTCATAGCTTAGTCAGGGTATGAGCACACGTTAAATGGAACCTGTAGTGCCAAAATCCGCTATTACCCTTCAGATATGGGGTTAATCAGCAGGTTAACCCCTTCACCCCCAAGGGTGGTTTGCACGTTAATGACCGGGCCAATTTTTACAATTCTGACCACTGTCTCTTTATGAGGTTATAACTCTGGAACGCTTCAACGGATCTTCGCGATTCTGAGATTGTTTTCTCGTGACATATTGTACTTCACGTTAGAAGTATAATTTCTTCGATATAACTTGCGTTTATTTTTGAAAAAAACGCAAATATGGCGAAAATTTAGAAAATTTTACATCAGCACAATTTTGGAACTAAAATTGTTTTTTGTTAGGAAATTATAAGGGTTAAAAGTTGACCAGCGATTTCTCATCAACAAAATTTACAAAGCCATTTTTTTAGGGACCACCTCACATTTGAAGTCACTTTAAGGGGTCTATATAGCAGAAAATACCAAAAAGTGACACCATTCTAAAAACTGCACCCCTCAAGGTACTCAAAACCACATTCAAGAAGTTTAATAACCCTTCAGGTGCTTCACAGGAGCTGAAGCAACGTGGAAGGAAAAAATTAATATTTAACTTTTTAGCCACAAAAATGATCTTTTACAAACTTTTTTTTATTTTGACAATAATATGGTAAAAGGAGAAAATGGGCAGATAAAGTTGTTGTGCAATTTCTCCTGAGTATGCCGATACCCCATATGTGGGGGAAAACCACTGTTTGGGCACACGGCAGAGCTCATAAGGGAAGGAGCGCCGTTTGACTTTTTCAAACTAAAATTGGCTGGAGTTGAGATTGGACGCCATGTCGCGTTTGGAGAGCCCCTGATGTGCCTAAACAGTGGAAACCCCCCGCAAGTGACACCATTTTGGAAACTAGACCCCCTAAGGAACTTATCTAGATCTGTTGTGAGCACTTTGAACCCCAAAGTGTTTCACAAAAGTTTATAATGCCTGGGTGTGAAAAAAAAAAAACAATTTTCCACAAAAATGATTTTTTAGTCCCAAATTTTTGATTTTTCCCAAGGAAATTGGACCCCAAAAGTTGTTCTCCAATTTGTCCTGAGTACGCTGATACCCCATATGTGGGGGGGGGGGGAACTGTTTGGGCGCACGGCAGGGCTTGGAAAGGAAGCAGTAACGTTTTGGAATGCAAACATTGATGGGGGTCATGTTCCATTTGTAGTGCCCCAGATGAGCCTAAACAGTGGAAACCCCCCACAAGTGACCCCATTTTGGAAGCTAGACCCCTAAGGAACTTATCTAGATCTTTGGTGAGCAATTTGAACCCCCAAGTGCTTCACACAAGTTTATAACGTAGAGCCGTAAAATTAAAAAATCATATTTTTTCCACAAAATTGATCTTTTCACCCCAATTTTTATATTCCCAAGGGTAACAAGACTCCAAAAGTTATTGTGCAATTTGTCCTGAGTACGCTGATACCCTATATGTGGGGGTAAACCACTGTTTGGGTGCATGGCAGAGTTTGGAAGGGAAGGAGCGCCGTTTGACTTTTTCAACGCAGAATTGGCTGGATGCCATGTCGTGTTTGGAGAGCTCCTGATCTGCCTAAACAGTGGAAACTCCCCACAAATGACACCATTTTGGAAACTAGACCCCTCAAGGAACTTATCTAGATGTGTGGTGAGCACTTTGAACCCCAAAGTGCTTCACAGAAGTTTATAACGTACAGCCGTAAAATAAAAAATCTTTTTTTTTTTTTTTACAAAAATGATTTTTTCGCCCCCAATATTTTATTTTCACAAGGGTAACAGGAGAAATTGGACCCCAAAAGTTGTCCAATTTGTCCTGAGTACGCTGATACCCAATATGTGGGAGTAAACTACTGTATGGGCGCACGTCGGGGCTCGGAAGGGAAGTAGTGACGTTTTGGATTGCAGACTTTGATGGAATGGTCTGGGGGCGTCATGTCGCATTTGGAGAGCCCCTGATGTGCCTAAACAGTGGAAACCTCCCACAAGTGACCCCATTTTGGAAAATAGACCCCACAATGAACTTATTTAGATGTGTGGTGAGCACTTTGAACCCTGAAGTGCTTCCCAGAAGTTTATAACGTACAGCCGTAAAAATAAAAAATCCTTTTTTTTTTTTACAAAAATGATTTTTTTCGCCCCAATATTTTATTTTCACAAGGGTAACAGGAGAAATTGGACCCCAAAATTTCTTGTCCAATTTGTCCTGAGTACGCTGATACCCAATATGTGGGAGAAAACTACTGTATGGGTGCACGTCTGGGCTCGGAAGGGAAGTAGTGACGTTTTGGATTGCAGACTTTGATGGAATGGTCTGGGGGCGTCATGTCGCACTTGGAGAGCCCCTGATGCGCCTAAACAGTGGAAACCCCCCACAAGTGACCCCATTTTGGAAAATAGACCCCACAAGGAACTTATCTAGAAGTGTGGTGAGCGCTATGAAGACCCAAGTGCTTCACAGAAAATTTATAACATACAGCCGTAAAAACAAAAAAATCATTTTTTTTTTTTACAAAAATGATTTTGTCGCCCCCAGTTTTTTATTTTCCCAAGGGTAACAGAAGAAATAGGACAAATTGCACAATAACTCTTGTGGTCCAGAGTACGCTGATACCCCATATGCGGGGGTAAAATACTGTTTGGGCGCATGGCAGAGCTCAGAAGTGAAGGAGCACCGTTTGACTTTTTCAACGCAGAATTGGCTGGAATTGAGATCAGACGCCATGTCACATTTGGAGAGCCCCTGATGTGCCTAAACAGCAGAAACCCCCCAATTCTAACTCCAACCCTAACCCCAACACACCCTAACCCTAGTCCCAACCCTAACCACAAACCTAACCCTAACACACCCCTAACCCTAATCCCAACCATAACCCTAATACTAACTTTAGCGCCAACCCTAACCCTAACTTTAGCCGCAACCCTAACCCTAATGGGAAAATGGAAATAAATAATTTTTTTTAATTTTATTATTTTTCCCTAACTAAGGGAGTGATAAAGGGGGGTTTGATTTACTATTTATAGCGGGTTTTTGTGATTGGCAGCTGTCACGCTAAAAGACGCTTTTTATTGCAAAAAGTTGTTTTTTGCATCACCACATTTTGAGAGCTATAATTTTTGCATATTTTGGCCCACAGAGTCATGTGAGGTCTTATTTTTTGCGGAACGAGGTGACATTTTTATTGGTACCATTTTTGAGCACGTGACATTTTTTGATCGCTTTTTATTTCGATTTTTGGGAGGTTAGAATGAACAAAAATCAGCAATTCATGAATTTCTTTTGGGGGAGGCGTTTATACCGTTCCGCGTGTGGTAAAATTGGTAAAGCAGTTTTATTCTTCGGGTCAGTACGATTACGGCGATACCTCATTTATATAATTTTTTTATGTTTTGGCGCTTTTATAGAATAAAAACAATTTTATATAAAAAATCATTATTTTTGCATCGCTTTATTCTGCGATCGCGTGTTATTCCACTTTTTGTTCGGCGGTATGATGATAAAGCATTGATTTTTTGCTTAGTTTTTTTTTTTAAGGGGTTCACTAAAGGGGTTAACTAGTGGGACAGTTTTATAGGGGGGGTCGTTACGGACGCGGCGATACCAAATATGTGTACTTTTATTGTTTTGGTTTTTTTATTTACAGGAAGAAATTAATTTATTGGGGAATATTTTTTTTTTTTTTATGATTTTTTTTTACCACTTTTTATTTTTATTTTTTTTTACTTTTTTACTTTGTCCCAGGTTGGGACATCACAGTATTTTATCAGATCGCTGGTGTGACAGTGTGCACAGCACTCTGTCACACCAGCGATCGCTCTGGCATCGCTGCAGGCTTCTCAGTGCCTGCTCTCAGCAGGCACTGAGGAAGCCGCCTCCCTGCAGGACCCCGGCGCCATACTGGTTCTGGGGACCTGGAGGGAGGACGAACCCTCGGAACAGCGCGACACATCGCGCTGCTCTGAGGGTCACAGGGGAGCGCGCAGGGAGCCCACACCCTGCGCGATCCTCCCCTGTGCCCCGGGTACACCGCGATCATGTTTGATCGCGGTGTGCCAGGGGTTAATGTGCCGGGAGCGGTCCGTGACCGCTCCTGACACATAGTGCTGGGTGTCAGCTGTGATATACAGCTGACACCCGGCCGCGATCAGCAGACTGCGTTTGGCTTCCCGCAATTGCGCAATTCAAATTCGGGTCGGTGCATGCGCAGTGTGCTTTGCCCAACAGTGGGCAAAGCATACAATCATTACAACGCATGCGCTACTCTTTCCTTGCCCCGGAAGACGTCCAAGGCAAGCAGTCATTTCCGGGGCAAGGAAAGAGTAGCGCATGCGTTGTAATGATTGTATGCTTTGCCCACTGTTGGGCAAAGCACACTGCGCATGCGCTGCCCGAATTTGAATTGCGCAATTGCGGGAAGCCGAACGCCGTCTGTGGGATTCACAGACGGCGATACGCAACTGATGCCGAGGAGCGGGGGGGGTCAGAGAAAACGCCGCCCTCCTGACCTGACTGCCATTATTGACAGCGAAAAATACCAACTTTACAAAGGTATTTTGATATGAAAAAGGGGGTATCAGGATATGTGATACCTCCCTTTAGCTTTGTTATGGGACGCACTATTCAGCCATATATTTAGTTGATATGGCAAAATTGGGGTGACAGATTCCCTTTAACAGCTTTCTAAAGCCATGTGGCCGCCACACTGAGAACCCCACTGCCAGGAGGAAATGGGCTTTATCCCTCCCTGCAGCCTCCGGCTTCAGTCACCGCTCAGTATACCGTGCCCCGACGCTGACTGACAGGCAGGGCTAGTTTTTTACAAAGTGGGGTTCTGGGCAAAAGTTTAAAGTCGGGCCTCAAATGCTAAGATATTGCACCATCACACAGAAATGTTTCAGTTGTATTTACATGCGCTGAGGTCCGGCCGTTTAAACGAGCGTGATCAACAATATTGAAGTCGTTCAACGCTTGTTTAGAAGTTTCTTTACATCGGCTGAGGAAGAAAGATGGGGACAGATAGTCCTTGATACAGTATAATGCAGGTCCCATATAGTATTATGCACACCCCATGATCATTGATAGAGTACAATGCAGTCACCCTCAGAGTATACTGCAGTCCCCTCATAAAGTATAATACAGCCCCACCGACACACACAGTATACTGCGGCCCCCTCACAGTATACTGCAACCCCCTCAGAGTATACTGCAGCTCCCATCATAGAGTATACTGCAGCCCACTCAAAGAGTATAATGCAGCCCCATACACACAGTATAATGCAGCCCTCCCCACACAAACCGTATAATGTTTCCCCAAAACACACAGTATAATGTAGCTCCCTCAGAGTATACTGCAGCCCCCCCGTGAGACGAGTCACGGCAGTAAATATGTATAGTACTTACTGTAAGTAAAGGGAGGTCAAACAATCCGAGTTCAAGTCCAGGAAGTGGTGCAGTACGACAAAGGGAAGTCGGAGATGAAATCCAAGACATGAGCCGAGGTCTGGAAAGCCAGAGACACAAAACAGTTACAGGGAGCAGGCACAAGCAAAGTTAGGTCACAAGCAAAGGGTCAGAGTTCAGGAAGAGAATCAAATCAAGCCGGGTCAGGCACAGAGGGATCAATGTTCCACAGGTCACAGCAAGTGTACGATTGACATGGGGGGGGGAAACTAGCATTCTTAAATAGAATCCTGATTAAGGAAAATGAACACAGGTAATTGCAGCACAGACCTAGCACGGACTCACAGCCCCGACACAAAGTAACAAAAAGACACAGAGTGGAAATTGTGACACCCCCCGCACAGTATAGTGCAGTCCCCCACACACAGCATAGTGCAGCCCCCACACAGTGATACAGTATAGTGCAGCCCCACACACAGTATAATGCAGCCCCCCAGACACACACAGTAAAATGCAGCCTCCTGCACACACACAGTATAGTGAAGCCATCCGCACACAACCACAGTATAGTGCAGCCCCCACACACATAGTATAATGTAGAGACACACAGACTATAATGCAGACACACACAGTGTAGTGCAGTACACACATATACAAACACACACACAATACCTCTCCTCATTCCCCACACTGCTCCAGGCTCTGCTCCAGTCTCAGCAGCTCCTCTCCTGGCACAGCATGGCGTACGATGATGTGACATCATCGCGTGCCCACTGAGTCACAAGCAGAGTGGGAGTGATGGGAGAGAAAGCGTCAGCTGACGTTCTCTCCTCCATCACTGCTTTCAACTTTATGATGCTGATAAGTTGAATGCTCGATGGGGGGCGGCGCTGGGCCCCTTAGCGGCCGTGTGGTGTGCTACTATTAGCGGCACGCCACTGTCTGAGTGCCCTAAGCAGCCACCTTGTCTGCCTGCGCCTAACCCTGGCCCTGCAGACAAAGTGGCACATCAGTACAGAGAATGCGGTTAACCCCATATCTGCAGGTTAATAGCTTTTTTTTTACATGACAGGTTCCCCTAAAAAGGGGTTGTCCCGCCTTGGGGTACAAGCCTGAACTGCGCACTGTGAGTATTCTCCTGTGGCATGCACGTAACCACAAGTATCTGATTTGCATCCACACAGTCACGTACCAATTAGATGATAGCGGCCTTAGGCCGGGGTCACACTTGCGAGAAACTCGCACGAGTCTCGCACCTCAATTCCCGGCACTGCCGCCAACACTCGGATCGGAGCATTCAGCTGCATAGAAATACATGCAGCCGCACACTCCAGTCCCGAGTTCCGGCGGCAGTGCCAGGTATTGAGGTGCGAGTGGATCGCCCGCCAGGGCAGTGGGGATACTCTGTACCGGGCTGCTTCTTAAAGTGGCAGTGTCACGGCAGCAGTGACCCGATCCGTGGCCCTGGGCATTCAATAAAACGGGGATAGTGAAAAAGGGATAATAAAGTTTATAATAAAGTGTTCGTGATGCCACCTGTGGTACTCGGCAATAGAGATGTTAGCCGACGCTGCAGATTCAGTCCACTGGGACAGTTGTTAATGCAGCAGAGTTGGTTCAGCCCTCCACAGGCAGAGCTATGTCCCAGGGCAGTTAGGATGTTAGAGGGTATGTTGGTAGAAAGTGTAGTGCAGGGCAGGTGACGCAGGAATAATTCAGAGGACACAGCGGGGTACAGTTTTCAATGCTTTACTCACAGTTCTTGTGTGCACAGATGCCCGCTTGGGTCCATGTCCTCCAGGTGAGGGGTCCAGCAAACTCCCAGGTAGGTCAGGATACACCTTTCCAGGACTCCCTTCAGTATGTTCCTTTCCAGGCTGTCTCACTGTGCTGACTTTCCGCCCTTCCTGTCCAACAGCTCACAGTCAGTGTCCCAAGCCAGCAGCCATGGACCTTGTTGGGCGACGTTTTCTGAGTCCCCTTGTTCCCTCATGGCTGCCTTTTCAGAGGAGATAACTGTGGCTGTAGCTGAAGCACCTAGAGGTGCCCCTGCCTCCGGCTTGCTAGCTGAGTCTGATAATTTCTCCACTAGTCTCGAGGGCCGGTACCCCACTGCGACCTGGTCCCTCCACTACTGGATTGGGCCCCATGGATGGATCTCACACTATCCGTGCCCCTAGGATCCCTTCTGTCCTTCCAGGAGCTTCCTTCTGTCTCTCTTACTACTATCTTTCCTCTTCCGGGGTCAAGCTCCTCACAGCTTGAGCTCCAATCCTGTTCTGACTGACTCTACAGTCTCCTTCCTGCTCTCAAAGCTCCACTCTTATCCTTCTACCTTCTACACCCACTCCCCCAACACCCTTTACTACCCAGCCTGGGATGAGACCATCCTCCCTTAAGGTACATCCAGGGTGCCGTGCTGCTATAGTCTGTGTAGGGTGCAGGTATTAGAGTCCTGGGTGGTGCTCCCTCCTTACCTGAGAGTGGGATACCACACCTCTGGATGAGGTGCAGTACCTCTGTGGTGACTGGACCCTCAGGGGCGCCGTACGAGACTCGAGCGAGTTTCTTGCAAGTGTGACCCCGGCCTTAGAGTGACTCTAGACTTGTACCCTAAGGTCGGACAAACCCTTTAAGTATTTTCTGCAGACATTTCTGCACGAATATGATGTCTCTTAGCAGAAATAATGCAGCGTAAAATAATGTGGTTTTTGCAGTATTTTCTACTGCATTTGAATGAGTGGAAAAAAACAAAGACAGAAACATAATTATAAAATACGCTACAGTAAATAAATAAATAAATAAATAGCATAGTGCATGAAAATAATATACGGTACTTAGTTAACATATTTTTTGGCAAAAAAAATACGAAAGCCATCCCACCACTCCACATTGACCGTAATTGGGACAGTCCTAACTCTAATATTACCCCTTTCTGCCATCTGACGTACTATTCTGTCCATTTGCCCTGGGACTTAATTCCCAAGGACAGAATAGTACACGATCGCAGTGTTACGGCGGTATAGGAAAGCATCGCACAGGGAGGGGGCTCCTTGCGTGCTTCCCTGAGACCCTCAGAGCAGCAGGACCCCGGATCCAAGATGGCCGCGGGGTCCTTCCGAGCCTGCAGGGAGGTGGCTTCTCAGTGCCTGCTGAGAGCAGGCGCTGAGAAAACCTCCTGCACTACCTGTCAGATCGCCAATCTGACACAGTGCAGTGATGTCCCACCCTGGGACAAAGTAAAAAAGTAAAAAAATAAAAATAACGTGTAAATAAAAAAAATCCTAAATAAAGAAAAAAAAAATTTCCCCAATAAATTCATTTCTTTATGTAAATAAAAAAAACAATAAAGTAAACATATTTAGTATCGCCGCGTCCGTAACGACCCGCCCTATAAAGCTGTCCCACTAGTTAACCCCTTAAAAAAAAAAAACAAGGCAAAAAAACAATGATTTATCATCATACCGCAGAACAAAAAGTGGAATAACACGCGATCAAAAAGACGGATATAAATAAACATGATACCGCTGAAAACGTCATCTTGTCCCGCAGCAAAAAACGAGCCGCCATACAGCATCATCAGCAAAAAAAATAAGAAAGTTACAGCTTGCAGAATAAAGCGATGCAAAAATAATTTTTTTTTTATTTTTTTTATATAAATGTTTTTGGTGACTTACATATCATTTTTGTGGGAATAAAGTAGGATTTTTTATTTTCTTGCCCGGGCGTTATATACTTGTGTGAAGCACTTGGGGGTTCAAAGTGCTCATCACAGATCTAGATAAGTTCCTTAGGGGTCTAGTTTCAGAAATGGGGTCACTTGTGGGGGGTTTCCACTGTTTAGGCACATCAGGGGCTCTGCAAACTGAATATGACACCCATCAAAGTCTGCATTCCAAAACGTCATTACTTACTTTACAAACCCTGCCGTGCGCCCAAACAGTTTTTCCCCCACATATAGGGTATCAGCGTACTCGGGACAAATTGGACAACAACTTTTGGGGTCCAATTTCCTTGAGAAAAATCAAAAATTGGGGACTAAAAACATCATTTTTTGTGGAAGTTTTTTTTTTTTCACACCCGGGCATTATAAACTTTAGTGAAACACTTGGGGGTTCAAAGTGCTCAAAACAGATCTAGATAAGTTCCTTAGGGGGTCTAGTTTCCAAAATGGTGTCATTTGTAGGGGTTTCCACTGTTTAGGCACATCAGGGGCTCTTCAAACGCGACATGGCGTCCAATCAAAATTCCCGACAATTTTGGTTTGAAAAAGTCAAACTGCGCTCCTTCCCTTCCAAGCCCTGCCGTGCGCCCAGACAGTGGTTTTCCCCAACATATAGGGTATCGGCATACTCAGGAGAAATTGCACAACAGCTTTTTCTGTCCATTTTCTCCTTTTACCCTTGTTAAAATAAAAAAAAGTTAGTAAAAATCATTTTTGTGACTAAAAAGTTAAATGTTCATTTTTTCCTTCCAAGTTGCTTCAGCTCCTGTGAAGCACCTGAAGGGTTAATAAACTTCTTCAATGTGGCTTTGAGTACCTTGAGGGGTACAGTTTTTAGAATGGTGTCACTTTTGGGTATTTTCTGCCATATAGACCCTCAAAGTGACTTCAAATGTGAAGTGGTCCCTAAAAAAAAATGGTTTTGTACAATTTGTTGTAAAAATGAGAAATCGCTGGTCAACTTTTAACCCTTATAACTTCCTAACAAAAAAAATTTTGGTTTCAAAATTGTGCTGATGTAAAGTAGACATGTGGGAAATGTTATTTAGTAACTATTTTGTGTGACATATTTCTCTGTTTTAAGGGAATAAAAATTCAAAGTTTTCCAAATTTTCGCCATATTTTCATTTTTTCATAAATAAACGCAAGTTATATCGAAGAAATTTTACCACTATCAAGAAGTACAATATGTCACGAGAAAACATTCTCAGAATCACGAAGATCCGTTGAAGCGTTCCAGAGTTATAACCTCATAAAGATACTGTGGTCAGAAATGTAAATATTGGTCCTGTCATTAACCTGCAAACCACCCTTGGAGGTTAAGGGGTTAATTACCTTGCCTTTGGTAAATGATGTGCATGTAGATAAGGGCTGTGAGGGACTGAGCCCAAGTAGTGAACACACAGCCATGGGAGACCACATCAATAATTCCCAGCTCAATGTATGAACTGGGATATACAGTAAACTGGTATGCATACAGCGTGTAAGCACATGTTCACACAGGCCAATAAACAGAAAAAAACAAAGAGAAACATAACGATAAAATACCTTAGGCCGGGGTCACACTGGCGAGTTTGATGCGAGTAAGTCGCATGACTTTCTTGCATCAACACCCGGCACGGCCGCCCGCTCTCGGACCCGAGTGTGCGGCTGCATATATTTCTATATATGAACGACGCCATTGGTTTTAACATATTGTGTACTGGAAATCAGGAAAAAAAGTCAAGTGCTGTAAAATTGAAAAAAATGTGCCATCCAGGTTTTTTTTTTACCATGTTCACTAAATGCTGACCTGCCATTATGATTCTCCAGGTATTACAAGTTCACAGACACCAAACATGTATAGGTTTTTTTTTTTTTACTCCTTTCTGCCATCGGACGTACTATCCCATTCATGGTACCTGGGCCCGTATGACCACGGACGGGATAGTACGTCCCATGTGATCGGATACGCTCCCTGGGGGAGCGCGGCCGGGTGTTAGCTGATTATCACAGCTGACACCCGGCACTATGTGCCAGGAGCGGTCACGGACAGCTCCCGGCACATTAACCCCTGGCACACCGCAATCAAATATGATCGCGGTGTACCGGGGGCACAGGGAAGCATCGCGCAGGGAGGGGGCTCCCTGCGTGCTCCTCTGAGACCCTCAGAACAGCGCTATGTGATCGCGCTGTTCTGAGACCTTCCTCCCTGCAAGACCCCGGATCCAAGATGGCCGCGGGGTCCTGCAGGGAGGCGGCTTCCTCAGTGCCTGCTGAGAGCAGCTGCTGAAAGCCTGCAGCTGTGCACACTGTCAGACCAGCGATCTGACCCTATACTGTGATGTCCCACCCTGGGACAAAGTAAAAAAAGTTAAAAAAAAATGAAAATCACATGTGTAAAAAAAAAATTCCAAAATAAAGGAAAAAAAAAATTCCCCAATATATTCATTTCTTCCAGTAAATAAAAACAAAACAATAAAAGTACACATATTTGGTATCACCGCGTCCGTAACGACCAGCCCTATAGAACTGTCCCACCAGTTAACCCCTTTAGTGAACCCCTTAAAAAATTTAAAAAAAAAATGCTTTATCATCATACTGCCAAACAAAAAGTGGAATAACACGCAATCAAAAAGATGGATATAAATAAACATGGTACCGCTGAAAACGTCATCTTGTCCCACAAAAAAAAGCCACCATACAGCATCATCAGCGAAAAAATAAAAAATTTATAGTTCGCAGAATAAAGCGATGCAAAAATAATTATTTTTTATATAAAATTGTTTTTATTGTATAAAAGCGCCAAAACATAAAAA
>JARQOD010000001.1:772074965-772131608 GCA_033576555.1 Oophaga sylvatica | reverse complement strand
CGGGGTTTTCCGCTCAAATTACGTCCAGTCCCCCCTTTTCCCCTCCTCCCCGCTTCTCATTCTTTCTGAATTACCCTCCACATAATCCCAAGTTGAGAGCTGTGACAGCAGCGCATTGGCAAAGGGGCAACACGCTCTGCTGAAGCTGATCTGCTTAGGTAAAAACCACACACTGCAGCAGAGCTGGGGCCCAAGGAATAAAAAAACCCGACTGATCAGTGGCTCTCCACACTGCAACTCCAACCCGAACTGGTTGTCTGCGATAATGGGCGTAACCTGGTGGCGGCTTTTTAAAAGCTCGGGAAGCTGGTACACGTCCCAAAGCATGGCTCACGTGCTGAACTAGTGGTCCCGAAATTTATAAAAACAAAACCTGACTTGACGTCTTAATTGAGAAGGTGCGCCGTATTTGCACCCATTTCCACCATTCCTAACCTCTGTTGCCGGTCTTACAGCGCTTCAAAAGAAATTTAATTTGCCAAACCACTCACTCATTTGCGACCAGCCAACGCGGGGGGAACTCAACATTCATATGTTGGCAAGGATAAGTGAGCAGCAGAGGGCACTTGCTGAATACCAGCTTAAACAGCCCGTCACACTGAAACCAGCCAAACACATAACAACTGTCGAGTGGGTGGCATCGCTGTATATTGTAAGGTGCTGATAACTTTGAGTACTGCCCCAAAAGCTTGTGAGCGGTGATTAGGCTATTATCAGTGTAACCATCCCTATGCTATGTCTGTGAAAAAATCACTTCATAATCTAAAAATGGAATCTTTGAGTGCCCAGCAGCGGGGTATGGAGCAAGATTTCACAATGGGTGATCCTACCAGCCCAGCCAATATCATCAGGCAAGATTGAGGGATGAAGATGATGACGACGACTAGGAGGGAGAGGACTTCTTTTCGTGGTACCGAGGGGACACCTCATGCTACAGAGGGGACTCCCAACCCCAACTTCATGTCTGTCCAGCATGGGTGGGCTGGAGAGGAGGAGGTGCAGGAGGAGAGTAAGTGTTAACAGAGGATGGGTATTATTCCTCCTTCTGGGGTCACAGAAGATTTGCCTCTTTTCAGCTTGGCACACATGGCACACTTCATATCTGACTGTCTGTGCCAAGATCCTCGCGTAATCCACATTTTCAATAGTAACCTATACTGGTTGGCCACCTTTCTAGACCCACGGTACAAGGACAAATTTCCTTCGCTACTGTTGCAGTCACCAATGGGTTTCACAATTGAATCATTCAAGAGGGCCGTTGTCGATCATTTGATGGCAATAGCACCCTCAGACACCGCTGCTAGCAGAGGTACCAGCTTTGTGCAACAGCATGCATTAATGGCGAGAGACACGCCAAGCAGGTCCAAAAGAGGTGGTGGTAAAATGTCCATAAACTGGGCCATCTTCAATAAACCGGATCATCAGCAAGGACTAGCTGGACCAGTAACAATGTCAAGGAGGGAGAAGTTGAACAAGATGGTCAATGACTATCTAAGTGACAATACCTGCCTCCTTCATGACGCTTCTGTTCCGTTTAATTACTGGATATCCAAGCTGCATAGTTGGCCAGACCTCTTCTTATATGCCCTGCCCTGCTGCTAGTGTGATGTCAGAGCGTGTTTTCAGTGCCACTGGGGCAATCATCACAGATACCTGCACACGGTTGACTACTGTAAGGTTCTTTGTCTCTGTTGACATGTTCCTTGAAACTCAGTTTTCCGTCGGCCATTTTGCTTTCTGTCTTTCTGCAGCTCTTGCCCTCAGTTAATATGGAGTTCCAGTTTTCATGTTCCCGCCCTGATTCTTCCCTCTTGCTTCTTAAGCAGCCTCAGCTGAACAATCAGTGCTCCTGAATCAAGCCTCAGTCAGTCTGTGACCTGACTCCTGGAAACCTTGAACTTGTACTCCAGCTATTCCCTACTGAGGAACCTTTGAACACTTTTGGACTCTGGAAACCTGCTGTTTGGTGAATCCATGTTTGCAGAGGAATTACGGTACAGAGAAGAGATCCTGAACCTGCTTTGGAGATTTATTGTAGTATGGTAGTGCTTGAAATTACTCTGGCCTGCTGTGTCTCCTGACTCTGTTCCTGCAAACTGTGTGAACTTTTCAGCATGCTTGTATGAAGTAATACAAGTCATTTCATTTCAACCTATGTCTCCTGTGTTTTCCTCGCACCCAAGCACAAGACGCTATAGGAACTGTACACTATACATGACAAGATTCAGGAGCCAATGTTTAGTGTCTGCTGGGTCTGGGAAAGCCGTGTCTGCTGTGACTGTGGATATCAGATGTCCGTTTAAATACCTTATGTGATGACAGTGGTTGTGACTTCTCACAACCATTCCAGGTGAGCGCATTCCCTTAAAATTTTACTCTGCAGTGTTACCACAGGTAAACACTATTGTTTTTTTTTTTTTTTCCTTTCCTCTTCTCCTTCCAGCACTTCTGCCTTAAAAGATCTGGAAGATGGAGGCCCGCATAAAGGAACTTTGCGGAGTGACTGATACAATCCTTTCAGATGTACAGACTTTAAAAACCCGTTTTGCAAGCCTACAGGACCTCACTAATCATAATTTGCAAGTGTTTGGACAGACTACCCAGGAATTGCGAGCCAGGATTGAGGCTCTAGAGGAACGAGCCCAGGCTCCTGCCATAACCCCGAGTTCTGGGATCCCCAAATTACCTCCTTTTCGTTTTGGCGGTGAACGTGAGAAATTCAGGGGATTTATTAATCAATGCAATTTATTTTTCTCTGCACATGCTTCACAATTTCCCACTGAACGATCCAAAGTGCTTACTATAATCATGTTGCTTACTAATAAGGCTTTGATGTGGGCAAACCCTCTGATTGAGACTGAGGATGATTGTTTGAATCACCTTGATGCTTTTATTTCAGCCATGGGGCAGGTGTTTGATGACCCCAATCGAGGTGCAACAGCTGAAGCAGCCATGTTAACTTTGCGCCAAGGTAAGTGTTCAGTAGCCGAATATGCCCTGGATTTCAGGAGATGGGCTCTTGATACCACTTGGGACACTTCCGCTAAAAAATCTATTTTTCGGAAAGGGTTGTCTCCACTGATTAAGGATGAACTTGCTCGTGCCGACCCTCCCACTGCGTTAGGTGACTTTATTAACTATTGTATCCGTATTGATGCTCGTCTGACTGAACGCAGACAAGAGAGATGGTTCGAAAATAATCGCACTAACCTTTTACTACCTCCCTCCTCAGCTAAGGAACCTTTGAGTAGGATCACAAGGGAACCAGAACCTGAACCCATGCAGGTGGACTCTTTACAAAGACGGGTTAGTGATGCACGCAAAGAACATCGTATAAAGGAAAATCTATGTTTCTACTGTGGTAAGTCAGGGCACTTCATTATAAACTGCCCCAGCCGTTCTCGTAAGACTACTGCAGCAGTCATTCACTGTGAGTGTTGCGAGAGGAGCTCTGTCATGTCCGAGCCTCAGGCTCCAGAGAGATCTGCTGCAAGAGATCTTGATTTCTCGGACTTAAACTCTGTTAGTTCTGGGGACGATGACGGTATAAACGCTGCAATTTTTCAAGTTTCCTCAGCGGTGTCCCAGCTGAGTTGTAAAAGAAACAATTCTCATTGCTTCCTTTCCATCAAACTCTGGGTTGACTCAGTCTGGGTGTCTAGCTCTGCTATGATCGACTCAGGAGCAAGTGGAAATTTTATGGATATCTCCTTTGCTCTGAAACAGGGGATACGTTCAGTGAAGAAGGCTACTCCAGTACAGATGGAGACTGTGGATGGCTCTCTACTGACTTCTGGACCAGTGGATCAAGAAACAGAGCCTTTGAGGGTCCTTATGGGTAAAGATCATCAGGAGAAAATGTCTTTTATGCTTATCTCTTCTCCCCACTTTCCCATTATTCTAGGGCTACCATGGCTGCAGGCGCAGAATCCTACGATTAACTGGGAGACCAAGGAATTACACTTTCCGGAGAAACAGATGAGTCAAGGAGTTTCAGCTTGCTCTGTTCCTAAAGGAACCATGTCAGTCCCTGAACTACCAGCTGTATACCAGGACTATGTGGATTTATGTGACAAGAAGAACGCTGATCAGCTTCCTCCTCACCGTCCATATGATTGTCCAATTGAATTATTGCCTGGAGCCGAGATACCTTTTGGTAAGATCTACCCCTAGCGGGGCCCGAGCTAAAAGCTTTGAAGGATTATATAGACGAAAATTTAGCCAAGGGCTTCATACGCCCCTCTTCATCTCCCGCAGGTGCACCCATCTTCTTTGTGAAGAAGAAAGATGGATCTCTGAGACCCTGCATAGACTATAGGGAACTCAATAAGGTTACTATTAGAAACCGTTATCCATTGCCTTTAATCCCTGAGTTGTTGGAGAGAGTGCGGCATGCCAAAATTTTCTCTAAACTGGATCTCCGTGGGGCCTATAACTTGGTCCGTATTAGACCTGGGGATGAATGGAAGACTGCTTTCAGGTCACGCTATGGACACTTTGAATATCTAGTTATGCCTTTTGGTCTGAGTACCGCCCCAGCCACTTTCCAACACTTCGTGAATGATATCTTCAGGGATCTCCTAGATACATTTGTGGTGATTTATCTGGATGATATTCTAATTTTTTCTAACTCCACAGAGGAACATCATGGACATGTGAGAATGGTCTTAGAACGCCTAAGACAAAACCATCTCTACATCAAACTTGAAAATGTGAATTCCATAGGACCGAAATTCAATTTCTGGGGTATGTACTATCTACGCAAGGGATTAGTATGGATGGAAGCAAGACCCAAGCCATCAAGGATTGGCCAATTCCTAGAAATGTGAAGGAGGTGCAGCGTTTCATCGGGTTTGCCAACTTCTATAGACGTTTCATTAAGAATTTTTCTGAGGTAGTGTCACCTATCACCCAACTTACCCGGAAACAGTCTAGGTTCTCCTGGACCCCGCAAGCTCAGGAAGCATTTTCCTGTTTAAAGGATAAATTTACCACCGCACCTATCTTAGTACATCCCAACCCCGAGCTTGCCTTCATAATAGAGGTGGATGCTTCAGACTGTGCCGTTGGAGCTATACTCTCTCAGAGAACAGGTGAGAAGAATGTCTTGCATCCCTGTGCCTTCTTTTCCCAGCAGTTGTCTTCGGCTGAGAGGAACTACGATGTGGGCAATAGAGAATTGTTGGCCATTATTGCCGCCTTCAAGGAATGGAGACACCTTCTTCAGGGAGCTGCACAGCAAATAGTCGTCCTGACAGACCATCGTAACCTTGAATTTATCAGGTCGGCTAAGTGCCTGACTCCTCGCCAGGCTCGCTGGAATCTTTTCCTAAACCAATTTAATTTTGTCATTTCTTATAGACCAGGATCGCGCAATGGAAAGGCTGATGCACTCTCTAGGATTCATTCAGCAGAGACACGTCCACTTACTCCTCCTAAGACTATTCTTCCTGACTCTAGATTCCTGGGAGTGATTCATAATCAAGACCTACTTAAGGACATCAAGGAAGCATACCATGCGGATTCTTTGTTGGCTCAACCCCCAAGGGACGTAAGTCTTGTCTTTAAGAATGGTGTGTGGATTCAGGGACAACGTCTGTATATACCTGAAACAGTCAGATTGAGAGTATTGCAACTCATCCACGATTCCAAGATAGCCGGGCATAGGGGAATTCTAAAGACACAAGAATTTCTTTCTCGTTTCTTTTGGTGGCCCACTTACAGGAAAGATGTTTTAAACTATGTCACTTCATGTGAAGTCTGTGCAAGATGCAAAACACCTCGCTCCTCACCAACTGGTCTGTTGCAACCTCTTCCCACCCCGTCCCGCCCGTGGGGATCCATTTCTATGGACTTCATTGTGGAGTTACCAACCTCTCAAGGGAAGAACACCATTCTAGTGGTGGTTGACCGTCTAACAAAGGCAGCTCATTTTATCCCTTGTGTCGGCTTACCCACTGCAAAACAGACATCAGACTTGATGATTAAGAATGTGTTTCGCTTACATGGAGTACCGGATGAGGTCATTTCGGATCGAGGGGTGCAATTCACTTCAAGGTTTTGGCAAAATTTCTGTGCAGCATTGGACATTAAAGTAAACCTTTCTTCTGCTTTTCATCCCAGACTAATGGACAGACAGAACGAACCAATCAGACCCTGGAGCAGTATCTCCGCTGTTTTATCTGCCACCTACAGGATGATTGGGTGGATCTACTTCCACTGGCTGAGTTCTCTTATAACAACTCTCAGAGCGCCTCCACTAAGCAGTCTCCTTTTTACTCCAATCTAGGTTATCATCCTAACATTCTTCCTCGATTTCCCATAGATACGCCCTTGCCGGCAGTGGCTGAAAGAATCACTTCTTTACAAAAGAATATGGATCTTCTAAGGAAAATCTAGAATTGGCTCAGGAAAGGTACAAGAAAGCAGCAGATAAATTTCGTAAACCTGCACCAGCTTTCAAGGTAGAGATTTGTCTGGCTGTCAACCAGAAATCTTAAATTAAAGATTCCATCGTCTAAATTGGGACATAAGTACATTGGACCTTATAAGATCATAAGATTATAAGTGCTGTTGCTTGTCGTCTTCAACTGCCCAGAACTATGAGAATCCACCCTGTCTTTCATGTATCCTACTAAAGGCTGCACACCCAATCTGTTCCTGGACGTTCTTCTCCTTGCCCTGACCCAGTGCTGGTCGATGGTCAGGAAGAATTTATGGTGGAAAGGATTCTAGATTCCAGTTGTACAGAAATCAGTTGCAATATTGATTAAATGGCAGGCTACCAGTGGAGGACAACTCATGGAACCAGTCAAAATGTAAATGCTCCTCGCCTGCTCCGCCAGTTTCATCAGAGGTCCCTGACAAGCCTGGTCTGAGGTCATCCGGAGGTTGTCCTAAGGGGGGAGTAATGTAAGGTTCTTTGTCTCTGTTGACATGTTCTTGAAACTCAGTTTTCCGTCGGCATTTTGCTTTCTGTCTTTCTGCAGCTCTTGCCCTCAGTTAATATGGAGTTCCAGTTTTCATGTTCCCGCCCTGATTCTTCCCTCTTGCTTCTTAAGCAGCCTCAGCTGAACAATCAGTGCTCCTGAATCAAGCCTCAGTCAGTCTGTGACCTGACTCCTGGAAACCTTGACTTGTACTCCAGTATTCCCTACTGAGGAACCTTGGAACACTTTGGACTCTGGAAACCTGCTGTTTGGTGAATCCATGTTGCAAGGAATTACGGTACAGAGAAGAGATCCTGAACCTGCTTGGGATTATTGTAGTGCTTGAAGTTACTCTGGCCTGCTGTTCTCCTGCCTGTTCCTGCAAACTGTGTGAACTTTTCAGCATGCTTGTATGAAGTAATACAAGTCATTTCATTCAACCTATGTCTCTGTGTTTCCTGAGACAACCTATGCTGTCCTATACAGACAGGTCCTATGCCCTTATTATAATATCGTGATTCACATACCTGGCATTCAAGCTCGTGACATGCTAATGGATGATAGTCAGGAAGTGGAGTAGGAACTTGCACTTTCGTACATAAGATTTCTTGTCTTCTGTGCACTTGAATTATATTTCCTGTTAATATTGCAAATTCATTTTTTCATGATTTCTATTTTTACTATACAAGCCTCTTTTATATATAAAATATTTAATTAATTGTCATGTTGTGCATCGCACAAGATCGTCGCGGTTGCACTTGACTTCTCACAGCTGAGTTGCTGTTTCTTTGTGTTTGCAGTTAGGGAGTTAATTCTGTCTGTGCTCAGTTCTGGGACTGGGTGCAGTTTCTCCCGGCTGCAATTAATTATTTGTTGATTGGTTTCCTTTAAATCTCTGGTTGTCTGTGTTGGGAGTTGCCAGTGAAATTCTTCATGCAGACCACAGATAGGATTGTATCTGTATAGACTTAAGTTAAAGAGCTCCTTAGTTGTTTTAAGCTCACCTTGCTTAGAGTTTAATATCCCAGATCATTTATGTTCCTTCTGTGTTTGAGTGTGTATGCAAGTCTGTGTTTTCTCCAGTCTGTCTTATATGTCTAATCTGTGTATTTAGCAGAGATCAGCCCATATCCCTTTGGTGGTAATCAGAATCCTTCTTAGGACTGATTACAGGGTTCAGGGACTGATAGGAGACAGGGTTAGGCTGGAGACTTGGACCTCTGAACCATTATCAGTACCTCCAAGGTGAGGGATTAGTTAGGACCCCAGTTTAGGGTCAGGTTAGACCCCGGTCCTCCTCTTTCCTGTGACAGTGTATCAAGTCCTCAAGATTAACCCTGAGTTCAACGGATATCGTGTCAGGTAAATCTATTCTATATTTACATGCTGATGTTGCTAATCTATATGTTGTATAGAGTGTTGTTCTTTTAAGAATAGTTTACTGACATCGTACACATATCATAAGACCGCGTGACATTTTCACTGGCCATAAAATTATTCCAGTTGCCATGGATCCAGTAGCCCAGCTGGCTCTGCAGTTGCAGGGATTATCCATGGAGCTGACGGACATTAAGTCCAAAGTTTTGTCTCCCTCGGAGCAAACCAGATTTGAACCTAAAGTAGCTCTCCCGGACAGGTTCACTGGTGGGCGAGACAAATTTTTACCTTCAGGGAAGCATGTAAATTGTATTTTCGGCTTCGGCCTCGATCATCAGGGAGTGAAGAGCAGAGAGTGGGAATTGTTATCTCGCTCCTACAAGGGGACCCTCAATCCTGGGCCTTCTCCCTTCCTCCGGGATCCCCGGCTCTACAGTCAGTAGATCGATTTTTTACTGCCCTGGGTTTGGTATATGATGACCCAGATCGGGTCTCTCTTGCTGAGACAAAATTACGTAAGATACAGCAGGGAGATCGTCCGGCGGAGGAATTTGCTTCTGAGTTCCGTAGATGGGCCACAGATACTCAGTGGAATGACCCAGCTCTTAGGAGCCAGTTTTGTCATGGGCTTTCTGACAAATTAAAGGACGTTTTGGCTCAGTATGATTCTCCTCCATCACTGGAGGCTGCTATGGCCCTAGCTATCCGTACTGATAGACGGCTCCGGGAGAGGTGCGAGGTAACTCCGCCCCCTGTTGTTACTCCACCTACTACTAAAGTCCCTTATGTTGAGGTTCCCCTTGTCTGTTCGGAGGAGCCTATGCAGTTGGGAGGGACATCATTTCGTAGGAGGGGATTGGCGGTACGCCGCAGGACTAGAAGGTGTTTCTTCTGCGGGAAAGAGGGACATTTTGTTGGGGGATGTCCATCCCGTGCCTTGTTGAGCAAAAAGTCGCCGGAAAACTGTTAATCCCAGGTTGTGTGGTGGACGACAACCTGGGAGTATGTATTTCGTCCGCTAGTTCTTCTCAGTTCCTTGTACCAGTGGAGGTGGTGGTTGGTACGAGAGTGGAGAGATTTTCTGTTCTTCTTGATAGTGGGTCCGGGGCTAATCTGGTTGACGCTCAGTTTGCTCAGGCTCAAGGTATGCATCTGAGTGTATTGGTCAAACCGATCCCTATATTCTCCATTGACGCCAGGCCTCTCGGCCAAGGTAGCTTTGTTCATGAGGTTCATAACATTGACCTTCGGGTAGGGGCAATACATAGGGAACTATTATCTTGTTATGTGTTGGAGGGTCTACCTACTCCTATTGTGTTGGGACTTCCTTGGTTGGTTAAACATAACCCTGTGATTAATTGGCAGTCCAGAGATATAAGCCAATGGGGGGAGTTTTGCAAAAGTAACTGCATGAACACAGTCATCAGTGCGGTCGTGCCTAGTACTTTGCCTCCTTTTTTGGAGGACTTTGGGGATGTGTTCTCTGAGGAGGGGTGTCAGGAGTTGCCTCCTCATCGCGTGTATGACTGCTCTATTAATTTACTTCCTGATGCTAAGTTACCTAAAGCTAGGTTATATAACCTTTCTGGTCCTGAGAGGCAGGCTATGAAAGATTATATTTCGGAAAGTCTGGCCAAAGGGCATATTAGACCTTCATCTTCCCCAGTGGCCGCGGGGTTCTTCTTTGTGAAGAAAAAAGATGGAGGCCTACGCCCTTGCTTGGATTTCCGCGAACTTAATCGGATTACTGTTCGAGATCCGTATCCACTCCCTCTGATTCCTGATCTCTTCAATCAAATTGTTGGCGCCAAATGGTTCTCTAAATTGGATCTCAGGGGGGCGTATAATCTGATTAGGATAAAAGAGGGGGATGAGTGGAAAACGGCGTTTAACACACCGGAGGGACATTATGAGAACCTTGTCATGCCTTTTGGTCTGACTACTGCACCAGCAGTATTCCAACATTTTGTTAATGACATTTTTCGTCATCTGGTGGGGCTGTTTGTGGTCGTATATTTGGATGACATTTTAATTTACTCACCAGATCTTGTGTCTCACCAGGAGCATGTGAGACAGGTGTTGCAGATCTTGCGAGACAATAAACTATACGCCAAACTGGAAAAGTGTGTATTCGCCGTACAGGAACTTCAGTTTTTGGGTTTCTTGGTGTCAGCCTCCGGTTTCCGTATGGACCCTGAAAAGGTGAGAGCAGTGCTTGAATGGGATCAGCCAGAGGATCTTAAGGCTCTGCAGCGTTTTTGGGGTTTGCTAACTACTACCGGAAATTTATTTGTAATTTCTCATCTGTTGTCAAACCTCTCACTGACATGACAAGAAAAGGGACGGATTTTTCTAAATGGTCGGACAAAGCTTGCCAAGCTTTTTCCTCTTTGAAAAAATGTTTTGCTTCGGCACCCGTTCTCATCCAACCAGATGCATCACAGCCGTTCGTTGTGGAGGTGGACGCGTCTGACGTAGGGGTGGGTGCAATATTGTCCCAGGGTCCGTCCCCTGGTAAATGGCATCCGTGCGCTTTCTTTTCTAAAAAATTGTCGTCCGCCGAAAGGAATTATGATATCGGCAATAGGGAACTTTTGGCCATTAAGTTGGCTTTTGAAGAATGGCGTCACTTTTTGGAGGGGGCAGTCCACCCGGTCACCGTCATTACTGATCACAAGAACCTGCTGTATTTGGAATCTGCTAAGCGTCTGAATTCCAGACAAGCTCGATGGTCGTTGTTTTTTACCAGGTTTAATTTTGTTGTCACTTATCGCCCTGGATCTAAGAATGTTAAGGCGGATGCCTTGTCTCGCAGTTTCCCAGGGGCCGGGAAAATGGATGACCCGATTCCTATCCTTCAGGAGGGGGTGGTAGTGTCGGCTGTATGTTCTGAGCTTGAGGAGGAGGTGTTAGAGGCTCAGGGGGACGCCCCTGCAGGACCTCCAGGGAGACTGTTTGTCCCAAATCAGTTGAGACAAAAGGTTATTGAGGCACATCATAATTCTGCTTTAGCAGGACATCCAGGGAGTAAGGCTACTTTAGATCTCCTTTCTCGCCGGTTTTGGTGGCCTAACGTTAATAAAGATGTTTTAACTTTTGTCGCGTCCTGTGGGGTTTGTGCTCGCTCTAAGACCCCTCATACCCGTCCGTCTGGGACCCTCTTACCCTTGAAACTTCCGGAGCGTCCATGGACTCATTTGTCTATGGACTTCATCACGGACCTTCCTCAGTCGTCAGGGAAGACTGTCATACTGGTGGTTGTTGACAGGTTCAGTAAGATGGCACATTTCATTGCTCTTCCTGCCCTCCCTAATGCTAAAACTCTGGCGCAGGTGTTCATTGGGGAGATTGTGAGACTTCATGGGTTGCCTTCTGATGTGGTGTCAGATAGGGGGTCTCAGTTTGTGTCCAAGTTTTGGAGGGCATTTTGTTTACGTCGGGGGATGCAATTGTCATTTTCCTCGGCTTTTCATCCGCAGACCAATGGTCAGACAGAGCGTCTGAATCAAAGCCTAAAGACTTATCTTCGGTGTTTTGTCTCAGAGAACCAGGAGGACTGGTCTTCTTTCTTGCCTCTGGCAGAGTTCGCTCTTAACAACAGGCGGAGCGAGTCCACTGGTAAGTCCCCGTTTTTTGGGGCATATGGTTTTCATCCCCAGTTTTGTACATTCAATGGGGGGGGCCCTTCTGGGGTTCCTGAGGAGGAGCGTTTCTCGTCGTCACTTGCTTCAGTGTGGAGAGGTGTATTGAATAATCTGAGTGCTATGGGGAACCGTTATAAACGTATGGCTGATAGGAGGAGAGTTTCTGGTCCAGATCTTAATGTGAACGATCTGGTATGGTTGTCTACCAGGAATATAAAACTTAAAGTTTCCTCCTGGAAGCTGGGCCCCAGATTCATCGGGCCGTACAGGATCAGTTCCATAATTAATCCTGTGGCATTTCGTCTGGACCTCCCTCCTACGTTTAAAATTCATAATGTGTTCCACAAGTCATTACTTAAGAGGTACGTGGCACCAGTCATACCATCACCTCTACCTCCTCCTCCAGTGCTGGTCAATGGTAACTTGGAGTTTCAAGTGTCAAAGATCATTGACTCACGTCTGAATCGCCGGTCCCTTCAGTACTTGGTGCATTGGAAGGGGTATGGTCCAGAGGAGAGGACGTGGGTTCCTGCGTCTGACATTAACGCAGATCGTTTGGTGCGGACCTTCCACAGAACTCACCCGGGCAAACCTGGCCCTGAGGGTCCGGAGGCCCCTCGTAGAAGGGGGGGTACTGTCATGTGTGCATCGCCACGAAGATCGTCGCGGTTGCACATTCTGACTTCTCACAGCTGAGTTGCTGTTTCTTTGTGTTTGGCAGTTAGGGAGTTAATTCTGTCTGTGCTCAGTTCTGGGACTGGGTGCAGTTTTCTCCCGGCTGCAATTAATTATTTGTTGATTGGTTTCCTTTAAATCTCTGGTTGTCTGTGTTGGGAGTTGCCAGTGAAATTCTTCATGCAGACCACAGATAGGATTGTATCTGTATAGACTTAAGTTAAAGAGCTCCTTAGTTGTTTTAAGCTCACCTTGCTTAGAGTTTAATATCCCAGATCATTTATGTTCCTTCTGTGTTTGAGTGTGTATGCAAGTCTGTGTTTTCTCCAGTCTGTCTTATATGTCTAATCTGTGTATTTAGCAGAGATCAGCCCATATCCCTTTGGTGGTAATCAGAATCCTTCTTAGGACTGATTACAGGGTTCAGGGACTGATAGGAGACAGGGTTAGGCTGGAGACTTGGACCTCTGAACCATTATCAGTACCTCCAAGGTGAGGGATTAGTTAGGACCCCAGTTTAGGGTCAGGTTAGACCCCCGGTCCTCCTCTTTCCTGTGACAGTGTATCAAGTCCTCAAGATTAACCCTGAGTTCAACGGATATCGTGTCAGGTAAATCTATTCTATATTTACATGCTGATGTTGCTAATCTATATGTTGTATAGAGTGTTGTTCTTTTAAGAATAGTTTACTGACATCGTACACATATCATAAGACCGCGTGACACAGGCTGACTCTGATAAAATTTAACAAGAACTGGATTTCGCAACAGTATTTAAGCCCTCCAGATGACAGCATCCCAACCTAAAGTCATCCAAAACATTATTTGACGCAACTGATGATCATGTCCTTCCCTTCCCATACAAACCCCTTTTCTTCTTCTTACACATGTTTTCAACTCCTGCTTCTGCCACATGTAACCTCATGGTCAATAAGCTAAAAACAATGTTCTGTTCATTAATATTTCCCATCGGAGGCACTTGTGATGAGACCCTTCTTCCTTCATCAACCATGGTATCAGGCCCTTGGGATAATTTTTGGAGACACTATGGCTATGCCTGGACACTGGGCACTGCAACTACTGAGCTAGTAGTCTACTTTCATAATTGTCTGGCTCTTGAGGCCTCCTTCCTGCGTCAACCATGATACAGCCCCTAGGGTTAATGTTTTGAAGACACTATGTCTATGCCTACACATTGGGCAGTGGCAGTGGAACAACAAGGACAGTAGTCCAAGCTTTATAATTGTGAATTCCTTGTGGTGATGATGATGGCTGGCTTCTTCCTGCGTTAACCATCACACAGCCCCTAGGGCAGATCGCTCTCCTTACACCACTTACACACTTATCTGTCAGAAGATCGCCTCCATCATCTCTCGCTCTTATGGCACTTCTGATATATCACTGGTATTGCGTAAGTGGCATACGAGTCCCGCTCTGCCGGCAAAAAATGACAGGACTTCAAATAGTGTTTGTACATTCTAGTGAAGCAGTGGTGTAAAACTACTCGTGCAGCCCCTGACCAGGTGCCCCCATGTTATATACATTTGTTTACAGCATACTTTTTTTTAACAATTACACATTTTTTAGCCTTTTCCTCAGTCCCCAGACCGCTTTGTAGGGTCCAGCAGACAATTACTCGCATTTTCCATTGACTAACATTGGACTCGCTACTCGTACCGAATACCCGAGTATAACGATATACTCGGTACGAGTATAGCGAGTCCGAATATTTCACTACTTGCTCATCCCTAGTGTCCAGCAAGGACTGGGAGGCAGGTGCTGGGTAATAAAGGGTGATACGATCACCTGACCTTAGACAAACTCAGCAGCCAGAAAACCACAACAAGATGGCGGATGGTCAAAGCTAAATAGATTCTAACAGGTATTATCAAGCTGGTAAGGTTCATGGATATTGGATCCTTACCAGCCTGAAATACCAGTCCCAGTAGTCTGCTTTACTCTGGCTGGTTAACAAATTTAGGGGAACCCCACGCTATTTTTATTTTTATTATTTGTTTACTAAAAAGGAGGGGACCTCTGTGCTTTCCTCCACTTCCTGTGTCATGTGCTTCTGGCTGACGGATATAGAAGCGCAGGATCCCTCTGTTGTACCTCCGTATAACTTTAGATTTCCTCTGAAGTTATGAGGTTTTATATGAATCTGACAGAAAAAGTGCCGTGCCCCGTTGTACTTGTATGTACAATCCTTTTATGGGAGCTCCTCTCTTACAGAAGAACAATGTAGCCTATATGGCGATGCATGCTCCATGGAGTACTCCAGATTAGGGACTGTTAATAGGAGAACACAAGCAGAGGACACGCCATATGACATCCGTAACCTGTACTTAGCATCGTATGATATGGACCTTATTCCCCAGGTTGGCAGTTGCCATCTAGAATATGCTATATATTTGGATTTCTAAATGTTCCTATTTTTTTGACTTCTCTATCTTCCATGGTTCTCATGGGGCCTCTGATCATGGACCAGTTATTCTGCTCCTACAGTTTACTTACCTATCTATAAAACCCCGGAAAATCCACACTCTTTTACTTAAACTACTGAATGTGAAAGATATAATCCCACCCAGATCATCTACCCTGTTTCCTGGCAGTTAATGGATATAAATTTAATCCCCACTTAAAGGTAACCTGTCACCATATTTTTCCCGCATGACCTACAGCCACCACATTTAAGCCCCATGTGGCAGCATTCTGTAATGACGTATATTATACACACCTACGGGGCGGTTTGGTCCAATAGATGTCGCTGGTCTTGGTCCGGTGCCTCCTCTCTTCTTGCTATCGCCGTCCTCCCTCTCGGTTTGTGTGGATGACATGTCCCTACGTTATCCCCAGTGTTCCCCATCACGTTACTGCGCAGGCATACTTCTCTCTGCCCTACTGAGGGCATAACAAAGTACTGTTCTGCGCATGTGCTGGGAAAGGTTAAAGAGCGCCGACGCATGCGCAATACAGTACTTTGCTCTGCTCTTAGCAGGGCAGAGAGAAGTATGCCTGCGTCATCCACACAAAGCAAGAAGAAGGACAGCGATCACAGGAAAAGTAAATGCTGGACCTAGACCAATGACGTCCATCAGACCAGACCACCCTGTTGGTGAGTATAATGAAAGGTCTCTTTTGTTTTGCAGGGCAATTTGCAGACTTAGATACAGCATTCCAGAATGATGTAACACAGGGCTGAAAGGTGGTGACCATAGGTTATATGGGAAAAACCTGGTGACAGGTTCCCTTTAAAGCATATTATTTATTTTAATAAGTGAACAATGGTGCAGGAGAAGAAGATTCTGCAGTCTCAAGTTAGAGAAGCTGAGCAACAATATAGTGATGAGTAGGGCCTTAAAGGGGTATTCCCATCTCAACATGTAGTATGTGTAATAAAATTGGCAAATACCTCTAATTAGAAATGTAGAATAGTTCTTCTGACTTGCTATGTCTCTTTCCTCATATGCAGACATTGCAGTAGCATTGGTATCCATCGTTATGACCACTAGCAACTAGCTAGCTAACTGACTGTCACAATATGAGTGGTCGTAACCATGGATGTGTAAGGACCTCAAAAGTATTAACGCTTGAAATGTTGCATTCTCTTTATTTGTGTTAATGTATGCTTTGTGTGTATTATATGATGTAATTTCTTAGTGGTATGTCTGATTAGTAGGGGTTTAGTTATAGGTAGATAGTACATCCTTGGGGTCACTAGAGGAGGACACTAGTAGGGTAGTGTATATATATATATATAGGTTTATGTTATGTTTCGGTAACTGAGGAGAAATAGCAAAAAATAGCAAAAACGGTAATACACCAGAGAGGCTGGAACCTATTGGATTGCAGTAACCTGAACTAACCACACAACTAGAGGTAGCCGTGGAGCGTTCCTACGGTGATCCTAGACGCCTCGTTACAGCCTGAGAGATAACTACACCTAAAGGCAGAAAGATGAAAGCTATCTGCCCCGGAGCAGATCCCCAAAGAAAATAGGAAGCCCCCAAACATGTAATGGCGGTTAGACAAGAAGAAAGCACGGACACAGACAGAAAATAGAATGAGCAAACGCTGGGGCCCAATCTGTCTAGAAAGAAAAGTACAGGAAAGAATTTTGACTGCAATCCAACAAAACCCTAACAAAAATACCAACACTTCTGATTGCCAAAAAACCTGGGATCACACGATCTCATCTACCTAAATCAGATCTCTGGTGTAACAAAATGCTATTCAGCAAATAAAAAGTAACAAAAGAGCAAAGCAAAAGTGCAGACACAAACGGAGCACAATTGCAGCGCCAGACCCCCAAAAGGGGACAGGCTGCAGTCCACTGCAGGCAGCAAACCAACAGAGAAAATTAAACAGAGGAAAAAAAAAACAACAAACACTTATCTGAAGGAGAGCAGGAAACTAGCAGTGCTTCAAGCAAGACCAGAAGGAACAATTGATAACCGGCAAGGCTGCTTGGAACTCAGGCCACTTATATCCTACCATTCAGCGCCAGCTGAAGGCCATTCAGTAATCAGTTCATTACCCTCAGCAACCACCAGAGGGAGCCCCAGCTCAGAAGCCGCCTCCAGCATATTCACAACAGGTTTAGATATAGTTTGCGAGGGATCACTAATGGGGGCACGTTAGAGATCCAGTTAGCAAGTTAGAAAAATATGTCAATGCACTATTTGATTTTGGTCACTAGAGGGGGGCATTGATCACATCCAGTCCAATAGGGACAATAGGTTAGGGACTTGTTGCTAGGGAAAGATTGCCTCCAAGCGGGAATCTGTCAGGAAGATTTCCTCCAAGCGGAAGTCAGTCGAGGGTGGACCTTGCTAGTGTGAGGACATCCACGTTCCTGGGCCCTGAGCATAGAGAAGAAGAGTGAGGGGACCAGCAACCCCTGAGCAGCCGGTGAAGGATTCACCATGGTAGCGTGAGCACAAAGTGAGTGGGTTTACGTAGCAGTAGTCCAGTGGAAGATCCACTGTGGGAATGCTCAGCAAAAGAGGTCGTGCATGAGCGTAGTAGCGAGTGGGCTACCAGCAAGTATCTGGGCAGGATAACCAGAGAGGGGTGGACGACCTAGTAGATGTGTATTCCTAGACTGGATTGAAGTGTATCCAGAGGAAGCGATCGAAGTGCCATTTTCACCAGGCTCCTCGTCCCATCAATACTTTGTGGTTCATTCTGGTGTAGCAGAGGAGAAGAAGCAGAGTTGTCAAGAATGTATTGCTGGTATCGTGTAAGACGTGCTTATGGTGTATTGGATGTCCTGTGTCCATAGGAAAATAAAGCAGAACTGTTTGAGGGAAGTCTGGACTCTGAGTGTTCTATATGCTCTGTCACTGGTGAAGAACATCCCAGGAGAATAGAGATAACCGGTAAAGAATGCAGCAGCTCCCAGTAAGTTAACCCCTCGGCCAACCCTTTACAGATGCATAAGATACTGCAATGTCTGCATATGAGAAAAGAGACAAATCAAATCAGAATAACTATACTACATTTCTAATTTGAGGCATTTTCTGATATTATTATTATTATTATTACACCTACTACAAAATGGGATAGGATCGTGAAGATGGGAATACCGCTTAAAGTACAAACGTAAACTCTTTTATACTAAACAAACATATAATGAGGTGGGCAATCAATGCAGTCACCTTTTGGTTAGACAGAACAACTCCTCTAATTCAATTTGTAAGATGCAAGTGGATCGCCCGCCATGGCAGTGGGAGGTACTCGGTATTGGGCCGCTTCTTAAAGGTGAAGTGTCACAGCGGCATGGACCCGGTCCGTGGCCCTGGGAGTCCAATAAAAGGGGTATTTACAAGGGAATAAAGTTTATAGTAAAGTGTTCGTGACACCACCTGTGGTACTTGGCAATAAAGATGTTAGCCGACGCTGCAGATGCAGTCCTCAGTGACAGCCGGTGATACAGCAGAGTTGGTAAAGCTCTCCACAGGTGGAGCTAAGCCCCAGGGCAGTTGAAATATAAGGTGGATGGTAATGATGTAGTATTTGGCGAGGGATGTAGCAGTGCTGGGTGGGTGACACAGGAATAATTAAAGAACACAGCTGGGTGCAGTTTCCAAAGCTTTACTCACAGTTCTGGCTGCAGCACAGATGCCCGCTTGGTGCAGTGTCCTCTAGGAGAGGGGTCCAGCGAACTCCCAGATCAGGATACACCTTTCCAGGACTCCCTTCAATATGTTCCTTTCCTGGTTGTCTCACTGTGTTGACTCTCCGCCTTTCCTTCCTGTCCAGCACCTCACAGTCAGTGTCCCAAGCCAGTAGCCACGGATCTTGTCATGTGACGTCCTCTCTGCGTCCCCTTGCTCCCTGATGGCTACTTTTTCAGAGAAGATAACTGTGGCTTGTAGTGGAAGCACCTAAAGGTACTCCTGCCTCCGGCTTGCTAGCTGAGTCTGGTGATTTCTCCACTAGTCTCCGGGGGCCGGTACCCCAATGTGACCTGGTCCCTCCACTATTGGATCGGGCTCCATGGATGGACTACTCACTATCCCTCCCCTAGGACCTCTTCTATCCTTCCAGAAGCTTCTTTCTGGGTCGTGCTTAATTCTATCTTTCTCTGGGGTCAAGCTCCTCTCAGCTTGAGCTCCCCTCACACTCTGACCCTACAGTCTTGTTCCCACTGTTAGAATCTATTCAGTTTGACCATCCGCCATCTTGTTGTGGTTTCTGGCTGTAGGTCTTTTTCCCTTGGTGTTGGGCTTGTCATTGGTCAGGTGATTGTATCACCCTTTATTACCCTGCACCTGCCTCCCAGTCCTTGCTGGCATCAGTGTTAATCTGCCTGAGTTCTGGCTAGGAGCCTTGTTAGCTTTGTGCTATACTTTGTGCAGTTCTGGGATCTCTAGTTCTGCTTGCTTAATCTTTCTGTTTTTTCCTTTTGTTTCTTCAGCTTCCTCTATTTCCCTACTAGGAGGTTACCAGTGTTTTGTTCCCAGTCCCTAGATCTTTCAGGGATCCCCTTCCCCCACCTTCAGGTCTTCGCTTGAGTCTAGGATCGTCAGTGGGTTTATTCGCAAGGAATATGTCGCCCCCTCCATAGTAGGGATCGAGTCTAGTCCTAGTGCAGGGTCAGATTCCCCCGCTCTATTCCTGAGTTGCAGACCAATAACAACCGCTCTCTAAGCTTCACCCCTTCCTTCTACTTTCTCCACCCACTTCCCAACACCCTTTTCTACCCAGCCTGGGATGAGACCATCCTCCCGTAGGGCATGTCCAGGGAGCCCGGCTGCTATTGTCTGTGTTGGGTGCAGGTGTTAGAGGTCTGTGTTGGGTGCAGGTGTTAGAGTCCTGGGTGGTGCTCCCTCCTTACCTGAGAGTGGGGTATCACACCTCTGGATGAGGTGCAATACCTCTGTGGTGACTGAACCCTCAGGGGCGCCACATACCCCCCTGTTAAACACAGCATGTCCGCCGGCTGAAACAGAGTAAAACACAGATGTTACAAGAAACATACACAACTTTTTCAGCAATGCATTGCAACAGGTAAAATACAAATAAAACGCGACTTCCCTTTATGGGAGGCACTTTTTCTTAAACATTGCATAGATAACAGGTAGGAAAACTTAAATACGACAGTTCTGACATTACTTTTAAATAAAACATTCTTTGACATTTATTAGAATTTACTATGGGTAAACTTTTCTTTACTTCACTTTAAAGTGCTGTCAAATTTTCTTCACAAACATTCACTTTAATACAATCAACTTCAAGTGCTATAAAATATTCTCATACTAAGTACAGTAAAACTTTTCCTTTCAAGTTCAACAGGGTTACAAAATCTGGAACTGAGGTATTCTTCTTCTCCTAGTGCAATCTCCATCCTGGGTATTCCTTTTGCGTCCTGAGTGCAATATGGGGGACCCATTTCAAACCCCCAACGCAGGCCTTGGGCGGGCTACAAAGCATGGCTGGTCTCCACTTTGGACCACTACTTCGGCCACGCCAAACGGTTTTTGTTCCAAGGTCAGTTGTGCAGAGGTATAGGGGGTCAGACGCACCCTACAGGCTTCAAGTAAAACCAAGAAGGAGCACATTAAGAAGTGCTATTTACAACTAAAAGTTTGGATCACACCTAGTCCATGATCTCTCAGTTTATATCTAAAAGAGAACTAGTGAACTTTTTGCAGGAATCCTACCGGGTTAACTTTTTTGAACTTTTAACTATTTACAATCAGTTACTTTCATTCCTCTTCTTCACTCTCTTTTGAAGGCAACACTTGGTGCTGGCTGTTCCCATACCTAGGAAAAGTCATGCACTGTAGCCACGCCTGGTGCTGCGAATAAGTCATGGTTGATGCTGGCATGTACTGTTAAATCATGTCCTGCCATTGGTGTCTGTGTACTTGCACTCCTGACGGAAATGAGCCTTGGCTGGACAATAGAGGCTGAAGCAGGGTTTGTTGTTGCTCTTATAGGGGTGGTGGCTCCGGCCTGAGGTGGCGCAGATGTTGGTCTATGCACCCTGTCGGCAGCTTCCTGGTTGGCGGTGGCGGGCCTGCGTTTTTGTACATTTAGGGCGTACCAGCCTTTTATACCCCAGTGCCGGGTGTATGTTACGTGATCCTCGGGTATAGATTCCTTTCCGGGTGCCCTTCCAACAGATGAGATTCAACATCCCGCCGGCTCACGAAGATTTCCTCCACAGGTTGGGCTCCTTGATGAAGCCCCAGCCTCCCTTCAGCTGGAAATCCATCACTGTGCACTGCCGCAGGGGCCCCTGGTCTGCCCCCCTAGCCTTACGAGCTTGGCTCTTGGCTTCCAGGTCTTGCTCACCTTGAGCTCAACGCTGGGCCTGACTTTCCCGTTTCTCCAAATCCCACCGGTGGGTAATTTGCTCATTGTATTCCCGACAGCTCAGGACCTCCAGGCTGCTCCCTTCTGTCTGTTTACTCGGGAACCCCATGAGGTCTGTCCCCCGCTCAGCATAGACCCCTTCCGCGACATGAATGGGCTGGAGTATGGTCTCAAACCGGTCCTCCAGGCCGGACGCCCGATCCCATTCCAGGGATGCGCATGCCAGCCAGGATGCCAGGGTGTAGGTGCGGGCAGTGGGACTACTAAGAGCGCTTCGGCCACTGGGGCAGGGTCGGTGTCTTTACCTGCCATTGACGTCACTTCGGTGCCGATCTCCTCCTCCGCAGGAACTGGTGTAGCGGACCGCCAGATTGGTCGCTGTGGCTTCAGCTGCTGCTTTTCCGACAAGGCCGCTTTCCATTTATCCATTGTGGTCAGCTGCACACCCAGGAGCTGATGATTCAGCTCCTCCACTTGGATATTCAGAAGCTCCAGGTCTATGGCTGCTGGTGGCTCCAGGTCTGGACTCTGCTTGCTGGGGAAGCTCTCTTCTGCTCCTCCAAACCCCGGGTCACCACCACTCACCATCTTGCTGTCTAGCTTCTCTGCTGCACCTCGGTCGCGTTCCCGCTCTCTTCTGGGGGCAGGCCTTCTTTTTCCTTTTTTTCCCGCCATCCACAATCAGAAGGCGGATCTCACTGATGGACAAGTTCTCCAGGTGCAGTAACACTTAGAGTGGGCAGCCATGATTTTCATGCCTCACTGCGAGGTCCTGCGCACGACGGCACGCCCTCTTCTCCCTGCACGCCTCATGGCGCTGTAATGGCGGCAATCACACAGTTTAATACAGTGTATGGCACACAGTACCCAGGAAATGCTGGGGTACGAATCCTTTTCCTGACGCCAAAATGGATCACCCACCAGTGCAGTGGGGGGTACTTGGTACCGGGCAGCTTCTTAAAGGGGAAGTGTCACAGCGGCAGGGGTATTTAAAAGGGAATAAAGTTTATAGTAAAGTGTTCGTGACGCCACCTGTGGTACTCGGCAATAAAGATGTTAGCCGACACTTCAGATGCAGTCATCTGGGACAGTCGGTGATGCAGCAGAGTTGGTAAAGCTCCTCACAGGTGGAGCTAAGTCCCAGGGCAGATGAAAGGTGGATGGTAATGATGTAGTATTTGCGAGGGATGTAGCAGTGCTGGGTGGGTGATGCAGGAATAATTAGAGGACACAGCTGGATGCAGTTTCCAAAGCTTTACTCACAGTTCTGGCTGCAGCACAGATGCCCGCTTGGTGCAGTGTCCTCCAGGAGAGTGTCCAGCAAACTCCCAGGTAGATCAAGATACACCTTTCCAGGACTCCTTGAATATGTTCCTTTCCTGGCTGTCTCACTGTGCTGACTTTCCACCTTTCCTTCCTGTCCAGTGTAGGAGAGAGAGCCCCCGCTGTGTAACTGGGCCGGAACCAAGGGAGCTGTCACTTAGGTTCCCAGGGGGTATGTTCCCGGGGGAAGTAGCTACAGGACGACACAGAGACTATTCTGGAAGGTACGGGGGCGGGGCAACTATAAGAGGAGCACAGGAGACAATCAGGGTGCACTTGACTGGGAGGAAGACAAGAGGCAGGAAGGAGGAGTGTTATGATATGGTAGCCGAGGACAGTAACAAAAATAGCCAAGGCAGCCAGTCACCCAGAGAGGTTGGTAACTAATGGATTGCAGACCCCCTAAACTAACCGCACAACTAGAAGCAGCCGTGGGACGTACCTACGATTACCTAGACGCCTCAACACAGCCGGAGAGTTAGCTAAGCCTAAAGAAAGAAAGGGGAAAGCTAATTGCCCTGGAGCAGCACCCCAAAGGAATAGGTAGCCCCCACACATATATTGGCGGTAAGACAAGCTGAAATACAAATGCAGGCAGAAAATAGAGTAAGCAAACGCTGGGGCCCAAAACTGTCTAGATTATTATTATTATTTATTATATAGCGCCATTAATTCCATGGTGCTGTACATGAGAAGGGGTTACATACAAAGTTATAGATATCGTTTACAGTAAAGAAATTTACAATGACAGACTGGTACAGAGGGGAGAGGACTCTGTCCTTGCGGACTTACATTCTACGGGATAATGGGGAAGAAACAGAAGGTCGGGGGTGCGGCAGCTCTGGTGGTGGCGGCGATGTGGCAGCTCTGGTGGTGGCGGCGTGGCAGCAGCTAGGGTGGTGGCGGTGAGGTGGCAGCTCGGGTGGTGGCGGCGAGGCGGAATGGTTATTGCAGGCTGTAGGCTTTCCTCAAGAGATGGGTTTTCAGGTTCCGTCTGAAGGATCCAAGGGTGGTGGATAATCGTACATGTTGAGGCTTGGAATTCCAGAGGATGGGGGATATTCTGGAGAAATCTTGGAGGCGGTTGTGTGAGGAACGAATAAGTGTGGAGGATAGTAGGAGGTCTTGGGAGGATCGAAGATTACGTGAAGGAAGATATTGGGAGATTAGTTCAGAGATATAGGGAGGAGACAGGTTGTGGACGGCTTTGTAGGTCAGTGTTAGTAGTTTGAACTGGATTCGTTGGGGAATTGGGAGCCAGTGGAGGGATTTGCAGAGGGGAGAAGCAGGGGAGTAGCGAGGGGAGAGGTGGATTAGTCGGGCAGCAGAATTGAGGACAGATTGGAGTGGTGCAAGAGAGTTGACGGGGAGGCCACAGAGGAGGGTGTTGCAGTAAGCAAGGCGCGAGATGATGAGGGCATGCACAAGAGTTTTAGTAGATTGGGGGCTGAGGAAGGGACGGATTCTGGAAATGTTTTTAAGTTGGAGGCGACAGGAGGTGGCAAGAGTTTGGATGTGTGGTTTGAAGGACAGGGCAGAGTCGAGAGTTACTCCGAGGCAGCGGATTTCAGGTGCGGGAGAGATCGTGATGCCATTTACCATAATTAGATAGATCGGGTAGGGAAGATGCGTGAGATGGAGGAAAGATGAGTTCGGTTTTGTCTACATTGAGTTTTAAGAAACGAGAGGTGAAGAAGGAGGATATGGCTGATAGACACTCCGGGCTTCTGGACAGCAGAGAGGTGACATCTGGGCCAGAGAGGTAGATCTGAGTATCGTCCGCATAGAGGTGGTACTGGAAGCCATGGGACTTTATGAGTTGTCCTAGGCCAAGGGTATAGATGGAAAAAAGTAGGGGCCCCAGGACAGAGCCTTGAGGGACTCCAACAGAGAGAGGGCGGGATGAGGAGGAAGAGTGGGAGTGGGAGACGCTAAATGTGCGATCGGAAAGGTAAGTGGCGATCCAGGACAGGGCAAGGTCTTTGATGCCATGGGAAGAAATAATCTGTAGCAGTAGGCAGTGGTCGACTGTGTCAAAGGCAGAGGACAGGTCAAGGAGGAGGAGGATGGAGTACTGTCTGTTAGCTTTGGCTGTGAGTAAGTCGTTAGTAATTTTGGTCAGGGCAGTTTTAGTGGAGTGGTGGGGGCGGAAGCCAGATTGGAGGTGTCGAGGAGTTAGATGAGAGGTGGGAGGAGAGTTGAGCGTGGACATGCTGCTCAAGGAGTTTGGAAGCAAACGGGAGCAATGATATTGGGCGATAGCTGGGCATAGCAGTTGGGTCAAGGTTTGTTTTTTTGAGGATGGGTGTGATGGTGGCATGTTTGAAGGCAGAGGGAAAGGTACCAGAAGATAGCGATAGGTTGAAGAGATGGGTTAGGGCTGGGATGAGCGTGTTAGTGAGGTTGGGGAGCAGATGGGAAGGGATGGGGTCAAGTGCACAGGTGGTGAGGTGTGATTTGAAAAGCAGATGAGTTAGCTCTCCTTCAGTGATGTTGGAGAGGGAGGCTAGTAGGGAAGGACAGAGGTCTGTTATATGGAGTGGTTGGGGTGGTGGAACAGTAAAGGTTTGCCTTGTTTGGTCGATCTTATTTTTGAAGTAGGTGGCAAAGTCCTCGGCAGAGATGAGGGGAGTTGGAGGTGGCAGTGGTGGGCGGAGGAAAGAGTTGAATGCGCTGAACAGTTGTTTTGGGTTGTAGGATAATGAAGATACAAGGTTTGCGAAATAGGTCTGTTTAGCAGAGGTGAGGGCTATTTTGAAGGCAAGTGTTATGTTTCGGTAGCTGAGGAGTGCAGGTAAAAAAGGCAATACACCAGAGCAGTTGGAATCTATGAGATTGCAGTACCCTGACTAACCACCACAACTAGAGGCAGCCGTGGAGCGTTCCTACGTTGGTCCTAGACGCCTCGTCACAGCCTGAGAAACTAACTACACCTAAAGATAGAAAGAGGAAAGCTATCTGCCCCGGAGCAGATCCCCAAAGAACATAGAAAGCCCCCAAACATGTAATGGCGGTTAGACAAGAAGAAATACTGACACAGACAGAAAATAGTATGAGCAAACGTTGGGGTCCAAACTACCTAAATAGAAAAGGATAGGAAGGGCACTTACTGCAATCCCAAAAAACCCTGAAAAGCACCAACTCTACTAATTTCAAAAACACCTGAGATCACACGACCTCTACCACCTAAATTAGTTCTCTGGTGTAACAAAATCAAAACAGCAGCCACTGAAAAAACTGGAAAAAGCAAATGTACAAACATCAGTGGCTGAACTAAACTGAGAGGGCAAAAGCCCCCGGAGGGGACCCTGAAGGCCCCCACAGAAGTGCAGGACAAAATGCAAAAATCAAGCACAAAAACAAAAAGAAGAAAATGTCTTATCTGTTAGCAGGAGATGAAGACACGACACAGCAGGCTACAAAGGAAACAGGAATCAAGGACTGAGACCAGAACAATTGATCACCGGCAACCCTGATGGGAAGGCGACTCCCTTATATAAGACCAGTCAGTAACACCTGATTCCCAATCCTCACAATCTTCACTGGACAGTCCAGTACCGCTTGTAACCACCAGAGGGAGCCTCTGCTCAGAACTCATTTCAAGTCCATTCACAACAGGCAAGTGTAGCTTGTTTGAAAGCAGTGAAGTCGTCTGGCAGGCGTGTTTTCTTCCAATGCGCTCCGCGACCCTGGATGATTGTCAAAGTTTTTTGGTGAGATTGTTGTGCCAGGGTTGCCTATTGATTCGTCGCACTTTGCCGTGCGTGAGAGGGGCGACTGAGTCTATGGCAGATGTGAGGGTGGTGTTATAGAAAGCAGTGGCGCTGTCTGTGTCGTGGAGTGAAGATATGGAGGACAGAGGTAGAAGAGAATCTGAGAGTCTGTGAATGCCTAGGTGTGCGAGGTTTCTGCGAGGATGTTCCAGTGGCTGAACATAGAGGGCCGGTGAAGAGGACAGGGATGAGAAGGTGAGTAGGTGGTGGTCAGATAGGGGGAGGGGAGAGGTTGTGAAATTAGATAGGGAGCAGAGGCGGGTGAAGATGAGGTCTAATGTATGTCCGTCTGTGTGGGTGGCTGTGGAGGACCACTGAGTAAGTCCAAAGGATGAAGTACGTGACAGGAGTTTGGAGGCTGCTGGCTGGCAGGTGTCAGTAGGGATATTAAAGTCACCCATGATGATGGTGGGGATGTCAGAGCAGAGAAAGTGAAGAAGCCAACTGGAGAAGTGGTCAATGAAGGCAGTGGCTGAGCCTGGTGGTCGGTATATGACGGCCATTTGGAGATTAGAGGGAGAGTAGATACGGACCGAGTGGACTTCAAAGGAAGGAAGGATGAGGGAGGGTGGGGGTTGGATAGGATTGAAGGAGCAGTTATTAGAGAGAAGGAAACCCACGCCTCCACCATGTCTGTTGCCAGAGCGAGGAGTGTGGGTGAAGTGGAGGCCACCGTAATTCAGTGCAGCAGGGGAGGCCGTGTCATGGGGCGTCAGCCAGGTCTCAGTGAGGGCTAGGAAGGAGAGGTTGCGGGAGGTAAAGAGATCGTGGGTCACGTGGAGCTTGTTGCAGATGAAGCGGGCGTTCCAGAGTGCTCCAGAGAGAGGAAGCTGGGGGGTAGGGGTCAGTGGCACAGGTTTTAAGTGTGAGGGATTGCGGTAGTTTCTCTTACTGTGAGAAGTGTAGGGGTGAGGATTAGTGGGATGTATGGGGCAGGGGGGCCAGGATTTGGGGATATGTCGCCAGCAGTGAGAAGAAGCAGAGAAAGGGAAAGCAGATGGGTGAAGGAGAGTGAGCGGCTTACGTTATATTTTAGTGGGAGAGGTCTGAGGTTAAGAAGCAGGTCTGCAGATGAGGAGATGTGGGGGGTAGGAGAGAGGGGAAGACAGTTATTTGGTTCGAGCTTACAGGGGTTTGGGGTAGCGAAGGAGAGTGAAGATTAGTGGAGCACAAACGGTAAGGGCAAATGTGAACATGGTTAAAGAGCAGGGTAAAAGAAAGGCAAGTAAAAATAGAAGACATAGATTAGTCTTACCTTCTGACCGATTTCTGGACTATTTCTGGATATATTTCTGATGTAACACTTCAAAGATGTCACACTTAAAATGATGTCACATCTGACCAAGGCCATATCTGACCTGCTTCATTCAACTTATACCATTGAAATGTCCAAGAAATGAAGCCAGGTGAGAGAAAGAGAGGGGAGGAGAAAGGAACAGGAGGAGAGTTCACAGCAGGGAGCAATTAACAGATTGCAGTTAATAGAACATTTGCCTAGCATCACAGATGAAGAAAGACAGATTAAGATGGAGGTATAGGCTTATGAGTGAGGGTCACAGACAAATCAATATGTATTCAGTAAATCTGAAGTATGCTACATGGAATTAAACTCAGGGAAAAAGCAGCAGCGTACCAGTTAAACCAGAAAAAGGAGTACATAGGATTCTGGGGTGCAGTGGGTATTCTGGATAGAGAGGTGGTTCAGACGTACCAGTTAAAACAGAAAAAAGGAGTACATAGGATTCTGGGGTGCAGTGGGTATTCTTGATAGAGAGGTGGTTCAGACATACCTGTGGATGAAAGTAGATGGATCAGGACACGACAGCATGAAGGGGAATATACCATGCGCTATCTTTCTGGATATATTTCTGATGTAACACTTCAAAGATGTCACACTTAACCCCTTACTGCCATCAGACGTACTATCCCGTCCATGGTACCTGGGCCCGTATGACCATGGACGGGATAGTACGTCCCGTGCGATCGGACGCGCTCCCGGGGAGCGCAGCCGATCGGGCAGGTTTCAGCTGATTATCACAGCTGACCCCGGCACTATTTGTCAGGAGCGGTCACGGACCGCTCCCGGCACATTAACCCCTGGCAACCGCGATCAAACATGATCGCGGTGTACCGGGGGCACAGGGAAGCATCGCACAGGGAGAGGGCTCCCTGCGTGCTTCCCTCAGACCCTCAGAACAGCGTGATGTGACCGCGCTGTTCTGAGGGCATCCCCCTGTAGGACCCCGGATCAAGATGGCCGCGTGTTTCTTCCGGGTCCTGCAAGGAGGCGGCTTCCTCAGTGGCTGCTGAGAGCAGGCGCTGAGAAAGCCTGCAGCACTGCCTGTCAGATCGCTGGTCTCACAGAGTGCTGTGCACAGTGTCAGACCACGATCTGATATATACAATGCGCGCTCCCTGAGACCCTCAGAGCAGCGCGATGTGTAGCGCTGTCTGAGGGTCCTTCCTCCCTGCAGGACCCGGATCCAAGATGGCACCGGGTCCATCCGGTCCTGCAGGAGGCAGCTTCCTCAGTGCCTGCTGAGAGCAGGCACTGAGAATCCTGCAGCGATGCCAGAGCGATTGCTGGTGTGACAGAGTGCTGTGCACACTGTCACACCAGCGATCTGACCCTATAGAGTGATGTCCCACCCTGGGACAAAGCATAAAAGTTAACAAATAAAAAAAAATTTTTAAAAAAATCATAAAAAAAAAAATATTCCCCAAAAAATTCATTTTTTCCTGTAAATAAAAAAACCAAAACAATAAAAGTACACATATTTGGTATTGCCGCATCTGTAACAACCCCCCTATAAAACTGTCCACTAGTTTACCCCTTTAGTGAACCTCTTAAAAAAAAAAAATCAATGCTTTATCATCATACCGCCGAACAAAAAGTGGAATAACACGCGATCAAAAAGACCGATATAAATAAACATGGTACCGCTGAAAACGTCATCTTGTCCCACAAAAAACGAGCCACCACACAGCATCATCAGCGAAAAAATAAAAAAGTTATAGCTCGCAGAATAAAGCGATGCAAAAATAATAGTTTTTTACATAAAATTGGTTTTATTCTATAAAAGCGTCAAAACATAAAAAAATTATATAAATGAGGTATCGCCATAATCGTACTGACCTGAAGAATAAAACTGCTTTATCAATTTTACCACACGCGGAACGGTATAAACGCCTCCCCCAAAAGAAATTCATGAATTGCTGATTTTTGTTCATTCTAACCTCCCAAAAATCTAAATAAAAAGCGATCAAAAAATGTCACATGCTCAAAAATGGTACCAATAAAATGTCACCTCGTCTCGCAAAAAATAAGACCTCACATGACTCTGTGGGCCAAAATATACAAAAATTATAGCTCTCAAAAATGTAGTGATGCAAAAACTATTTTTTGCAATAAAAAGCGTCTTTTAGCGTGACAGCTGCCAATCATAAAAACCCGCTATAAATAGTAAATCAAACCCCCCTTTATCACCCCCTTAGTTAGGGAAAAATAATAAAATTAAAAAAAAGTATTTATTTCCATTTTCCCATTAGGGTTAGGGTTGCGGCTAAAATTAGGGTTAGGGTTGGCGCTAAAGTTAGGATTAGGGTTAGGGTTGGGATTAGGGTTATGGGTGTGTTAGGGTTAGGTTTGTGGTTAGGGTTGGGACTAGGGTTAGGGGTGTGTTGGGGTTAGGGTTGGAGTTAGAATTGGGGGGTTTCCGCTGTTTAGGCACATCAGGGGCTCTCCAAATGTGACATGGCGTCTGATCTCAATTCCAGCCAATTCTGCATTGAAAAAGTCAAACGGTGCTCCTTCACTTCTGAGCTCTGCCATGCGCCCAAAAGTAGTTTACCCCCACATATGGGGTATCAGTGTACTCTGGACCCCATGAGTTATTGTGCAATTTGTCTTATTTCTTCTGTTACCCTTGGGAAAATAAAAGACTGGGGGTAAAAATATCATTTAAAAAAAAAATGATTTTTTTTTGTTTTTACGACTGTACGTTATAATCTTCTGTGAAGCACTTCGGGGTTCAAAGTGATCACCACACATCTAGATAAGTTCCTTGTGGGGTCTATTTTCCAAAATGGGGTCACTTGTGGGGGGTTTCCACTGTTTAGGCGCATCAGGGGCTCTCCAAATGCGACATGATGCCCCCAGACCATTCCATCAAAGTCTGCAATCCAAAACGTCACTACTTCCCTTCCGAGCCCCGACGTGTGCCCATAAAGTAGTTTTCTCCCACATATTGGGTATCAGCGTACTCAGGACAAATTGGACAACAACTTTTGGGGTCCAATTTCTCCTGTTACCCTTGTGAAAATAAAATATTGGGGGCGAAAAAATCATTTTTGTAAAAAAAAAAAGGATTTTTTATTTTTACGGCTGTACGTTATAAACTTCTGTGAAGCACTTCGGGGTTCAAAGTGCTCACCACACATCTAGATAAGTTCCTTGTGGGGTCTATTTTCCAAAATGGGGTCACTTGTGGGGGGTTTCCACTGTTTAGGCACATCAGGGGCTCTCCAAATGCGACATGACGCCCCCAGACCGTTCCATCAAAGTCTGCAATCCAAAACGTCACTACTTCCCTTCCGAGCCCCGACGTGTGCCCATACAGTAATTTTCTCCCACATATTGAGTATCAGTGTACTCAGGACAAATTGGACAACAACTTTTGGGGTCCAATTTCTCCTGTTACCCTTATGAAAATAAAATATTGGGGACGAAAAAATCATTTTTGTAAAAAAAAAAAAAGATTTTTATATTTTACGGCTGTACGTTATAAACTTCTGTGAAGCACTTCGGGGTTCAAAGTGCTCACCACACATCTAGATAAGTTCCTTGAGGGGTCTAGTTTCCAAAATGGTGTCATTTGTTGGGGTTTCCACTGCTTAGGCAGATCAGGAGCTCTCCAAACACGACATGGCGTCCAGCCAATTCTGTGTTGAAAAAGTCGAACGGCGCTCCTTCCCTTCCAAACTCTGCCATGCACCTAAACAGTGGTTTACCCCCACATATGGGGTATCAGCGTACTCAGGACAAATTGCACAATAACTTTTGGAGTCTTGTTACCCTTGGGAAAATAAAAATTGGGGTGAAAAGATCATTTTTGTGGAAAAAATATAATTTTTTTAATTTTACGGCTCTACGTTATAAACTTGTGTGAAGCACTTGGGGTTCAAATTGCTCACCAAAGATCTAGATAAGTTCCTTAGGGGGTCTAGTTTCCCAAATGGGGTCACTTGTGGGGGGTTTCCACTGTTTAGGCACATCAGGGGCTCTCCAAATGCAACATGGCGTCCAATCTCAATTCCAGCCAATTTTGTTTGGAAAAAGTCAAATGGTGCTCCTTCCATTCCGAGCTCTGCTGTGCGCCCAAACAGTGGTTCCCCCCCCCACATATGGAGTATCAGCGTACTCAGGACAAATTGTACATCAATTTTTGGTCCAATTTCTCCTGTTACCCTTGGGAAAATAAAAAATTAGTGACTAAAAGATAATTTTTGTGGGAAAAAATAGGACTTTATTTTCATGCCCGGGCATTATAAACTTGTGTGAAGCACTTGGGGGTTCAAAGTGCTCACCAAAGATCTAGATAAGCTCCTTAGGGGGTCTAGTTTCCAAAATGGGGTCACTTGTGGGGGTTTCCACTGTCTAGGCACATATGGGGCACTGCAAACGGAACATGACCCCCATCAACGTCTGCATTCCAAAACGTTACTACTTCCTTTCCAAGCCCTGTCGTGCGCCCAAACAGTTTCCCCCCCCCACATATTGGGTATCAGCGTACTCAGGACAAATTGGACAGCAACTTTTGGGGTCCAATTTCCTTGGGAAAAATCAAAAATTTGGGACTAAAAAAAATCATTTTTGTGGAAAATAGTTTTTTTTTTTCACACCCAGGCATTATAAACTTTTGTGAAACACTTGGGGGTTCAAAGTGCTCACAACAGATCTAGATAAGTTCCTTAGGGGGTCTAGTTTCCAAAATGGTGTCACTTGTGGGGGGTTTCCACTGTTTAGGCGCATCAGGGGCTCTCCAAACACGACATGGCGTCCAATCTCAATTCCAGCCAATTTTAGTTTGAAAAAGTCAAACGGCGCTCCTTCCCTTACGAGCTCTGCCGTGTGCCCAAACAGTGGTTTTCCCCCACATATGGGCTATTGGCGTACTCAGGAGAAATTACACAACAACTTTATCTGTCCATTTTCTTCTTTTACCCTTGTGAAAATAAAAAAAAGTTTGTAATAGATCATTTTTGTGGCTAAAAAGTTAAATATTCATTTTTTCCTTCCACATTGCTTCAGCTCCTGTGAAGCACCTGAAGGGTTAATAAACTTCTTGAATGTGGTTTTGAGTACCTTGAGGGGTGCAGTTTTTAGAATGAAGTCACTTTTGGGTATTTTCTGCTATATAGACCCCTCAAAATGACTTCAAATATGAGGTGGTCCCTAAAAAAAATGGCTTTGTAAATTTTGTTGTTAAAATGAAAATCGCTGGTCAACTTTTAACCTTATAATTTCCTAAGAAAAAAAAATTGGGTTCCAAAATTGTGCTGATGTAAAGTAGACATGTGGAAAATGTTATTTCTTAACTATTTTGTGTGACATATTACTCTGTTTTAAGGGAATAAAAATTCAAAGTTTGAAAATTGCAAAATTTTCAAAATTTTTGCCATATTTGCGGTTTTTCAAAAATAAACGCAAGTTATATGGAAGAAATTTTACCACTAACGTGAAGTACAAAATGTCACGAGAAAACAGTCTCAGAATCGCGAAGATCCGTTGAAGCGTTCCAGAGTTATAGCCTCATAAAGAGACAGTGGTCAGAATTGTAAAAATTGGCCCGGTCATTAACGTGCAAACTACCCTTGGGGGTTAAGGGGTTAAAATGATGTCACATCTGACCAAGGCCATATCTGACCTGCTTCATTCAACTTATACCATTCCACCTATATTGGACAGGACAGAAAAGAATACTTTCTGCAATCCAGCAAAACCCTAGGAAAAAATTCCAACACTTCTGATTCCAAAAAATACTGAGACCACACGATCTCTCCCCACTATATCAGAACTCTGGTGTAAACAGGTAGTTACCAAGCAGCCACTGAAATAACAGGGACTGAACAAATGAACCGAGATAAATGAGAAACAGAGACCAGCGCAGGCCCCAGCATGGGGATGCGGCTAACCTCACTCAGCAGGCAGAAAAAAACAAAAGAAAACAAAACCACAGAAACAAGCAGAAAATAACTTATCTGAAAGTTGCAGGAGACAGCAGAAAGAAAGCTGGCTTCCAAACTGGACCAGGAAGATCGCCGGCGAGGATCATGGGAAAGTTATTCCCTTAAATCTCACCAGTCATCACTCCCAGTTTGCCAATCGTCCGCAGCTGAATCCTCAGCTGAAGGGCCTCTGTCAGTCAAGGTAGCTTCATTAATTTCAACAGCCATCAGAGGGAGCCCCAACTCAGAATCCAGAGCATTCACAACAGAGGAGCCTGGGAGGCACTGGAGAGCAGGAAAAAGCCAGCGGCTTCGAGAGAGAAAGGACAGGGGCTCAGTTAACTCAGGGAAAGAACGGTACCGAGCGGAGCGAGGAGAAGGCACAGCGCTGACACCAGCAGCCACCGTGGCTGTGGCCTGTACGCGGCTACCTGTGGCTGCCACTGTTCCACTCCATATTGCGGCTGTGGTCTGTGCACTGCCACCCTCCACTGCCCCACTCCGCATCGCGGCTGAGGCCTGTGCGCTGCCACCCGCTTTCTGCCACTGCCCAGCTCGATCCCGCAGCTGCGGCCTGTACGTCAGGATCCGTGGCTGCCACCACCTCACCTCCGAGAGGGGTGGTCCCAACGCTGGGGAACTCTTCCAGGGCCTGTTGCACCCCTTCCGCACCTGGGCGTAGGAACGCCCGAAGCCTTTGACAGCTCCTCGTTGGCTGGGTCCAGCGGCTGAGACACCCTCGGACACCTCTCGGACAACAGCTCTGCCGGACGTCAGAGAAGGATAAGTGACACTCCGTTAACTGTTCATTATAGTTCTAGGAATTGTAGACGGCCATATCGTGGCCATATAGTCATTGGCACCTGCCGAGTAGTCATTTACCAAGTTATTTGTGTATTATTGTCTACCTTCCCTGCGAGGAGAAATATTGTCAGCTTACCAGCTATCCATATAACCCCTATATAAAGGTTAAATTTAAGTTTGCTCCGTCTCCGGCTCGTCACTGCAATCCACGTACTTGCGAATACCATACCAGCACCTTACAGTCAGTGTCCCAAACCAGTAGCCACGAACCTTGTCGGGTGACGTCCTCTCTGAGTCCGCTTGCTCCCTGATGGCTACCTTTTCGGAGAAGATAACTGTGGCTTGTAGCGGAAGCACCAAAAGGTGCCCCTGCCTCCGTCTTGCTAGCTGAGTCTAGTGATTTCTCCACTAGTCTCAGGGCCGGTACCCCACTGCGACCTGGTCTCTCTACTATTGGATCGGGCCCCACGGATGGACTACTCACTATCCGTGCCCCTAGGACCGCTTCTATCCTTCTGGAAGCTTCTTTCTGCCTCGTGCTTAATTCTATTTTTCTCTGTCTGGGGCCAAGCTCCTCTCAGCTTGAGCTCCCCTCACACTCTGACCCTACAGTCTTGTTCCCGCTCTCTAACCTTCACCCCCCTTCCTTCTACTTTCTTCACCCACTTCCCAACATCCTTTCCTACCCAGCCTGGGATGAGACCATCCTCCTGTAGGGTACGTCCAGGGTGCCCGGCTGCTATAGTCTGTGTTGGGTGCAGGTGTTAGAGTCCTGGGTGGTGCTCCCTCAATACCTGAGAGTGGAGTATCACACCTCTGGATGAGGTGCAATACCTCTGTGGCGATTGAACCCTCAGGGGTGCCACACAAGATACCGATTGCACAATAATTAGAGAAGCGGTGGCTATTACGTCCAGTGACTTCCAGGTTAAGAGACTATTATTCTGCCTTACATAGGTCTAGAACCAGTAATTCTGTAGATGAGGTAGTCAAATTCCTGGCAGATATTCCACTCCCTACACTGTCCCATCGAGAATTCGGACATGTTAGAAGCTGAATTTTCTATTGATTAATTACAATTGGCTGTCTCTGACTATGGCGCTGAATAATGTGCCTGGTCACGATGGACTCCCAACTGAGATTTACAAAAGATATGGAGCAACGTTACCCCTGATTTTGCTAACCACTCTGGACTCTGCCCTTCAGGCTAATCACCATGAAACTGGTTCAGTTTATATATTAATAAACTGTGATTATAGGCAGCAGTTAAACTGACCACCGCATACAGCATGCCAGACTGATGTGGTTTCTTGTGTGAGAATAATGTATAGGCTAGAAACCTGGCTGCATGAATCATGGGTGACCGTCATATAGATTTTTGGAAGTGTTTGGTACTTGAGTAATAGAGCAGTGAAATTCTGTGTCATTCTGGAATTGTTCAGAAGTTAATCAAGCATTTTATCTAACCATTAACTTAGGCCTCTTTCACACATCCGTTTTTCGCCGTCAGGCACGATCGTTTTTTTCCTATTGACTTACATTAGCGCCGGATCGCGCCGCATGGCCAAGCGGTTCGATCCAGCTAATTGTCTCATTCCGGCGTCTGGAAAAAACGGCAACTGTAACGTTTTTTGTCTCCGGCAATAAAAGCCGGAAGCACTTCGGCTTTATGTCACAATGAAAGTCTATGAGCGCAGCAATGCGCCGATCCGACTAAAGCCGGATCCGGTTTTTTGTCTGAGCATGCTCAGAGTAGCCCAGCCCACAGCAAACATATATAAACCATGCCTGCCAGTAGGACCTTCAGCCATTACCATGCAGCCGGCAAAGAAGAGAGGAGCCAGCCACAGGAGAAGGCAGGAGGAGGATAGAGCAGCAGCAGCACCACCACCAGCCCAAGAAATGGATCCTGGGATTGAGCTGGAGAGTATGGGAGCAGACGGCAGATATCACACACAACCCCTTTCAGCCAGGGCCATGCAATATCAATATATTCATGGCCTTTTTTTCTCTTTATTCCACAGCAGAGGCCGCCCGACAGCAGCAGCAGCACCGCCACCACCAGCCCAAGAAATGGATCCCGGGATCGAGCTGGAGAGTATGGGAGCAGACGACAGACGGTAAATATCACACACAACCCCTTTCAGCCAGGGCCATGCAATATCAATATATTCATGGCAGTTTTTTCTCTTTATTCCACAGTAGAGGCCACCCGACAGGAGCAGCAGCAGCACCACCACCAACACCAGTCATGCAGTCCGGCCGGCAGCAGGACACCACGTCTTCTTCTTCTGGGAGCCCTCCCTCGCATCGTCAGTGTTTACAGGTAAAAATTTTTTTTTTTTTTTAATTCACAATGCATCTTTGTGATAGATCTATTAATTGCATTATTTTTTATTTATACCAGGAAACTGAAGCTGAAGAGGAGCTCCCAGAAGAAGAACGAAGGGGTGGAGAGATACCCAGGAATGGGCTCGCAATTCGTAAGTTTCCTGCATGCATCGCAGAAACACAACATCACACTACACACAACACATAGAAAACAATGTAGTACAGACATCACACTGCACCCAACACATATGCCTACATCCAAGCTGTAAGGAAAGGGATGCCGCCATTTTGTATAGGGCCTATACCAGCCTCCATTTTGTCGGTTCACAGAGCCACAAATTGCTAACTACACAGGGCCTATTAGCATATTCAGTACGACCAGTTTTGATGTCCACTATGAATCAATAGGGCTTTAACATGCTAATTGATTTAGGCCAGTGTCTGAATAAGATGGTCAGTCATATGTTAAATGGCTCAAACTTAAGCCAGTATTTCCCGCTCCATATGAATTGCAGGCCAGTTAATATGCGTGCTTCAAAGCAAAGGGGAAGGGCCTAGCAGACTTAAGAACTGTAGCATGGACAGGCTGGATTCATTCCATTCTCTCACAGCAGCAAGAAACACATGGGACAGATTTGATTTGCCTTGCCAAATGGAGCCGCAGCACATGCTGTGGGGACTGTCCAGCAACTGAAGACTTACCTGGGGTGGCAAAGCTCCTGCCTTCCCATGACCATACTACCCGGTAATATTGATCTATAGCTTATACCTTTAAGCCTTGTACATTATCGTTGTATTTTTACTCTGACTGCAATTCCATTGTAATTACGTTGTATAGCTTTACTGTATATTTCTGTAATTATCTAGTGCGCCCTTAAGGCAATTAAACCATAAAAGTAATCTTGGGCTGATGCTTTTACTCTGATCACGAATCTTAGAATACCCATTGGGTAACAGGACACCCTCCCCGGCGGCCATTTGCTCTAGGTGCAGTTCCCTTACTGACCTGAGAGACAAAGGGGGCGCCGGAGAGCTGTACCTGTGGAGTTACGTCCCATTGGTGACGTGGGAGGAAGGGGGTCGTCCCTCACATTTGGTAGCGGCGGCGGGATCAGAAGCTGTGATACCCGGGCAACCGTGTGGCGGTCGGCTTAGTTCCTCACAATTGGTGGCAGCGGTGGGATCAGATTAATAGTGTGCGTGGGACCCCTACTCCCAGACACTAGAGACTACCAGCGGTAATTTCACTGCTGGGGTCTTAAGGTCAGCCCAGCACTAGACGGTCAGAGTGTAAATATAATAAGTTGTGTGCAAGGTCAGGGTTGCAGCTGTGTCAGTAACCAAAGGTTCCCAAGATGGCGGAAGGCACCAGGAGTAGGGCAAAGGGGGAGGCCAATGCTGTGGTCTATGAGGGGTTCGATACCGATGAGGGGGAGCTCAGCCAGGGCTCCCCAAGGAGCCCGACCCCCGTGCTCAGTCTCACAGTGGACTGTCCACCCCCTGCCCATCCCAGCCTGTCCAGATCGGAGGCCCTTTTCCAAGCGGCTATGGCACAGCTCGAGGCTGGTAATGACGCCGCCTATGACAGACTCCTGGTGGCGGCAGAGAAAGCAGCAGAGCGTGAGCAAGCAGCGGCAGAAAGAGCAGAGAGAGCAGCGGAGCGGGAGCATACAGAACGCCGTGAAGCTACGGAGCGCCGGCACCGACTGGAGATGGCTCAGCACGGGCCCCCGCTGGACGCACCAGGCCCACCGGAGACAAGGGCTTCCAAGGTCCGGGCGGAGGACTTTCCCTTACTTGAAAAGGATGGAGACCTGGATTCCTTTCTGCTTGCTTTTGAGAGGACCTGTGTAAGGTTCTGTGTACATGTTCCTGAAACTCAGTTTTTCCGTCAGCCATTTTACTTTCTGTCTTGCTGCAGCTGTCTTGCCCTCAGTCAATATGGAGTTTCCAGCTTGCATGTTCCCGCCCTGATTCTCTCCCTCTTGCTTCTTAAGCAGCCACAGCTGAGCAATCAGTGCTTCAGAATCAAGCCTGCAGTGAACCTGTGACCTGACTCCTGGAAGCCTTGGACCTTGTACTCCAGTTATTTCCTATTGTGGAACTTTGGAATACTCGTGGATAGTGTTGAGCGATATTGCTCGATATCTAAAAATATCGTATCGAAATTGTATCACCGATAGCACTAAATATCGTCGATATCCGATTTCGATAGCGGAAGTCCCATGTAAGTCTATGGGAACAAAATATTGAAATTAAAAAAAACCTTTATTTCCTTGTAAACACTAAATATACACACATAGAATACATATATATATATACATGTCATTGTGACATATATATATATACATATATTTATAGTTTATACACTTCTACATAGTAAAATCGACTCTAATTCAATTGCCGGGTAGAGACGTGACATACCTCATAGAAGTCGACGGGCTCGGTGCCGAGTACCCCAAAAACCTCTGGCTCTGTGCAACTCAACTTGGGCGTCACGAACAGGATTCTGTAGCTCGCTATAAGCGAGTCCTGTGTGCCTGAATTGCACTGGTTTTGTGCTTGAGAATTGCTAAAATCATCAGAGAATGTATTTGCCATTTTTCCGCCATATCTGCGTCACGACGAGGCACTGGTGAAGAAGAAGGGCGTGCTCTTCGTGGGTGTCACTCACTCAGTGGCGTGAAAACGATGGCCGACCACTCTAAATGGTACTGCAATGTAAGATCGTGCCCCACAGCTCTTCAGTTCCGCCTCCTCATCCTCCTCAGTGTGCGGAAACTAACACGAAGGTCCCGCCTCACTACAAAAGAGGGGCCCTCTCCAGATGCTAATGACACATGTGACTTGGCAGAGATGGCTAATGGACACGACGAGCAGAAGTGGGAAGGGATGGAGCAGTCAGAGCTCTCCCCCACGGAAGCGACCCGATCGCCACAGAATCACCGTTGGGCACCCGGCCTGTAAACCCTCCTACGCTGCAAGAAGCAGAGGATACCCTAAGAGGCCTGGCCCGGCACCGGGAGGAGGTCGCCAGGATGGAAGCGAGCTGGCGTGCCCTAAAAATAAACTTGGAGCGGCGCCAATCCCTCTTACCTGAAGTGTCTGTACCGGAAGTTGAGGCACCCGTTCTAGTAGAGGAGTCCTTGCAATGTGATCCGGTTGACGTTGTCGCAGTGGAGGCACCCGTTCCTGCAAAAACCGCAGCAACATCAGCAGCACCCAGATCCCGCTGTCTGCCCCCGTCGCTGAGACAGAAGAAGCGACACCCGTCCTCATGGAGGAGGCCGCGCAGGCACCAGAGCACTACCTGCCTGTACCGGAGCCCCGACTGTCATCTGATTTAGAGCCGTCTGCTTCCTCCGCAGGGGAGCGCCGCCAGGACTGGGGGGGCGACAGGAGAGCTGCCGCAAACCGGACACTGTAAGCTGCAGTGGAGTGGTGGAGACATGGAGCAGCTGATGGAGGAGAATTTCAACCGGCGTCAGGAGGAAGAGTGGAGACGTTGGGAGAGAGAAGCAGAGCGACAAAGGGAGCAGCGAGAATCCCTAAAACTTCGCCAACGTCACCTGGAGAAGGACCGGGCAGATAAGGACCGGATGAGAAAGGATAAAGGAACCCTGAGTGAGCCGCGGCGTAAGGGTGCAGTACGGAACTTTAAATTGAAAGGTGGTTGGGGCTTCATCAAGGAGCCTGGACTTTATTTAGAAGTCTTTGTGACCCGGCGGGACGTGGAGGCTCACCTCCCAGAAGGACACCCGGGGAGGGACCTGTTGCCAGGAGACTTGGTGACTTACACCCGACACTGGGGTTACAATGGGTGGTACGCCCTAAATGTTACCAGGTGCGACCCCTACTCCCCAGTGTGTGAGGAACCTGTGAGACCCTCGAAGCCTTCAGCCTCCCACATCCAGGCCTCTGCAAAAGTGCCCACCCCACGCCGTAAATCTCCCCAGCCTCCCTCAGTGGTCTCCTCAGCAGACCCACCCATGGACATGATATCGATACGTGGCCCGTACCCGGCGCTGTTAGGCCCCCTGGGGTTCGTACAGTCCGGGACATAGGGTTCCAGACCCGGAGGGAGATGAAAGAGGTGGCCACACAGACCCAGATAGCGGGTCACGACGTCACTGTACAGGCCACACGACGTCATCAGGTCCTGGTGGTCCTTGGTGCCTCGGATGTTTGGCAATCTCAAGAAGAGTACCAGGTGGTACCTGGAAGAGGCCAGCCAAAGAAGTCTAAATAACCCGGACAGGGTCCCTGTATGTAAATAGTTAAATTGTTTATGTACCCGGACGGGTGAATGTTCCTAAAAAAGTTTTTTAATTTAATAAAAAAAAAACAAAACACAGTTTTCATTTCTTTTATTACTGTCTCATCCTGCGACGCCATCGATCTCCTGTAAAAAAAATGAAAAAAAAAAAAAAAAGTATACCACCTGACCGACACAGTCCATAGTAACGAGTGTCCCACGACGATCCAGCTCTGCTACATCAGAATGACAGGCAGAGCCTGTCATCCCGGCGCAGCACAGCTGATTACCTGCTTCCCCGGCGGTGACGTCATCGGACTGACTGCTTTACGGCCGGGATTACCCTGCAGTCACTGCAGTTATCGCGAACAACTGCATGTGACCGCCAGGGAGAAGATAATGGCGGCCATCAAGCAGTCCAGGACGTGACCGCCGGAGATCTTCTGCCAGGTAAGTGCTGCTGACTCCTGACAGACCCGACCGACGGACACTCACAGTGACAGTGACAAATCCGATTCCGGTATTCGATAAGACGAAAATATCGAAACGAATTATCGAAAGGCCGATAGAGCTAATATCGGCCGATAGCCGATATTTGCATTATCGTATCGCTCAACACTACTCGTGGACTTTGGAACCTTGCTATTTGATAAATCCACGTTTGCATGGACTTATGGTAACAGAGAAGAGATCCTGAACCTGTTGTGAGAGTGATTGCTGAGCTTAAGTTACTCTGGCCTGCTGTGTCTCCTGCTTTTGTATCTGCAAACTGTGTGACTATTATTGCCACTTGTATGAAGTAATACAAGACCTTCTATATCAAACCTGTGACTCCTGTGTTTTCATCGCACCCAAGCACAAGACACTATATGAACTGTACTCCTTACATTACAAGATTCTGAAGCCAAACGTTAGTGTCTGCTGGGTCTGGAAAGGCTGTGTCTGCTGTAACTGTGGATATCAGATGTCCGGTTGTACTTTCTGTGATGACAGTGGTTGTGACTTCTCACAACCATTCCAGGTGAGCAATTCCCTTAAGTTTTTTTTTCTGCAGTGTTACCACAGGTAAACACTATTGGTTTTTTTTCTTTCCTTTTTTGTGTCTGCTGTAACTGTGGATATCAGATGTCCGGTTGAACTTCTGTGATGATAGTGGTTGTGACTTCTCACAACCATTCCAGGTGAGCAGTTCCCTTAATTTTTTTTTTCTCTCTGCAGTGTTACCACAGGTAAACACTATTGTTTTTTTTTTTTTCTTCTCCTCTCCTTCCAGTACTCCTGTCTTAAAAGATCTGGAAAATGGAGGCCCGCATAAAGGAACTTTGCGGAGTGACTGATAACATCCTTGCAGATTTGCAGACTATAAAAGCCCGTTTTACAAACCTACAGGACCTCACTAATCACAATTTGCAAGTGTTTGGACAGACTGCCCAGGATCTGCGAGCCAGGATTAAGGTTCTAGAGGAGCGAGTCCAGGCTCCTGCCGTAGCCCCGAGTTCTGGGATTCCTAAGTTGCCCCCTTTTCGTTTTGGCGGTGAACGTGAGAAATTCAGGGGATTTATTAATCAATGCAATCTTTTTTTTTCTGCACATGCTTCACAATTTCCCACTGAACGATCTAAAGTGCTTACTATAATTATGTTGCTTACTAACAAGGCTTTGATGTGGGCAAACCCTCTGATTGAGACTGAGGATGAATGTTTGGATCATCTTGATGCTTTCATTTCAGCCATGGGGCAGGTGTTTGATGACCCCAATCGAGGTGCAACAGCTGAAGCAGCCATGTTAGCTTTGCGCCAAGGTAAGCACTCGGTAGCTGAATATGCCTTGGATTTCAGGAGATGGGCCCTTGATACCACCTGGGACAGTTCCGCCAAAAAATCTATTTTTCGAAAAGGGTTATCTCCACTGATTAAGGATGAACTTGCTCGTGCCGACCCTCCCACTGCGTTAGGTGACTTTATTAACTACTGCATCCGTATTGATACTCGTCTGACTGAACGCAGGCAAGAGAGATGGTTCGAAAGCAATCGCACTAACCTTTTCCTACCTTCCTCTCCAGCTAAGGAACCTTTGAGTAGGATCACACAGGAACCTGAACCTGAACCCATGCAGGTAGACTCTTTACAACGACGGGTTAGTGATGCACGCAAGGAACATCGTTTTAAGGAGAATCTATGTTTCTATTGTGGTAAGTCAGGGCACTTCATTATAAACTGCCCCAGCCGTTCTCGTAAGACTACTGCAGCACTCATTCACTGTGAGTGTTGCGAGAGGGGATCTGTTAGGTCCGAGCCTCAGGCTCCAGAGAGATCTGCAGCAACAGATCTTGATTTCTCGGACTTAAACTCCGTTACTTCTGAGGACGTTGACTGTGTAAACGCTGCAATTTTTCAAGTTTCCTCAGCGGTGTCCCAGCTGAGTTGTAAGAAAAACAATTCTCATTGCTTTCTTTCCATCAAACTCTGGGTTGACTCAGCTTGGGTGTCTAGCTCTGCTATGATCGACTCAGGGGCAAGTGGAAATTTTATGGATGTCTCCTTTGCTCTGAAACAGGGGATACGTTCAGTGAAGAAGGCTACTCCAGTACAGATGGAAACTGTGGATGGCTCCCTGCTGACCTCTGGACCAGTGGATCAGGAAACAGAGCCTTTGAGGGTTCTTATGGGTAAAGATCATCAAGAGAAACTGTCCTTTATGCTTATCTCTTCTCCCCACTTTCCCATTATTCTAGGGCTACCATGGCTGCAGGCTCAGAATCCTACCATTAACTGGGAGACCAAGAAATTACACTTTCCAGAGAAACAGATGAGTCCAAAAGTTTCAGCTTGCTCTGTTCCTAAAGGAACCATGTCAGTCCCTGAACTACCAGCTGTATACCAGGACTATGTGGATTTATGTGACAAGAAGAACGCTGACCAGCTTCCCCTCACCGTCCATATGATTGTTCAATTGAATTATTGCCTGGAGCAGAGATACCTTTTGGTAAGATCTACCCCCTGGCGGGGCCCGAGCTAAAGGCTTTAAAGGATTACATAGACGAAAATCTAGCCAAGGGCTTCATACGCCCCTCTTCATCTCCTGCAGGTGCACCCATCTTCTTTGTAAAGAAGAAAGATGGATCTCTGAGACCCTGCGTAGACTATAGGGAACTCAATAAGGTTACTATTAGAAACCGTTATCCATTTCCTTTAATCCCTGAGTTATTGGAGAGAGTGCGACATGCCAAAATTTTCTCTAAACTAGATCTCCGTGGGGCCTATAACTTAGTCCGTATTAGACCTGGGGATGAATGGAAGACTGCATTCAGGTCACGCTATGGACACTTTGAATATCTAGTTATGCCTTTTGGTCTGAGTACCGCCCCAGCCACTTTCCAACACTTGGTGAATGACATCTTCAGGGATCTCCTAGATACATTCGTGGTGATTTATTTGGATGATATTCTAATTTTTTCTAACTCCACAGAGGAACATCATGGACATGTAAGAATGGTCTTGGAACGTCTAAGACAAAATCATCTTTACATCAAACTTGAAAAGTGTGAATTCCATAGGACCGAAATTCAATTTCTGGGGTATGTACTGTCTACACAAGGAATTAGTATGGATGGAAGCAAGACCCAAGCCATCAAGGATTGGCCAAGTCCTAGAAATGTGAAGGAGGTGCAGCGCTTCATCGGGTTTGCCAACTTCTATAGACGTTTCATTAGGAATTTCTCTGAGGTAGTGTCACCTATCACCCAACTTACCCGGAAAGAGTCTAGGTTCTCCTGGACTCCCCAAGCCCAGGAAGCATTTTTCCGTCTAAAAGATAAATTTACCACTGCACCTATCTTAGTACATCCCAACCCCGAACTTGCCTTCATAATAGAGGTGGATGCTTCAGACTGTGCCGTTGGAGCTATACTCTCTCAGAGAACAGGTGAGAAGAATGTCTTGCATCCCTGTGCCTTCTTTTCCCAGCAGTTGTCTTCGGCTGAGAGGAACTACGATGTGGGCAATAGAGAGTTGTTGGCCATTATTGCCGCCTTCAAAGAATGGAGACACCTTCTTCAGGGAGCTGCACAGCAAATAGTCGTCCTGACAGACCATCGTAACCTTGAATTTATCAGGTCGGCTAAGTGCCTGACTCCTCGCCAGGCTCGCTGGAATCTTTTCTTAAACCAATTTAATTTTATCATTTCTTATAGACCAGGATCGCGCAATGGAAAGGCTGATGCACTCTCTAGGATTTATTCAGCAGAGACACGTCCACTTACTCCTCCTAAGACTATTCTTCCTGACTCTAGATTCCTGGGAGTGATTCATAATCAAGACCTACTTAAGGACATCAAGGAAGCATACCATGCGGATTCCTTTTTGGCACAACCCCCAAGGGACGTAAGTCTTGTCTTTAAGAATGGTGTGTGGATTCAGGGACAACGTCTGTATATTCCTGAAACAGTCAGATTAAGAGTATTGCAACTCATTCACGATTCCAAGATAGCTGGGCATAGAGGAATTCTAAAGACACAGGAATTTCTTTCTCGTTTCTTTTGGTGGCCCACTTGCAGGAAGGATGTTTTAAACTATGTCACTTCATGTGAAGTCTGTGCAAGATGCAAAACACCTCGCTCCTCACCAACTGGTCTGTTGCAACCTCTTCCCACCCCGTCCCGCCCGTGGGGATCCATTTCTATGGACTTCATTGTGGAGTTACCAACTTCTCAAGGGAAGAACACCATTCTAGTGGTGGTTGATCGTTTAACAAAAGCAGCTCATTTTATCCCTTGTGTCGGCTTACCCACTGCAAGACAGACATCAGATTTGATGATTAAAAATGTGTTTCGTTTACATGGAGTACCAGATGAGGTTATTTCGGATCGAGGGGTGCAATTCACTTCGAGGTTTTGGCAAAATTTCTGTGCAGCATTGGACATTAAAGTGAACCTTTCTTCTGCTTTTCATCCTCAGACTAATGGACAGACGGAACGAACCAATCAGACCCTGGAGCAGTATCTTCGCTGCTTTATCTGCCACCTACAGGATGATTGGGTGGATCTACTTCCACTGGCTGAGTTCTCTTATAACAACTCTCAGAGCGCCTCCACTAAGCAGTCTCCTTTTTACTCCAATTTAGGTTATCATCCTAATATTCTTCCTCGATTTCCCATAGAAACGCCTTTGCCAGCAGTGGCTGAAAGAATCACGTCTTTACAAAAGAATATGGATCTTCTAAAGGGAAATCTGGAATTGGCTCAGGAAAGGTACAAGAAAGCCGCAGATAAATTTCGTAAACCTGCACCAGCTTTCAAGGTAGGAGACCTGGTCTGGCTGTCAACCAGAAATCTTAAGTTAAGAATTCCATCATCTAAGTTGGGACATAAATACATTGGACCTTATAAAATCAGTAAAATTATAAGTGCTGTCGCTTGTCGTCTTCAACTGCCCAGAACTATGAGAATCCACCCTGTCTTTCACGTATCTCTACTAAAGGCTGCGACACCCAATACGTTTCCTGGACGTTCTTCTCCTTGCCCTGACCCGGTGCTGGTCGATGGTCAGGAGGAATTTGTGGTGGAAAGGATTCTAGATTCCAGGTTGTATAGAAATCAGTTACAATATTTGATTAAATGGCAGGGCTACCCAGTGGAGGACAATTCATGGGAACCAGTCAATAACGTTAATGCTCCTCGCTTGCTCCGTCAGTTTCATCAGAGGTACCCACACAAGCCTGGTCTGAGGTCATCCGGAGGTTGTCCCTAAGGGGGGAGTAATGTAAGGTTCTGTGTACATGTTCCTGAAACTCAGTTTTTCCGTCAGCCATTTTACTTTCTGTCTTGCTGCAGCTGTCTTGCCCTCAGTCAATATGGAGTTTCCAGCTTGCATGTTCCCGCCCTGATTCTCTCCCTCTTGCTTCTTAAGCAGCCACAGCTGAGCAATCAGTGCTTCAGAATCAAGCCTGCAGTGAACCTGTGACCTGACTCCTGGAAGCCTTGGACCTTGTACTCCAGTTATTTCCTATTGTGGAACTTTGGAACACTCGTGGACTTTGGAACCTTGCTATTTGATAAATCCACGTTTGCATGGACTTATGGTAACAGAGAAGAGATCCTGAACCTGTTGTGAGAGTGATTGCTGAGCTTAAGTTACTCTGGCCTGCTGTGTCTCCTGCTTTTGTATCTGCAAACTGTGTGACTATTATTGCCACTTGTATGAAGTAATACAAGACCTTCTATATCAAACCTGTGACTCCTGTGTTTTCATCGCACCCAAGCACAAGACACTATATGAACTGTACTCCTTACATTACAACCTGCCTCCAACATCATCTGTCCCTGGATCAGTGGGCAAGGTACCTGACCCCCCGTTTGAGGGGTAGGTCCCTGGAAGTTTTGGGGGACTTACCTGCCGGGGAGGAGCAGGACTACAACAGCATCAAGCGGGCCCTGATCCAGCACTACAACCTCACCCCGGAGTCGTACCGCAGGAAGTTCAGGAGCCTGCAGCGGGGTTCAAAGGACACCTGGACCGACCACATGCGGGCCCTGCTGAGAGCTGCGGAGCACTGGACCTCGGGTCTAGAGCTCACTACCCGCCAGGAGGTCCAGGAACTGTTTGTCATGGAGCAATTCTTGTGGAACTGCCCAGAGGACCTTCAGCAGTTCCTCCATGACCGGAAACCAAAGGGGGCTTCTGCTACAGCCGCCCTGGCAGACAAGTATGCCAACAACAGGGCGCCGGAGCCAAAGAAGCCTGCCAGCAGCACCTGGAGAGGGGGTAAGCCCAATCCTGCCCCAGCCCCATATCCAGCCCCCAGAGTGCAAGGGGTGTACCCCCGGCTGCCCTCTCCAGGCCAGGAACAGAACCCAGACGTTGTCATAATTGCAATCAGCCAGGACACTTTAAGGCTGCGTGTCCCCAGCGCCAGAAGGCCCCATCCCTGTCTCAGAAACCGACCACTGTTTTGTGTGTGGGAGGGGGTGGTGGGAGGTCCCTAGACAATTACCAACCCGTCACCATCGGCCGCTCAGCGGTCATGGGACTGCGGGACACAGGCGCTGAACGAACCCTGGTACGCCCTGAGGTGGTGTCCCCTCAAGACTTGGTACCTGGGAAAACCCTTTCCGTCTCCGGAATTGGAGGCGTTGAACCGGCACTGCCCGTTGCCAAGGTGTATTTGGACTGGGGCGCCGGGAGGGGGATGCGGGAGGTGGGAGTAACGCCGAATATTCCTGCAAATGTGTTGCTTGGGACCGATTTGGGGCGGCTAGTGTCCCAGTATGTGGCCACTGAACCCCCAAGTTCGGCTCCCCAAGAATGTCATGACTCTACTGTGAATGTTAATGTATTGAATGTGCCTCCAACAGTGGAGGAGGGAGTGAAACCTGATGGTAAGCCATGCACTGACACTACACACACAGGGCTCACAGTGAGGACAGGTGAGGAGGCTGTAGGGGAGAGCTCAGAGGTGGAGGGAGGGGCTGCTATGGGCAGTGTAGGGCCCCTAAGTGAACCCAGCCTGCTGAGTCTAGGGCCCCTGCAGGAAGAGGAACAGGCCATGGGGGAAGGGGGTGTCCCGGGAGAGGAGCCACCAGGTAGGACCCCAGGTCAGGAGTTCCCCACATCCGGGATGTCAGGATGCCAGGGAAGTCTGCCTGACCCGGCGACTTGGTCAGGGGACGAGGGAAGGCAGGCGCTACCGGTGGTCTCAGCGGTCGTGGCCGCTGTTACCAGGAGTGGGAGCGCTGAAGCCCAAGGAGCCTCGCGGAGGTCCGACGGTTTCCCCCTCTCCGACCAAGTGGCTGCCGAGTCAGACAGTAGCCAGGAGACAGATCCCGGGGAACTGACAGAGGACATGGCAGTTTCATCAATTCTTGCCACATCAAGTCAGGGATTTCAGGCAGCGTTGGAAGCTGACACTAGCCTGAAGACTCTCAAGGAGCAGGCGGCACAGCCTCCCCTGGAGTCCGACCGCGAGCGAGTGGTCTGGGACCAGGGACGGCTGTACCGGGTAACGGTCCAGCAGGGTTCACCGGAGGCGTGGCCCAGGGACCGACAGTTAGTGGTACCCCATCCGTTCAGGGCGGAATTGTTGCGGATCGCACACGAGATTCCAATGGCCGGACACCTAGGGATCACTAAAACCAGGGCCAGGCTAGCTCAGCATTTCTACTGGCCCGGAATGAGGACCGAGGTGATAGCCTACTGCCATTCGTGTGACACCTGTCAGAGGGTGGGGAAGGCGGGGCCGCGCCCCAAAGCCCCACTGGTAACTCTGCCCATCATCGAAGAGCCTTTCTCGAGGGTGGCTGTGGATCTCATTGGACCTCTGTCCACTCCCAGCCGCTCCGGGAAATGCTTCATACTAACGGTAGTGGACTATGCCACCCGGTACCCGGAGGCGGTAGCTTTGTCGTCCATTCGGGCCGACAAAGTGGCCACTGCCTTACTGGAGATTTTCTCCAGAGTGGGGTTTCCCAAGGAGATGCTCACCGACCGAGGGACCCAGTTCATGTCGCAGCTGATGGAGTCTCTCTGTAAGCAGGTACAGGTGCAACATCTGGTGGCCAGCCCGTATCACCCACAGACCAATGGCTTGTGTGAGCGGTTCAATGGCACCTTAAAGCAGATGCTGAAGATGTTGGTCGACTCCCACGGGAGAGACTGGGAGCGGTATCTCCCACACCTGCTGTTTGCCTACCGGGAGGTCCCACAGGCCTCAACGGGGTTCTCCCCCTTTGAGCTCCTGTACGGGCGACGTGTACGGGGGCCCCTTGCTCTGGTGAAGGAAGCATGGGAAGGGGATTTAGCCACCCCTGGAGTGTCGGTCATTGAGTATGTCGTGCGCTTCCGGGACCGAATGATGGCCTTGACGCGGCTGGTGCATGACAATATGGCCCAAGCTCAGGCTGACCAGAAGCGATGGTACGACCAGAATGCTTGTGAGCGGACCTACCAGGTGGGTCAAAAGGTGTGGGTACTGGTCCCCGTACCACAAAACAAGCTTCAGGCGGCCTGGGAGGGTCCATACCTCGTGCACGAGCAGCTCAACGCCGTCACCTACCTGGTCACCCTGGACCACGCCCGTGGAAGGAGGAAGGCCTTCCATGTGAACATGATGAAGGCCCATCATGAGCGGGAGGCTTATGCTCACCCAGTGTGCAACCTTCCAGAGGAAGGAGAGGCAGAAACCCTCCTCGATCTGCTCACCCAAGCCAAGGCGGGTGGAACCATCGAGGATGTGGGGGTTGGCCACCAGCTCTCGGAGGACCAACGTTCCCAGCTGGGGGCCACCCTGCACCCCTTTCGGGAGCTGTTCAGCAGCCTGCCCGGAAGGACTGAGGCAGCATGACGTGGACACTGGCAACCACCCCCCAATCCGGCGTTCAGCATATCGGGTCTCTCTTGAGGTGCAGAAGCAGATGCGCCAAGAGATAGACGAGATGCTGAGGCTGAGGGTGATCCAAGCGTCCAACAGCGCGTGGGCTTCGCCTGTAGTCCTCGTCCCTAAAAAGGACCGAACTACGCGGTTCTGCGTGGACTACAGGGGGCTCAACACTGTGTCGGTCACCGATGCGTACCCAATGCTGCGCATCGATGACCTGCTCGACCAGCTGGCCGGAGCCAAGTACCTGACCATCATGGATCTGAGCAGGGGGTATTGGCAGATTCCCCTGACCCCTAGGGCACGGGAACGCTCTGCCTTTATCACCCCATTCGGACTGTACGAGTCCACGGTGATGCCCTTCGGCATGAAGAATGCCCCTGCCACTTTTCAGCGGATGGTCAACACGCTGCTCGAGGGACTGGAAGGGTATGCGACCGCGTACCTGGATGACATTGCCATCTTCAGTCCCACTGGGAGGATCACCTAGAGCACCTGGCGCAGTGCTCGGGCGGATCCAGCGAGCAGGCTTGACCATTAAGCCGGAAAATGCCAGCTGGGTATGAGTGAGGTCCACTACCTGGGACACCGGGTAGGTGGGGGAGCTCTGAAGCCAGAGCCCGGGAAGGTGGATGCCATCGCATCCTGGCCCACCCCCAGGACCAAGAAGCAGGTGATGTCCTTTTTGGGTACTGCTGGGTACTATAGGAGGTTTGTTCCACACTATAGTGCCCTGGCCAAGCCCCTGACAGACCTCACCAAGAAAAGGCTGCCCGTCGCAGTCGACTGGACAGTCGCCTGTGAGACAGCTTTCCAGGCGCTCAAGACCGCCCTTTCTAGTTCTCCTGTACTACAGGCAGCCGACTTCACGCTGCCATTCTTATTGCAGACCGACGCCAGCGACTTCGGCCTCGGTGCTGTGCTCAGCCAGGTTGACACTACGGGCCATGAACACCCCATTTTGTACCTGAGCAGGAAGCTCCTGCCGAGGGAAGTGGCCTATTCCACGATGGAGAAGGAATGTCTGGCAATTGTGTGGGCCCTGCAGCGTCTGCAGCCATACTTGTACGGATGCCAATTCACCATGGAAACAGACCACAACCCCCTCAGCTGGTTACACACGGTCTCTGGGACGAATGGGAGGTTGCTACGCTGGAGCCTCGCTCTCCAACAGTACCACTTCACCATTCGCCACAAAAACGGCAGGGACCATGGTAACGCTGATGGGTTGTCCCGGCAAGGAGAGGGTGCGGTAGGGCGCACGGGGGAACACAGGAATGTGATACCCCCTAGCGCCCTCAAAAGCAGGGAGGTGTAAGGAAAGGGATGCCGCCATTTTGTATAGGGCCTATACCAGCCTCCATTTTGTCGGTTCACAGAGCCACAAATTGCTAACTACACAGGGCCTATTAGCATATTCAGTACGACCAGTTTTGATGTCCACTATGAATCAATAGGGCTTTAACATGCTAATTGATTTAGGCCAGTGTCTGAATAAGATGGTCAGTCGTATGTTAAATGGCTCAAACTTAAGCCAGTATTTCCTGCTCCATATGAATTGCAGGCCAGTTAATATGCGTGCTTCAAAGCAAAGGGGAAGGGCCTAGCAGACTTAAGAACTGTAGCATGGACAGGCTGGATTCATTCCATTCTCTCACAGCAGCAAGAAACACATGGGACAGATTTGATTTGCCTTGCCAAATGGAGCCGCAGCACATGCTGTGGGGACTGTCCAGCAACTGAAGACTTACCTGGGGGTGGCAGAGCTCCTGCCTTCCCATGACCATACTACCCGGTAATATTGATCTATAGCTTATACCTTTAAGCCTTGTACATTATCATTGTATTTTTACTCTGACTGCAATTCCATTGTAATTACGTTGTATAGCTTTACTGTATATTTCTGTAATTATCTAGTGCGCCCTTAAGGCGATTAAACCATAAAAGTAATCTTGGGCTGATGCTTTTACTCTGATCAAGAATCTTAGAATACCCATTGGGTAACAGGACACCCTCCCCGGCGGCCATTTGCTCTAGGTGCAGTTCCCTTACTGACCTGAGAGACAAAGGGGGCGCCGGAGAGCTGTACCTGTGGAGTTACGTCCCATTGGTGACGTGGGAGGAAGGGGGTCGTCCCTCACATTTGGTAGCGGCGGCGGGATCAGAAGCTGTGATACCCGGGCAACCGTGTGGCGGTCGGCTTAGTTCCTCACACAAGCACATAATTTTTTTTTTTTTTTTATAGTCTTCTGAATCTGGTGCTCGGCCAAGAGGTCCTCGCAGTGCCTCCCAGGGTCGTCGGCGTGAGCGACGCGGCGGTCTCCATCGTATAAGTATAACTGTACTTTTTTTTTTTTTTTATTTATTTACATTTTTGTTTTATTTTTTTTCCCTTTTTTTTTTTTTTTACTTGGTAGTCTGGAGGCTAATGTACAGTACAGACCAAAAGTTTGGACACACCTTCTCATTTAAAGATTTTTCTGCATTTTCATGACTATGAAAATTGTAAATTCACACTGAAGGCATCAAAACTATGAATTAACACATGTGGAATTATATACTTAACAAAAAAGTGTGTAACAATTGAAATTATGTCTTATATTCTAGGTTCTTCGAAGTAGCCACCTTTTGCTTTGATGACTGCTTTGCACACTCTTGGCATTCTCTTGATGAGCTTCAAGAGGTAGTCACCGGAAATGGTTTTCACTTCACAGGTGTGCCCGGTCAGGTTTAATAAGTGGGATTTCTTGCCTTATAAAAGGGGTTGGGACCATCAGTTGTGTTGCGCAGAAGTCTGGTGGATACACAGCTAATAGTCCTACTGAATAGACTGTTAGAATTTGTATTATGGCAAGAAAAAAGCAGCTAAGTAAAGAAAAACAAGTGGCCATCATTACTTTAAGAAATGAAGGTCAGTCAGTCCGAAAAATTGGGAAAACTTTGAAAGTGTCCCCAAGTGCAGTTGCAAAAACCATCAAGCGCTACAAAGAAACTGGCTCACATGAGGACCGCCCCAGGAAAGGAAGACCAAGAGTCACCTCTGCTTCTGAGGATAAGTTTATCCGAGTCACCAGCCTCAGAAATCGCAGGTTTACAGCAGCTCAGATTAGAGACCAGGTCAATGCCACACAGAGTTCTAGCAGCAGACACATTTCTAAAACAACTGTTAAGAGGAGACTTTGTGCAACAGGCCTTAATGGTAAAATAGCTGCTAGGAAACCACTGCTAAGGACAGGCAACAAGCAGAAGAGACTTGTTTGGGCTAAAGAACACAAGGAATGGACATTAGACCAGTGGAAAGCTGTGCTTTGGTCTGATGAGTCCAAATTTGAGATCTTTTGTTCCAACCACCGTGTCTTTGTGCGACGCAGAAAAGGTGAACGGATGGACTCTACATGCCTGGTTACCACAGTGAAGCATGAGGAGGAGGTGTGATGGTGTGGCGGTGCTTTGCTGGTGACACTGTTGGGGATTTATTCAAAATTGAAGGCATACTGAACCAGCATGGCTACCACAGCATCTTGCAGCGGCATGCTATTCCATCCGGTTTGCGTTCAGTTGGACCATCATTTATTTTTCAAAGGGACAATGACCCCAAACACACCTCCAGGCTGTGTAAGGGCTAATTGACCAAGAAGGAGAGTGATGGGGTGCTACGCCAGATGACCTTGGCTCCACAGTCACCAGACCTGAACCCAATCGAGATGGTTTGGGGTGAGCTGGACCGCAGAGTGAAGGCAAAAGGGCCAACAAGTGCTAAGCATCTCTGGGAACTCCTTCAAGATTGTTGGAAGACCATTTCCAGTGACTACCTATGAAGATCATCAAGAGAATGCCAAGAGTGTGCAAAGCAGTCATCAAAGCAAAAGGTGGCTACTTTGAAGAACCTAGAATATAAGACATATTTTCAGTTGTTTCACACTTTTTTGTTAAGTATATAATTCCACATGTGTTAATTCATAGTTTTGATGCCTTCAGTGTGAATGTACAATTTTCATAGTCATAAAAATACAGAAAAATCTTTAAATGAGAAGGTGTGTCCAAACTTTTGGTCTGTACTGTATTTTTTTTCTCTTTTTCTTTAACAGGCTTCACAGCGTGCTCCCGACTCTGACGGTGATGAGGGGGGGATCGATGTGGTCAGAGAAAGGGAGCCACTGTGAAACATGGGGGACCGCCGCCATGCTGATCTCATTGTGACTCGTCGGCTCTGGGAGGAAATCTGTTCACTACTCGTGGACCGCTGGGAGGACCTTGATGCTCAGGCCCAGATTGAAGAGCGTAAGTATAAACAGTTCAGGTAGCTGGATGTAAAGCAGTGTTTCCCAAACTCCAGTCCTCGTGGCACCCACGGGTCATGTTTTCAGGATTTCCTTTTGTGCAACACTATGGAAATCCTGAAAATATGACCCGTGGGCAGGGCCGGCTCCAGGTTTTTATGGGCCCCGGGCGAAAGAGTCTCAGTGGGCCCCCTTAACACAGACCACGATTCATGATGCACAGATACTGCAGAGAAATATGGGTATAGCACAACGCCAAACACTTCTCTTCTTCCATTACATGACTGATACCTATTGTAAATTGTACAATAGCTCAAAAACCGCCAAATCCTCACAGCGCACAGTACAGACTGGACAGTACAGTCCTCCATACAATATTATGGGCACCACATAGTCTCCCCCTCATCACCCATATAATACCCCATGCAGGATGTCACCCCTCCATCCCCCATATAATGCTCCATACAGAATACTGGACCCAATATAATGCTCCACACAGGATACTGGACCACATATAATGCTCCATATAAAATATGGAGCTCTCCTCTACACTGTGCTGCATTCTGCACTGTTACGGCTCAGGAAAGGGCGCTGTGGAAAGACTCCCCATTATCATTATCATTGCCTGCCCATTATCATCATCATTGCCTTCCCATCATCATCATTGCCTGCCCATCATCATCATCATTGCCTCCCCATCATCATCATCATCATTGCCTCCCCATCATCATCGCCTCCCCATTATCATTGCCTCCCCATCAACATCATCATTGCCTCCCCATTAATATCAACATCATCATTGCCTTCCCATTATCATTGCCTTCCCATCATCATCATTATCATTGCCTCCCCATTAATAATATCATCATCATTGCCTTCCCATTATCATTGCCTCCCCATCATCATCATCATTGTCTTTCATCATCATTGCCTCCTCACCACCATCACTGCCTCCCCCCACCACCATCACACATACAGCACCGCAGCACTCTCTCACATACACACACGCAGGCACACACACACATCTCACCTGTCCGGCGTCCGCGCCCTCTCTGCCACAGCCGGCCGCTGAATGATGATGTCATTCAGCGGCGCTGCTGTGAGAGGAAGCGCCAGCGCAGGTGCCTCCTGGAGCCCGGAGCTGCGGCAGCGGAGGCACGGGGAGAGGTAAGTATTGCGCCGCTGCTGCCGGGGCCCTGAGCAAGCGGGAGGGCCCAGTGTCGGCGCTGGCACCGCTAACGGGTGCCGGGGTGCCCGACGGCGAGTGGGCCCCCCACCTACTCAGGGCCCCAGCACTTGCCCGGGTATGCCGGGTGCTAACGCCGGCCCTGCCCGTGAGGACTGGAGTTTGGGAAACACTGATGTTGTATACTAACCAATTTGTGCTTTCTCGTTTCAGGGGAGAGAATTGTGAAGCGGTGGCGGTCTGTGAGGGATCGCTTCAAGGAGGAGTTCAACAAAGAGATACGGGCCCGAGTGGATCTGCAGGACGCAGGAGCAAGTACAAGAACGCACGAGCCCTGTCGTTCCTCCGGGCAACAATGGTCACCAGAAGGTAAATATTACACACCCCATATAAAAAAATTTTTTAACATGTCTAACTAATTTTTTTTTTTCAGCCAGGGCCATTCAAAATCAGTATAATAATTGTATTTTTTCTCTTTATTCCACAGAACGGTGAACAGCACTCGTGAGCCTGCAGAGTTGGACCCTTCTGGAGCGATCCTTCAGGAGTCCGCCACCGAGGGACACTTCGACCGCCCTGGCCCATTGCACCTTCCCAGCCTTCCCTGACACGTGAGCCCTCTGTCCCCTCCAACAGCGCTGGAGC
>JARQOD010000001.1:771914525-772069161 GCA_033576555.1 Oophaga sylvatica | reverse complement strand
ACAAGGGTTACTTTTAAGGTCTCTGGATCTTTTGGGACAAAAACGGCACCTGCCCCAATTTCAAGGCATCAACCTCCCCTGAAATGGCAAGAAACATCAGCTGCCGTAGAACAGGACAGAATGAATCTCTCTTAATTCCTGAAACAGAGACTGCCTCAGGAGGCCAATTCACCACATCAAACCCTTTCTGGTCAAAATCAGTTAATGGTTTAACAATAACCGAGAAATTACCAAATAAATTTAGATAAAAATTGGCAAAACCCAAAAATCTCTGAAGACCTTTAATGAAGTAGGTTGGACCCAATCACAGATGGCCTGAACCTTGACCGGTCCTTTCAATAACAGATGGGGACAAAAGAACCCAAAATGGATCCTCTGTACCCAAAAAACACTTTGATCCCTTCACATACAAGCATTCTCTCTCAAAATCTGGAATACAGTTCGAACATGTTTCACTGAGAGTCCCAGTCATTAAAAAAATCAAATATCATCCAAATAAAAAAACAGAAATTTATCCACAAAATCCGAAAATGTCATTCATGAAGGACGGGGAAAACGAAGGAGCATTATTTACCCAAAAAGGGGCATCACTAGTACTCAAAATGCCCTTCAGGGTTAATTGAATTTTCCGTCTTCCAATCATCCCCGGCTTAATGCGAAAAAAGGTTATACGCCCCCCTGAGGTCAAGCTTGGTAAACAAGAGCGTTTTATTCACCCTGAAAACCGGGCAGAAATCAAGGGTAAAAGGTATTGATAAATTTCCAAACAGAATTTGTTCAAGAACGTAAACAATACACGGGCCTTAAATGAACCATCTTTTTTGGCCACAAAAAAAAAAACCGGCCCCCTAAGGGTGAAGAGGATGGTCTGATATTACCCTTCCCAATGATTCCCCTTTATATAAACCGCATAGCCATGTTCAGGTACAGACAGTAAAAAGGCACCTTTAGGGAATTTTTACTACCCGCCCAAAATTTAATAGCCAGTCCATAGCTCCTATGGGGAGGCAAGGATGCAGAAATTTTCTTTCGCTAAACACATCAAAAAATCAAACAAAAAGTCAGGAAAAACCGAGCCTGGGGAGGCAGAAAAACAGGGGTGTTGGTATTAACAATTGGCAAGCCCCAACTGGTTACAGACCCAGATTTCCAACCAAAACAGGATTATTTAGACTGTAACCAAAGGGAAAACCCAGCACGATAATGTCATGCCCTTAATAAACCAAAAATTTGCGCACCCCTGGTGATCAGGTTCACCCCTTTATCACCTGAGTAGAAAACTGGGGTTTATTCGACCAAAGGGGAAATCGATCCCAGGGGGAATAACTTCTGTAGGGGAAACAAGGGAAACCCACAACGTTTAGGCAAAAAACATAATCCATCAGGTTAATACTGCTCCAGAATCAACGAAAGCCTGAGCAAAAAAAAGGACAGAGAGCATATCAAAGTGACATTTAAAAAAAAACTTAGTCTGAACACACCCAAGACAACAGGGGGCAAAAAAGTCTTCCCCCCCCCTTTGGGCGACTGAAATTTGCATGAAGAGGCAACACCACAGAAAAAACATAACCCATTGCGCTTTCAAACTTTATGACACGGCCCCAGACACCACTCCCAAACACACTGCGGGGGTTTAGAAGCTGGTTTTACAAGGGCAACCATTCCCCCGCAACTTCTCCGCTCACGCAAACGTCTGGGCAAATTTGAATCCCCTAATGACCTAAAATCAAATTTAGACCAGAGGGACAGGGAAACCCCCCCATAACATCCTTTACTTATCTGACAAAACCCTTCCGAAAAGGGCCGCCAAAGCGTCGGCATTCCATTTGGTCAGGACGCCCCCTACGGAATCTCGACAGTATAACTCAGCGTCATCAAGCCCCTATTTAATGCCAACAAGGTTTTTTCAGCTTGATCATGACATTAGGCTCATCTACAATAACCCCAAAGCCTGAAAAAATGCATCAACTCACCAAAACAGGACCCCAGGGTCGGGAAAAAGCCCAATCCGAGGATCGCCCGCGGAAGAGTTTATAATTTGAACCGCTGCGCTGCCTTTTCCCCTGAGGCCCTTTAGATTTTAAGGCAAAAACAATTTAAAAATTAATTTTTGAAATTCTGAAACCTTAGCTCACCCCCCCAAAAAAAAAAAAAAAATTTTTGGCATGGGAAATCCTAGGTTCCACAACAGGCAACCAAAGCAAGATATGCGCAAAAACCGAACCTAAAGTGGCAACTGATCCACACGGCCAACAACCGTGCAAACTCCATTGGGAAAAAGATCCCCCCAGCACCCAAATACAGAGGGAAAAAAAAAAAAAAAAATGCAACAAACCAGAAAAAAAACTCTGACAACTCTGACAACCTTTTTCTTTCACAATTTTTTTTCCCCCTTCTGTAGTACCAACAATTTTTCAATTTTTTAGGCCGGTGAACTGTTATTTTTCGGTATTTAGGGGGAGCAGGCAAAAAGGCAAACCCCCAAGCATTGGGAAAATCTATAATTGCATTCCCCTACTAACCACCACAACTAGAGGCAGCCGTGAGCGTTCCTACTTGGTCCTAACGCCTCGTCACAGCCTGAGAAACTAACTACACCTAAAGACAGAAACAGGAAAGCTATCTGCCCCGGAGCAAACCCCAAAGATAATAGAAAGCCCCAAACATTAATGGCGTTAGACAAGAGGAAATACTGACACAGAAAGAAAATAGTAAGAGCAAACGCTGGGGCCCAAACTATCTAAATAGAAAAGGATAGGAAGGGTACTTACTGCAATCCCAGAAAACCCTGAAAAGCACCAACCTACTAATTTCAAAATCACCTGAGATCCACACCTCTACCACCCTAAAATTAGTTCTCTGGTGTAACAAAATCAAAACAGCAGCCACTGAAAAAACTGGAAAAAGCAAAAGAACAAAACTCAGTGGCTGAACTAAACTGAAGGGCAGAAGCCCCCGAGGGGACCCTGAAGGCCCCCAAAGAAGTGCAGTACAAAATGCAAAAATATAGCACAAACACAAAAGAAGCAAAAGTCTTATCTGGTAAGCAGAATGCAGACACGACAAAAGCAGGCTACAAGGGAAACTGGAATGAAGGATTCAGACCAGAACAATTGATCACCGCAACCCTGATGGGAAAATGACTCCCTTATATAAACCATCAGTAACACCTGATTCCCATCCTCACAATCTTCACTAGCACCGCTTGTAACCACCAGAGGGAGCCCTGCTCAGAACTCATCTCAAACCCATTCACAACAGGTTTACTGTGAAGGATGGGGGTATTGTGGGGTCGTGGACCGAACACTAAGGGGGCAATGTGAACCGAATGGGCTGTTGGGGTGTAGGTGGGGACAGGGGAGGTAGGGGCTTTTTTTACTTGTGAGCTCCTCAATAACTTTAATAATAGATTAATATTTCAGTATTATTAAACAAGGGCATAGACAGACGGCCGTATAACTCATGCGAGGATCGCACTGCAATCCTTGGACTTGCTGGTACCGTTCCCTGACATGAGCGTGACTGCCATGTATAATATATGGTTAAATACAGCGAGTGTCGCATACACTGCTGTATTAATACAAATACAAACAGTTCTAAACGCTCCATACCTAATATGCAGTATAATGTACAGTGTAATATGATGTAACCTGTTATAAGAATGCGACCATTGGCTTGCCCCCCCCTAGTTTTTGATCCTGGGTACGCCCATGAGCCTGAACTTTCTTCTGCACTCGTCTTCCGGGAGAATGCACTGGTGAGTTCTCTTGCAATCCTCTCCGTGATATTAATAACTGACCACTAAGTTTTTTTTTGCTTCACGGCTGTGTTTGGGCGCAGGCTGTGCAGAGAGTTATGGATCCCATACAGTCGCTTCCGAACAGATGAAAAATCTAGTCAGATGTTTCAGGATTTATCTCTGGAACAGCAACGCTGTCGTGTTTCACAGCGCAGGTTTCTGAGACTGTGCAGGGGGCTTTATCTGCTGGTTCTCTGAGGGCTATGGCGAGTGATGTTGCGCTGGTGTCCCAGAACCACCTGTTAAACTGCCTGACTTCTTTTTCTGGGAACAAAAAGGAGTTTAGGATCTTCATGAGGGTTGCAAACTTTTCTTTATTTGAGACCAACGGTCCTCTGGGGATGAAATCAGAGGTAGGGGTCATCATGTCTTTATTAAGAGGGTCCCCACAAGCAAGGGCATTTTCCCTTCCTCCACCTGCCCCTTAAGAGAGTTCGTGAATGCATTCTTTGAGGCCCTTGGGCACATATACGATGAGCCTGACCGAGTGCGATTAGGCAGAGACATGGTGATGAGCCGTCTGTCAGGGTAAGCACTAGTTCGAGTGGTTTTGTACTGAGTTCCGCCGCTGGGCTGCAGAGATTTCTTGGAGGAACGCCGCCCTCCCGAGGACTATTTCGTAGAGGCTTGTCCGAGCGGCTGCAGGATGCCTTGGCGTTACAACCCCCCACCTAACTCTCTCGAGGACGCCATGACCCAGACCGTCCGGATGGACCGCAGGTTTCGGGCCAGGGGGGTGATGCAGGTGGAGACTACATTTTCCCCAGTGGAAAAGAGACTGTCTCTGAGCCCATGGATGTGGGCGCTATCACTCTGAAGGAAAGGAGAGGAAACGCCGTCGGGAAAGAACAGTTTGTGCTTCTACTGCGGTAAAGCTGGCCCTTGGAAAAAGGAGTGTCCTGTCTGCCCGTCCTCAACCCGGTCGTCGGGAAACGACTAGGTCTGGGTAGTCACGAGGAGACTACTCAGACCCCAGGTACACTTTTCCTCGTTCTCTAAGGTGTTGCTTCATGTGGAACTGTTATGGATGGTTGTTCTTTTCCCTCTACAGCCTTGTGACTGTGGCTCATCCATCAATCTGATTGACTCTCAATTGGTCACATGCGCAAGATAGGACAGCTAGGCTTAAGGCTCCGATCAAGTGGTGGCCATTGACTCCTCCCCCCCCTCACCAAAAAAAAGAGGGAATTCCTTTATGTCTGACTTGTTTTCGCCAGAGTGGCGCTGCTCACGAGGAAAAATTAAGTTGTTTTGGTTCTGGACAATCTAACCACAGGTTGGTGTTGGGCATGCCCTGGTTACAACGCCATAACCCAGTTATTAACTGGAAAACAGGGGAGATGTTCAATGGGGGTTTAATGATTCTAAGTTTATGTTATAATCTGCACTGCTGGTTAAACCTGTTAAATCTGTGTCATCTGTCGAGCTGGGAAGGTATTCCGAGTACCTAAAGACTTCGAAGATGTGTTCTCAGAAAGAGAGGCCGAGACGTTGCCGCCACATAGACCCTTTGATTGCGCCATCGAGCTAGTCCCGGGGCTAAACTACCTAAAGCCCCGCCTGTTTAATTTTTGTCTGGACCTGAGCGCTTAGCTATGAAGGATTATATTGCTGAAAGTCTTCGCAAGGGACACATACGTCCCTCAGTGTCCACCTGTGGCGACGGGGTTCTTTTTTGTGAAGAAAAAAGATGGCGGTCTACGTCCCTGTCTCGACTATCGTGAACTAAATAAGATTACTGTACGAAATACGTATCCCCTTCCGTTAATTCCTGTTTATGTAACCAACTATCAGGGGCAAAATGGTTTTTCTAAATGGATCTTCGGGGACCATATAATTTGATAAGGGTCAGGAAGGGGATGAATGGAAAACTGCGTTCCTCACGTCCGAGGGACTTTTTGAAAATTTTAGTCATGCCGTTTGGTCTTACCAATGCTCCCGCCATATTTCAGAATTTCATCAATGTATGTTTTCTGATCTCATTGGTCGTTTTGTTGTTATCTACTTAGATGATATTCTGATATATTTTCCCCCGACAGTCATTCTCATATGAATCATGTATGAACTGTTTCCAAAGACTTAGGGAAAATCATCTGTTTGCTAAATTGGAGAAGTGTGTGTTTTTTGTTAAAGAATTATCTTTTTTGGGATTGATTGTGTCCTGTGAGGGTTTTCGTATGGACCCCCAAGAAGGTACAGGCCATTGCGGATTGGGTACAACCCCGAGATCTTAAAGGGCTCCAGCGCTTTTTGGGGTTTGCCAATTACTACCGCAAATTTATTCGGGGGTTTTCGCAGGTGTCAACCACTCACAGATTTAACATGCAAAGGGGCGGAAGTGAAAAATTGGTCCTCGCTCGCAAAAGGGCCTTTTTCTAGTCTGAAAAAATGCTTTTATGACTGCTCCGGTGTGGTAAAGCCAGATCCTCCAAACCATTATTGTGGAAGTGGACGCCTCTGAGGGGGGGTGGGTGCTGTGTTGTTTCCCAAGGTCCTGCCACTCTGACCAACCTCAGGCCATGTGCTTTTTTTCCCAGAAATTCTCTGCTGCTAAGAGGAATTACGATGTTGCAATAGAGAGCTTTTGCTGTCAAGTTAGTGTTTTGAAGAATGGAGGCACTTTTTGGAGGTGGCCATCACCCCGGTTTACTGTGATTACCAACCACAAAAATTTATCTTATATTGAGTCTGCTAAGAGACTAACACCCAGAAAGGCCCGTTGGTCACTTTTTTTTTCCAGTTTTTAGTTTACTATTACGTTTCGTCGGGGTCAAAGAATATCAAGGCTGATGCCTATCTCGCAGTTTTCATCCGGTGTCTCTCCTGAGCCACCTTCCTCCATTCTTCACCCTGGGTTTGTTGGCAGGGTCTCGTCTGAGTTGGAACAGGAGATTGAGGGGCCCATCTCTGGCCCCTGCTGCCAAGCCAGGGGGTAAGTTTTTGTCCCAGAGCAGCTTCGGCTTAAACTCCCCAGGAGTTCCATGAATCCAAGCTCAGTGCTCTCCCTGGTATATCTGCCACACGTCGGGCGGTGGCTAGATCTTTTGGTGGCCTACTCTTAGCTCTGACATAAAAAAATTTGTTTCTGGTTGTGGGTCTGCGCTCGTTCTAAAAACTCACATAGCCGGCCGGCTGGGGAACTGATGCCCTTGGCAGTTCCCGAAAGGCCATGGACTCACTTGTCCATGGATTTTATTACTAATCTTCCTCCATCCAAGGGCAATACGTGTATGGGTAGTGGTGGACAGGTTTTCGAAGCAGGCTCATTTTGTACCCTTATCCGCACTACCCTCAGCTGAGACTTTGTCCAGATTGTTTGTACAGCATGTTATCCGGTTGCATGGGGTACCCCTGAATGTGGTGTCTGATCGTGGAGTGCAGTTTGTGGCAAAGTTTTGGCGTGCTTTTTGCAAGAAATTGGGGATGTCTCTGTCTTTTCGGCTGCATACCATCCTGAGAGCAATGGTCAGACGAACGCACTAATCAGTCTCTGAACAGATCCTCAGATGTCTGACTTCTGCAAGACAGAATGACTGTGTGATGTACTGCCGTTGGCGGAATTCGCCTTCAATAGTCGGGTGAGCCAATCTACTGGTATGTCTCCTTTCCTGATCAATTATGGTTTTAGTCCTCATTTGGTGAGTTTTCTCGTTTGGATTCTGGGTGTCCAGGGGCAGAGGGGTCTGTTCAGCGATTAAGAATACATGGGCGGAGGTCCAGCGGAATATATCCAGGTCTCAAGGCAGGTACAAGTTTTTCGCTGACAGGAAAAGAACACCAGGTTCTATGTTTCAGGTTGGAGAGAAAGTTTGGCTCTCCACGCGAAACATTAAGTTGAAGGTTCCATCAGCCAAGTTGGGCCCCAAGTTCATTGGCCCATACAAGATTGTGGAAAAGATCAATCCAGTGGCTTACAGGTTGTGTCTTCCAGTCTCATTCAAGATTCCTAACGTCTTCCATAAATCCCTACTGAAACCTTTTGAGGCAGTCCGGGGAGTCCGAGTCCGCTGCTCCTCCTGTTTTGGTTGAGGGACACATGGAATATAAGATTGAGCATACCGTTGACTCCAGGTTGGTGCAGCGGTCGGTACAGTACCTGGTTCATTGGAAGGGGTATGGACCGGAGGACAGATCCTGGGTGCCGGCCCGTTTGATGCATGCGGATCGTCTGGTTCGGGCTTTCCATGCCAGGTTCCCGGGCAAGCCTGGGGGTCCAGAGGCCCCCCATTGAGAGGGGGATACTGTCATGATCCCATGCAGGGTTGACCTGCACGCTAGGGTTAAGGTTTTGATCCCAGTGCAAGCTCTTACCTGCACACCTGGGGCTTATTATTGTGGCCTCTCCTTGGTTCGGGGAGAGCTTCTTATAGCCCTAGGAAGCTCCAATCCCTGTCAGTTATACTTTTGCCCTTGGCAGAGTGTGTTTGTGCTGTGTTCTGGTTTGCCTGATACTTTGGTTTTGACTCGGTCTGATCTCTGGATACTGCTTGTTGGATTCTGCTTCTGTACCTTCGCTGTCTGTTTGGTTTTGACCTCTGCCTGCCCCGACTATCCGTTCTGTCTCATCCTTGGTACTGTACTGTCTTCTTGTGCTTTGACCTTGGCTTGTTCAGATTTACGTCTCTGTCTGTCCCCTGGTAACTTTGTCCCGTAGTTACCTTTCTAGGAGTTTTCCCTCAGCTTCTAGCTCCCTGGAGCTGAAGCCACGCCCCTCAACTGTCAGGTGATTCAGACCCTGAAACCATCTCTCTCCTGCCTTGCTCACCCTGCGTTCCTAGGAGCCTGAAGCTTTCTTCTGCACTTGTCTTCTGGGAGATTGCACTGGTGAGTTCTCTTGCAATCCTCCCGTGATAGAGGGGAAGGGGGATGAGGGGGAGAAGAGAGACAGGGATCAACACTTACGGGTTGTAGTCTCTCTTCTTTTTTTTTTTCTCTGTCTTCAGCACTTCAAGGCCCAGCACAGGAAGAGATCAGTGTGACCGCTCTGCAGGAATCCTCAGCAAGTGTGAGGACCCCTGCAGAGTGGTCACACACAGGTCAGAGCCAAGTGAGACAGGTCACAGAGCGGTCATATCGCTGCTGTGACCTGTCATTGGTGGGATCGATCATAACATGATCCCGCCCAAACAGAGCTCTCCTGGTTACCCTGGCAACATGCCTAGGATCGGAGCTCACAGCTCCGATCCTAGGCAGGTCACAGCCAGGTCACCTGCAAGGCACAGCGCGGTCACACCACCCACGGCTGTGCCCTGTGATTGGTGCGATCGACGATGACATCGATCGCGCCAATCAGCTCCTGCAGGCCCTGTGCTGAGCCTCTTTCTGCAGGATCGGTGCTATTACAGCACTGATCCAGCAAGGATCAGTGCTATTACAGCACCGATCCGGCAGGTCAGCAGCAAGGCACAGCTCGGTAATACCGTGGCTGTGCCCTTCATTTGGCGCGATCGACGATGACATCGATTGAACCAATCAGCTCATGCAGGCCCTGCTCTGAGCCTCTTTCTGCAGGATCGGTGCTATTACAGCACCGATCCGGCAGGTCAGCAGCAAGGCACAGCGCGGTAATACCGCGACTGTGCCCTGCGATTGGCGCGATCAATGTGATCGGCGATCGCGCCAATCCGGGGTGGGTCTGGATGATCCTAGGCACCGGCCTTGGATCGAGTACATCGGTACTCGATCCTAGCCTGGAATCTCACTGTTTCAGCCAGTCTGATTGACTGAAACAGTGAAATTAGGTCCAGATTAGGGACTGTTAATAGAACACAAGCAGAGGACACGCCGTTTGACATCCGTAACCTGTACTTAGCATTGTATTATATGGACCTTATTCCCCAGGTTGGCAGTTGCCTTCCAGAATATACTATACATTTGGATTTCTAAATGTTCTTATTTTTTTTACTTCTCTATCTTTCATGGTTCTCATGGGGCCTCTGAACATGGACCAGTCATTCTGCTCCTACAGTTTACTTACCTATCTATAAAACCCTGGAAAATCCACACTCTTTTATTTAAACTACTGAATGTGAAAGATAAAATCCCACCCAGATCATCTACCCTGTTTCCTGGCAGTTAATGGATATGAATTTAATCCCCACTTAAAGGTAACCTGTCACCATATTTTTCCCGCATGACCTACAGCCACCACCTTTAAGACCCATGTGGCAGCATTCTGGAATGATGTATATTATACACACCTACGGGGCGGTTTGGTCCAATGGGTGTAGCTGGTCTTGTTTCGGTGCCTCCTCTCTTGCTATCACCGTCCTCCTTCTAGGTTTGTGTGGATGACACGTCCCTACGTCATCCCCACTGTTCCCCATCACGCTACTGCGCAGGAATACTTCTCTCTGCCCTAGTGAGGGCATAACAAAGTACTGTTCTGTGCAGCATGCGCCAGGAAAGGTTAAAGAGCGCCGGCGCATGTGCAATACAGTACTTTGCTGTGCCCTCAGCAGGGCAGAGAAAAGTACGCCTGCATCACCCACACAAAGCAAGAAGAAGGACAGCGATCACAGGAAGAGTAAATGATGGACCTAGACCAGTGACACTCATCAGACCAGACCACCTCGTTGGTGAGTATAATGAAAGGTCTCTTTTGTTTTGCAGGGCAACTTGGAGACTTAGATACAGCATTCCAGAATGGAACACAGGGCTGAAAGGTGGTGACCATAGGTTATATGGGAAAAACCTGGTGACGGGTTTTCCCTTTAAAGCATATTATTTATTTCAATAAGTGAAAAATGGTGCAGGAGGAGAAGTGTTATGTTTAGGTAGCTGAGGAGAAATAACAAAAACAGCAATACACCAGAGAGGCTGGAACCTATTGGATTGCAGTAACCTGAACTAACCACACAACTAGAGGTAGCCGTGGAGCGTTCCTACGTTGATCCTAGACGCCTCATCACAGCCTGAGAGATAACTACACCTAAAGGCAGAAAGATGAAAGCTATCTGCCCCGGAGCAGATCCCAAAGAAAATAGGAAGCCCCCAAACATGTAATGGCGGTTAGACAAGAAGAAAGCACGGACACAGACAGAAAATAGAATGAGCAAACGCTGGGGCCCAATCTGTCTAGACAGAAAAGTACAGGAAAGAATTCTGACTGCAATCCAAAAAAACCCCTAAAAAATACCAACACTTCTGATTGCAAAAAACCTGAGATTACACGATCTCCTCCACCTAAATCAGATCTCTGGTGTAACAAAACCAAGCCGCAGCCACTGAAAAAAACAGGAAAAAGCAAAAGAACAAATAACAGTGGCTACAGATAAACTGAGAGGAGCACAGGCCCCAGGAGGGGACCCGGCTGACATCCACAAAAGTGCAGAGAACTATTCAAAAAGCAAGCACAAAAAGAGAAGCAAAAAATATCTTATCTGAAAGCAGCAGACGCAGACAAGACTCCAGCAAACTTCCAAATAAACCAGGAACCACAATTGAGACAAGAACAATTAATCACCGGCGACCATCATGGGAGGGAACCTCCTTATATCAGTCCAGTCAGTGATCCAGATTGCCATTCCTCGCTGGAAGGTTCAGTACTGTATGTAACCACCAGAGGGAGCCTCTGCTCAGAAATCATCTCTAGCACATTCACAACAGAGAAGATTCTGGAGTCTCAACTTATAGAAGCTGAGCAACAATATAGTGATAACTCCACTGACGCTAATAGGCAAAATCGACTAGGTACTTAGGAGTAATACAGACGTGAGTATAGCCTTAAAGGGGTATTCCCATCTCAACATGTAGTATGTGTAATAAAGTTGGCAATACCTTTAATTAGAAATCTAGAATAGTTCTTCTGACATGCTATGTCTCTTTCTTCATATGCAGACATTGCAGTAGCTTTGGTATCCATGGTTATGACCACTAGCAAATAGCTAGCTGACTGTCACAATATGAGTGGTTGTAACCATGGATGAATAAGCTACTGCAATGTCTGCATATGAGAAAAGAGACAAATCAAATCAGAAGAACTATACTACATTTCTAATTTGAGGCATTTTCTGATATTATTATTATTACACCTACTACATAATGGGATAGGATCGTGGAGATGGGAATACCACTTAAAGTCCAAATGTAAACTCTTTTATACTAAGCAAACATATAATGAGGTGGGCAATCAATGCAGTCACCTTTTGTTAGACAGAACAACTCGTCTAATTCAATTTGTAAGATGCAAGATACCGATTGCACAATAATTAGAGAAGTGGTGGCTATTACATCCAGTTACTTCCAGGTTAAGAGACAATTATTCTGCCTTAAATAGGTCTACAACAGTAATTCTGTAGATGAGGTAGTCGAATTCCTGGCAGATATTCCACTCCTTACACTGTCCCATGAGAATTTGGACATGTTAGAAGCTGCCTTTACCATTAATTAATTACAATTGGCTATCTCTGATATGGCGCTGAATAATGTGCCTGGACACGATGGACTCCCAACTGAGATTTACAAACAGAAACGCTATCCCTGATTTTGCTAACCACTCTGGACTCTGCCTTTCAGGCTAATCACCATGAAACTGGTTCAGTTTATATATTAATAAACTGTGATCATACCCCCGTCAGGGCTAATCAGTGATAGGCAGCACCAAACTGACCACCGCATACAGCATGCCCAACTGATGTGGTTTCTTGTGTGAGAATAAAGTATGGCTAGCAACCTGGCTGCATGAATCATGGGTGACCGTCATATAGATTTATGGAAGTGTTTGGTACTTGAGTAATAGAGCAGTGAAATTCTAAGAAAAGCAATGTGTTATTCTGGAATTGTTCAGAAGTTAACCAAGCATTTATCTAACCACTAGATGGTGGCCCGATTCTAACGCATCGGTATTCTAGAATATGTATGGTTTATTTATGAAGATTTAAGAATGTGGTGTATATAAAGGCGGCTGCTGCTGCTGGGGTATATAGAGGCTGCTGCTGGTGGGGTGTACGTGGAGTCTGCTGCTGGGGTTTACGTGGAGGCCGCCGGTCGGGGTACTTCCGCTGCGAGCATCCGTAGTAGTTATCTATCTATATATATATATATATATATATAATATCTAATATATATATTTCATAGGCACATCTTCTTTACAACAGGTTACACTGCCTGTGTTGCCCATAGCAACCAATCACTAAGCATCTTTCATTTCACCAGAGCTGTTTAAAAGATGAAAGCTGAGTTGTGATTGGTTGCTATGAGCAAGTTTTCCCACTCCACAACACCTCAGCAGACACTGACTGGGTGGGAGAATGTCGCTGATTGGTCGCGTCTGGCCGGGTGCGACCAATCAGCGACGCGGGATTTCTGTTACAGAATTAGACAATTATATAGTAGATTAGATAGATGTTACTGAGTATTACCTCATGTCACTGTGTATTACCTCATATTACTGTGTATTACCTCATGTTACCGTATATTACCTCATGTTACCTGTGTATTACCTCATATTACTGTGTATTACCTCATGTTACTGTATATTACCTCATTTTACTGTGTATTACCTCATGTTACTGTATATTACCACATGTTACTGCATATCACCTCATGTTACCTGTGTATTACCTCATGTTATAGAATCATAGAATGGTAGAGTTGGAAGGGACCTCCTGGGTCATCTGGCCCAACCCCCTGCTTAAAGCAGGATTCATTAAATCATCCCAGACAGATGTCTGTCCAGCCTGTTTGAACACTTCCATTGAAGGAGAACTCACCACCTCTCGTGGCAGCCTGTTCCACTCATTGATCACTCTGTCAAAAAGTTTTATCTAATCTGTGTCTCCTCCCATTCAGTTTCATCCCATTGCTTCTAGTCTTTCCGTGTGCAAATGAGAATAAAGATAATCCTTCTACAATGTGACAGCCCTTGAGATATTTGTAGACAGCTATTAAGTCTCCTCTCAGTCTTCTTTTTTGCAAGCTAAACATTCCAAAATCCTGTAACTGTTCCTCATAGGACATGGTTTGCAGACCAGACACCATTCTGGTCGCTCTTCTCTGAACTTGCTCCAGTTTGTTGATGTCTTTTTTAAAATGTGGTGCCCAAAACTGGACACAGTATTCCAGATGAGGTCTGACCAAAGAGTAGAGGGCAATAATAACTTCACGTGATCTAGACTGTATGCTTCTGTTAATACATCCCAGAATTGTATTTGCCTTTTTTTGCTGCTGCATCACACTGTTGACTCATGTTCAGTCTGTGATCTATTAGTATACCCAAGTCTTTTTCACATGTGCTGTTGCTTAGCCTTATTCCTCCCATTCTGTATACGCTTTTTTCATTATTTCCCAGATGTAGTACTTTGCATTTTTCCCTGTTAAAAACCATTCTGTTAGTTGCTGCCCACTGCTCCAGTTTATTTATATCTTTTTGAATCCTCGCTCTCTCTTCTCTAGTATTAGCTATCCCTCCTAGCTTTGTGTCATCAGCAAAGTTAATCAGTTTACCCTCAATTCCTTCATCTATATCATTGATAAAGATGTTGAACAATACAGGGCCCAAGACAGAGCCCTGTGGTACCCCACTCGATACATTCTTCCAACTGGATGTGCAGCCATTAACTACCACTCTTTGGGTCCTATCACTAAGCCAGTTATGAATCCACCTAACAGTTGCCTTGTCCATTCCATACTTAGTCATTTTTTCAATAAGGATTGTGTGAGATACTTTGTCAAATGCTTTGCTGAAGTCAAGATATAATATATCTACAGCATTTCTCTGATCCACCCAGTCAGTGATTCTGTCATAGAAGGAAATTAAATTAGTCTGACATGACTTATTAGTTACAAACCCATGCTGACTGTAATGTATGTAGTACAGTTCATATAGCGTCTTGTGCTTGGGTGCGATGAAAATACATGAGACACAGGTTTGATATAGAAAGTCTTGTATTACTTCATACAAGTTGGCAAAATAGTCACACAGTTTGCAGACACAGAAGCAGGAGACACAGCAGGCCAGAGTAATCTAAGCTCAGCAATCACTCTCCACAACAGGTTCAGGATCTTCTTCTCTGTTACCTTAAGTCCATGCAAACGTGGGTCTTTCAAAGAGCAGGGTTCAGAGTCCACAAGTGCTTCAGAGTTCCTCAGTAGGAATAGCTGGAGTACAAGGTCCAAGGCTTTAGGAGTCAGGTCACAGGTTCACTGCAGGCTAGATTCTGAAGCACTGATTGCTCAGCTGTGGCTGCTTAAGAAGCAAAAGGAGAGAATCAGGGCGGGAACATGCAAGCTGGAAACTCCATTTTGACTGAGGGCAAGATAGCTGCAGCAAGACAGAAAGTAAAATGGCTGACGAACAAACTGAGTTTCAGGAACATGTACACAGAACCTTACATTACTCCTCCCTTAGGGACAACCTCCGGATGACCTCAGGCCAGGCTTGTGTGGGTACCTCTGATGAAACTGACGGAGCAAGCGAGGAGCATTAACGTTATTGACTGGTTCCCATGAGTTGTCCTCCACTGGGTAGCCCTGCCATTTAATCAGATATTGTAACTGATTTCTATACAACCTGGAATCTAAAATCCTTTCCACCACAAATTCTTCCTGACCATCGACTAGCACTGGGTCAGGGCAAGGAGAAGAACGTCCAGGAAACGTATTGGGTGTCGCAGCCTTTAGTAGGGATACATGAAAGACAGGGTGAATTCTCATAGTTCTGGGCAGTTGAAGACGACAAGCAACGGCACTTATAATTTTACTGATTTTATAGGGTCCAATGTACTTATGTCCCAACTTAGACGATGGAATTCTTAACTTAAGATTTCTGGTTGACAGCCAGACCAAGTCTCCTACCTTGAAAGCTGGTGCAGGTTTACGAAATTTATCTGCTGCTTTCTTGTACCTTTCCTGAGCCGATTCCAGATTCTCCTTTAGAAGATCCATATTCTTCTGTAAAGACGTGATTCTTTCAGCCACTGCTGGTAAAGGCGTTTCTATGGGAAATCGTGGTAGAATGTTAGGATGATAACCTAGATTAGAGTAAAAAGGAGACTGCTTAGTGGAGGCACTCTGAGAGTTGTTATACAAGAACTCAGCTAATGGAAGTAGATCCACCCAATCATCCTGTAGGTGGCAGATAAAGCAGCGGAGATACTGCTCCAGGGTCTGATTGGTTCGTTCTGTCTGTCCATTAGTCTGGGGATGAAAAGCAGAAGAAAGGTTTACTTTAATGTCCAATGCTGCACAGAAATTTTGCCAAAACCTAGAAGTGAATTGCACCCCTCGATCCGAAATAACCTCATCCGGTACTCCATGTAAGCGAAACACATCTTTAATCATCAAATCTGATGTCTGTTTTGCAGTGGGTAAGCCGACACAAGGGATAAAATGAGCTGCCTTTGTTAGACGGTCAACCACCACTAGAATGGTGTTCTTCCCTTGAGAGGTTGGTAACTCCACAATGAAGTCCATAGAAATGGATCCCCACGGGCGGGACGGGTGGGAAGAGGCTGTAACAGACCAGTTGGTGAGGAGCGAGGTGTTTTGCATCTTGCACAGACTTCACATGAAGTGACATAGTTTAAAACATCCTTCCTGCAAGTGGGCCACCAAAAGAAACGAGAGAGAAATTCCTGTGTCTTTAGAATTCCTCTATGCCCAGCTATCTTGGAATCGTGAATGAGTTGCAATACTCTCAATCTGACTGTTTCAGGAATATACAGGCGTTGTCCCTGAATCCACACACCATTCTTAAAGACAAGACTTACGTCCCTTGGGGGTTGTGCCAAAAAGGAATCCGCATGGTATGCTTCCTTGATGTCCTTAAGTAGGTCTTGATTATGAATTACTCCTAGGAATCTAGAGTCAGGAAGAATAGTCTTAGGAGGAGTAATTGGACGTGTCTCTGCTGAGTAAATCCTAGAGAGTGCATCAGCCTTTCCATTGCGCGATCCTGGTCTATAAGAAATGATAAAATTAAATTGGTTTAATAAAAGATTCCAGCGAGCCTGGCGAGGAGTCAGGCACTTAGCCGACCTGATAAACTCAAGGTTACGATGGTCTGTCAGGACGACTATTTGCTGTGCAGCTCCCTGAAGAAGTTGTCTCCATTCTTTGAAGGCGGCAATAATGGCCAACAACTCTCTATTGCCCACATCGTAGTTCCTCTCAGCCGAAGACAACTGCTGGGAAAAGGCACAGGGATGCAAGACATTCTTCTCACCTGTTCTCTGAGAGAGTATAGCTCCAACGGCACAGTCTGAAGCATCCACCTCTATTATGAAGGCAAGCTCGGGGTTGGGATGTACTAAGATAGGTGCGGTGGTAAATTTATCTTTTAGACGGGAAAATGCTTCCTGGGCTTGGGGAGTCCAGGAGAACCTAGACTCTTTCCGGGTAAGTTGGGTGATAGGTGACACTACCTCAGAGAAATTTCTAATGAAACGTCTATAGAAGTTGGCAAACCCGATGAAGCGCTGTACCCCCTTCACATTTCTAGGACTTGGCCAATCCTTGATGGCTTGGGTTTTGCTTCCATCCATACTAATTCCTTGTGTAGACAGTACATACCCCAGAAATTGAATTTCGGTCCTATGGAATTCACACTTTTCAAGTTTGATGTAAAGATGATTTTGTCTTAGACGTTCCAAGACCATTCTCACATGTCCATGATGTTCCTCTGTGGAGTTAGAAAAAATTAGAATATCATCCAAATAAATTACCACGAATGTATCTAGGAGATCCCTGAAGATGTCATTCACCAAGTGTTGGAAAGTGGCTGGGGCGGTACTCAGACCAAAAGGCATAACTAGATATTCAAAGTGTCCATAGCGTGACCTGAATGCAGTCTTCCATTCATCCCCAGGTCTAATACGGACTAAGTTATAGGCCCCACGAAGATCTAGTTTAGAGAAAATTTTGGCATGTCGCACTCTCTCCAATAACTCAGGGATTAAAGGCAATGGATAACGGTTTCTAATAGTAACCTTATTGAGTTCCCTATAGTCTATGCATGGTCTCAGAGATCCATTTTTCTTCTTTACAAAGAAGATGGGTGCACCTGCAGGAGATGAAGAGGGGCGTATGAAGCCCTTGGCTAGATTTTCGTCTATGTAATCCTTTAAAGCCTTTAGCTCGGGCCCCGCCAGGGGGTACCGAGTGCTTACCTTGGCGCAAAGCTAACATGGCTGCTTCAGCTGTTGCACCTCGATTGGGGTCATCAAACACCTGCCCCATGGCTGAAATAAAAGCATCAAGGTGATTCAAACAATCATCCTCAGTCTCAATCAGAGGGTTTGCCCACATCAAAGCCTTGTTGGTAAGCAACATAATTATAGTAAGCACCTTAGATCGTTCAGTGGGAAATTGTGAAGCATGTGCAGAAAAAAAAAGATTGCATTGATTAATAAATCCCCTGAATTTCTCACGTTCACCGCCAAAACGAAAAGGGGGCAACTTGGGAATCCCAGAACTCGGGGCTACGGCAGGAGCCTGGACTCGCTCTTCTAGAACCTCAATCCTGGCTCGCAAATCCTGGGCAGTCTGTCCAAACACTTGCAAATTGTGATTAGTGAGGTCCTGTAGGCTTGAAAAACGGGTCTTTATATTCTGCAAATCTGCAAGGATATTATCAGTCACTCCGCAAAGTTCCTTTATGCGGGCCTCCATTTTCCAGATCTTTTAAGACAGGAGTACTGGAAGAAGAGGAGAGGAGAAAAAAAAAACAATAGTGTTTACCTGTGGTAACACTGCAGAGAGAAAAAAAATTAAGGGAACTGCTCACCTGGAATGGTTGTGAGTCACAACCACTATCATCACAGAAAGTTCACCCGGACATCTGATATCCACAATTAAGGGTATGCCACACTGAACAATATCGCTAACGGGATCGCTAAAAAACGTCACTATTTAGCGATCCCGTTAGCGATGTTGTTCAGTGCGGCAGCTGCCAGCGACGAGCTTCCTGCTGTGATCTCGCTCGTCGCTGGAATCGTTCCGGACCCTATTTTCTCGTCGGCGCTCCCGCTGGGTAAGTATATATCGCTAGTGTGGCACCTTTTCTTAGCGATAAGAAGATCGCTAACGGCGATAGCGTCGTTAACTATATCGCTAAATGTGGCTGCATTTAGCGATATAGAAACAATCCCGCTAGCGATCGCATTAGTATGCGTCGTTATCGTGATCGCTAGCGGGATTGTTTAGTGTGGCAGTACCTTTACAGCAGACAAAAAAGAGAAAAAAAAAAAACAATAGTGTTTACCTGTGGTAACACTGCAGAAAAAAAAACACTTAAGGGAATTGCTCACCTGGAATGGTTGTGAGAAGTCACAACCACTGTCATCACAGAAAGTACAACCGGACATCCGATATCCACAGTTACAGCAGACACAGCCTTTCCAGACCCAGCAGACACTAACGTTTTGGCTTCAGAATCTTGTAATGTATGTAGTACAGTTCATATAGCGTCTTGTGCTTGGGTGCGATGAAAATACATGAGACACAGGTTTGATATAGAAAGTCTTGTATTACTTCATACAAGTTGGCAAAAATAGTCACACAGTTTGCAGACACAGAAGCAGGAGACACAGCAGGCCAGAGTAATCTAAGCTCAGCAATCACTCTCCACAACAGGTTCAGGATCTTCTTCTCTGTTACCGTAAGTCCATGCAAACGTGGATCTTTCAAAGAGCAGGGTTCAGAGTCCACAAGTGCTTCAGAGTTCCTCAGTAGGAATAGCTGGAGTACAAGGTCCAAGGCTTTAGGAGTCAGGTCACAGGTTCACTGCAGGCTAGATTCTGAAGCACTGATTGCTCAGCTGTGGCTGCTTAAGAAGCAAAAGGAGAGAATCAGGGCGGGAACATGCAAGCTGGAAACTCCATTTTGACTGAGGGCAAGATAGCTGCAGCAAGACAGAAAGTAAAATGGCTGACGAACAAACTGAGTTTCAGGAACATGTACACAGAACCTTACACTGACTCTGGTTAATCACTTCATTCTTGTCCAGGTACTTACATACATGTTGTTTAATAATTTGTTCAAAGATCTTTCCTGGTATAGATGTCAGACTCACCGGCCTGTAGTTCCCTGGGTCCACCTTCTTCCCCTTTTTGAAGATAGGAACAACATTTGCTCTTTCCAGTCTTCTGGGACTTCTGTTCTCCAAGAATTTTCAAATGTTACTGTGTATTACCTCATATCACTGTGTATTACATCAGGTTACCATATATTACCTCATGTTACCTGTGTATTACCTCATATTACTGTGTATTACCTCATGTTACTGTATATTACCTCATGTTACGGTGTATTACCTTATGTTACTTATGTATTACCTCATGTCACCTGTGTATTACCTCATATCACTGTGTATTACCCGTGTTCAGTAAACGTGACAGAAGTACATCAGACACTGTGACTAACAAAACATGTTCAGTACATCATGGGCAGTTGGTGAGTCACATGACCACATGGGCGGAGTTAGCCCTGCGTCACTGATGTTACTGTGTATTACCTCATGTCACTGTGTGTTACCTCATATTACTGTGTATTACCTCATATAACTGTGTATTACCTCATGTTACCGTATATTACCTGTGTATTACCGTGTATTACCTCATGTTACTGTATATTGCCTCATTTTACTGTATATTACCTTATGTTACTTATGTATTACCTCATGTCACCTGTGTATTACCTCATGTCACTGTGTATTACCCATGTTCAGTAAACGTGACAGAAGTACATCAGACACTGTAACTGACAAAACATGTTCAGTACATCATGGGCAGTTGGTGAGTCACATGACCACATGGGTAGAGTTAGCCCTGCGTCGCTGATTGGCCACGGCTGGACCAATCAGCGACGCGGGATTTCCTGGACATACAGGATAAGACGATTATATATACAGATTATCTTAATTGTCTTGTTCTCTAATCAGTAGCGTAGATACCGGGCCCCGCACTCTGAGGGGGCCCACCTGGAGCTACGCTACTAAACTGTATCGGGGTGCACAGCGCGCCGATAGTTACATTCTGGGGCAGAGCAGGGAGAATCGATCTCCCTGCTCTGCCGCTATGGGGCCCCTGAGCAGGCGGTGGGGGGCCCGGTGGCAGCAGGGGGCCCCCGCCTGTCTTCGGAGGGTCAGCTGTATCGGCGCTCCATCTCTCATCATCCCCCTCTCAGCGTCTGAAAGCGGGCGCGATGACGTCACTGCCCGGCGCCCACTGTCAGAAGAGAGAGAGAGCAGTGAGCAGCGCAGGAGCCGGCAGCAAGAGAGGTGAGTACTGGGATTTATTATTTTTGTAATGGGGCTGCATTATCATACAGAGACTGCCTATGGGGTACATTATAAAGAAGATTGCCTATGGGGGTGCATTATAAATAAGGCTGCCTCTGGGGTGCATTATAAATAAGGCTGCCTATGGGGTAAATTATAAATAAGGCTGCCTATGGGGGTGCATTATAAGCAGGGCTGCCTATGGGGTGCATTATAAATAGGACTGCCTATGGGGTGCATTATAAATAAGGCTGCCTATGGGGTACATTATAAAAAGGCTGCCTATGGGGTGCATTATAAATAAGGCTGCCTATGGGTGCATTATAAATAAGGCTGCCTATGGGTGCATTATAAGTAAGACTGCCTATGGGGTGCATTCTAAATAAGGCTGCCTATGGGGTGCATTATAAATAAGGCTGCCTATGGGGTGCATTATAAATAAGGCTGCCTATGGGAGTGCATTATAAATAAGGCTGCCTATGGGGTACATTATAAATAAGGCTGCCTATGGGGTGCATTATAAATAAGGCTGCCTATGGGGTGCATTATAAATAAGGCTGCCTATGGGGTGCATTATAAATAAGGCTGCCTATGGGGGTGCATTATAAATAAGGCTGCCTATGGGGGTGCATTATAAATAAGGCTGCCTATGGGGGTGCATTATAAAAAAGGCTGCCTATGGGGGTGCATTATAAATAAGGCTGCCTATGGGGAATGCATTATAAAATAAGACTGCTTATGGGGGGTGCATTATAATATACAAAGGCTGCCTATGGGGGTGTGCATTATAATAGAGAGGCTGCCTATGGGGGTGCATTATAATACAGAGGCTGCTTATGGGGAGTGCATTATACTACAGAGGCTGCCTATGGGGAGTGCATTACAATATAGAGGCTGTCTGTGGGGGTGCATTATAATACAGAGGCTGCTTATGGGGGTGCATTACAATACAAAGGCTGTCTATGGGGTACATTATAATACAGAGGCTGCCTATGGGGAGTGCATTATACTAAATTAAGGACTATCTGGTGTATTATGCTATTTAGATGCTATCTAGGGGCCATTATAGTTGTGGGGCCATCATACAGTGTTGGAGCCATTAAATAGTTTGGGGATATTAACCCCTTCATCCCCAAGGGTGGTTTGCACGTTAATGACCGGGCCAATTTTTACAATTCTGACCACTGTCTCTTTATGAGGTGATAACTCTGGAATGTTTCAAGGATCTTCGCGATTCTGAGATTGTTTTCTCGCGACATATTGTACTTCACGATAGTGGTAAAAATTCTTCGATTTTTTTGCAATTTTCAAACTTTGAATTTTTATTCCCTTAAAACAGAGGAATATGTCACACAAAATAGTTAAGAAATAACATTTCCCACATGTCTACTTTACATCAGCACAATTTTGGAACCAAAATTTTTTTTGGGGAGGAAATTATAAGGGTTACAAGTTGACCAGCGATTTCTCATTTTTACAACAAAATTTACAAAGCCATTTTTTAGGGACCACCTCACATTTGAAGTCACTTTGAGGGGTCTATATGGCAAAAAATACCCAAAAGTGACACCATTCTAAAAACTGCACCCCTCAAGGTACTCAAAACCACATTCAAGAAGTTTATTAACCCTTCAGGTGCTTCACAGGAGCTGAAGCAAAGTGGAAGGAAAAAATGAATATTTAACTTTTTAGTAACAAAAATGATCTTTTACAAACTTTTTTTATTTTCACAAGGGTAACAGGAGAAAATGGACACAAAAAGTTGTTGCTCAATTTCTCCTGAGTACGCCAATACTCCATATGTGGGGGAAAACCACTGTTTGGGCGCACGGCAGAGCTCGTAAGGGAAGGAGCGCCGTTTGACTTTTTTAAACAAAAATTGGCTGGAATTGAGATAGGACGCCGTGTCGCATTTGGAGAGCCTCTGATGCACCTAAACAGTGGAAACCCCCCACAAGTGACACCATTTTGGAAACTAGACCCCCTATGGAACTTAGCTAGATCTGTTGTGAGCACTTTGAACCCCCAAGTGTTTCACAAAAGTTTATAATGCCTGGGTAAGAAAAAAAAAACAAAACAATTTCCACAAAAATGATTTTTTAGTCCAAAATTTTTGATTTTTCCCAAGGAAATTGGACCCCAAAAGTTGTTGTCCAATTTGTCCTGAGTACGCTGATACCCCATATGTGGGGGGAAACTGTTTGGGCACACGGCAGGGCTTGGAAATGAAGTAATAACGTTTTGGAATGCAGACGTTGATGGGGGTCATGTTCCGTTTACAGTGCCCCAGATGAGCCTAAACAGTGGAAACCGCCCACAAGTGACCCCATTTTGGAAACTAGACCCCCTAAGGAACTTATCTAGATCTGTGGTGAGCACTTTGAACGCCCAAGTGCTTCACACAAGTTTATAATGCCGGGCATGAAAATAAAAAATCCTATTTTTTTCCCACAAAAATTATCTATTAGTTACCAATTTTTTATTTTTCCAAGGGTAAAAGGAGAAATTGGACCACAAAAGTTGTTGTCCAATTTGTCCTAAGTACGCGGATACCCCATATGTGGGGGGAACCACTGTTTGGGCGCATGGCAGAGCTCAAAATGGAAGGAGCACCATTTGACTTTTTCCAACCAAAATTGGCTGGAATTGAGATTGGACGCCATGTTGCATTTGGAGATCCCCTGATGTGCCTAAACAGTGGAAACCCCCCACAAGTGACCCCATTTTGGAAACTAGACCCCCTAAGGAACTTATCTAGATCTGTGGTGAGCAATTTGAACCCCCAAGTGCTTCACACAAATTTATAACGTAGAGCCGTAAAATTAAAAAATCATTTTTTCCACAAAAATGATCTTTTCACCCCAATTTTTATTTTCCCAAGGGGAAAAAGACTCCAAAAGTTATTATGCAATTTGTCCTGAGTACGCTGATATCCCATATCTGGGGGTAAACCACTGTTTGGGTGCATGGCAGAGCTTGGAAGGAAAGGAGCGCCGTTTGACTTTTTTAACGTAGAATTGGTTGGACGCCATGTCGTGTTTGGAGAGCTCCTGATCTGCCTAAACAGTGGAAACCCCCAACAAATGACACCATTTTGGAAACTAGACCCCTCAAGGAACTTATCTAGATGTGTGGTGAGAACTTTGAACCCCCAAGTGCTTCACTAAAGTTTATAACGCCCGAGCATGAAAATAAAAAAAACATTTTTTCCACAAACATGATCTTTTAGTCCCCAACTTATTTTCCCAAGGGTAACAGGAGAAACTGGACCCCAAAAGTTGTTGTTCAATTTGTCCTGAGTATGCTGATACCCAATATGTGGGAGAAAACTACTGTATGGGCTCACGTCGGGGCTCGGAAGGGAAGTAGTGACGTTTTGGATTGCAGACTTTGATGGAATGGTCTGCGGGCGTCATGTCGCATTTGGAGAGCCTCTGATGTGCCTAAACAGTGGAAACCCCCCACAAGTGACCCCATTTTGGAAAATAGACCCCACAAGGAACTTATCTAGATGTGTGGTGAGCGCTATGAAGCCCCAAGTGCTGCACAGAAGTTTATAACGTACAGCCATAAAAACAAAAAAAATCATTTTTTTTTTTTTACAAAAATGATATTTTCACCCCAATTTTTATTTTCCCAAGGGTAACAGAAGAAATTGGACCCCAAGAGTTATGGTGCAATTTGTCCTGAGTACACTGATACCCCATATGTGGGGGTAAGCTACTGTTTGGGCGCATGGCAGAGGTCAGAAGTGAAGGAGCATCGTTTGACTTTTTCAACGCAGAATTGGCTGGAATTGAGATCAGATGCCATGTCACATTTGGCGAGCCCCTGATGTGCCTAAACAGCAGAAACCCCCCAATTCTAACTCCAACCCTAACCCCAACACACCTCTAACTCTAGTCCTAACCCTAACCACAAACCTAACCCTAACACACCCCTAACCCTAATCCCAACCCTAACTTTAGGCGCAACCCTAACACTAACCCTAGTGGGAAAATGGAAATAAATACATTTTTTTAATTTTATTATTTTTCCTTAACTAAGGGGGTGATAAAGGGGGTTTGATTTACTATTTATAGTGGGTTTTATGATTGGCAGCTATCACGCTAAAAGACGCTTTTTATTGCAAAAAATAGTTTTTGCATCACATTTTGAGAGCTATAATTTTTGCATATTTTGGCCCACAGAGTCAAGTGAGGTCTTATTTTTTGCGGTACGAGTTGTCGTTTTTATTGGTACCATTTTTGGGCACGTGACATTTTTTGATCGCTTTTTATTTTTATTTTTGGGAAGTTAGAATGAACAAAAATCAGCAATTCATGAATTTCTTTTGGGGGTGGCGTTTATACCGTTCCGCGTGTGGTAAAATTGATAAAGCAGTTTTATTCTTCGGGTTAGTATGATTACGGCGATACCTCATTTATATCATTTTTTTTAGGTTTTGGCGCTTTTATACAATAAAAACAATTTTATATAAAAAATAATTATTTTTGCATCGCTTTATTCTGCGAGCTATAACTTTTTTATTTTTTCGCTGATGATGCTGTATGGCAGCTCGTTTTTTGCGGGACAAGATGACGTTTTCAGTGGTACCATGCTTATTTATATCCATCTTTTTGAACGCGTGTTATTCCACTTTTTGTTCGGCGGTATGATGATAAAGCATTGATTTTTTGCTGTTTTTTTTTTTTAAGGGGTTCACTAAAGGGGTTAACTAGTGGGACAGTTTTATAGTGGGGGTTGTTAAAGACGCGGCAATACCAAATATGTGTACTTTTATTGTTTTGTTTTTTTTATTTACAGGAAGAAATGAATTTATTGGGGAATATTTTTTTTTTCCTTTATTTTTAATTTTTTTTTTTACACTTGTGATTTTGATTTTTTTACTTTGTCCCAGGGTGGGACATCACTGTATTATATCAGATCGCTGGTCTGACAGTGTGCACAGCACTCTGTGAGACCAGCGATCTCACAGGCAGTGCAGGACGTTTCCTCAGCGCCTGCTCTCAGCAGGCACTGAGGAAGCCGCCTCCCTGCAGGGCCCGGCGGCCATCTTGGATCCGGGGTCCTGCAGGGAAGAGGCCTTCAGAACAGCGCGGTCACATCGCGCTGTTCTGAGGGCCTCAGGGGAGCATGCAGGGAGCCCCCTCCCTGCGCAATGCTCCCCTGTGCCCCTGGTACACCGCGATCATGTCTGATCACGGTGTGCCAGGGGTTAATGTGCCGGGAGCGCTCCGTGACCGCTCCTGGCACATAGTGCCGGGTATCAGCTGTGATAATCAGCTTGGACGTACTATCCCGTCCGTGGTCAGATTGTCACGGGTTTTATGGACGGGATAGTACGTCCAATGGCAGAGAGGGGTTAAGGGGTCAGTATATATCCAGTGAGGGGGCATCACACTGTGTATACGGGAGCTGTACAGGGGGGAGACTCGGGACATTATTAAGTGTAAAGTGGGCACTTATTGTTATAGGGGAACTCTGGTTACTGTGACTGTCAAAGGGGCACACACAGGGCATTATTACATTCTATGGGACAAAATGCGGGCACTGTTTTCTAGGGCACTTGCACCTGGCATTACTATATTATAGAGGGTTGCTTTAGAATTTAGAGGTCACACAGAACCACACAATAGGTGCAGTAATAGGGACACATATGACAGCAGCAGCTCAGCATTGGGGTATCAGGAGCAGTGATAGGGACACATATGGCAGCAGCGGCTCTGTATTGGGGTATCAGCAGGATGAGGAGTTTGTACACGTTGAGAATAATCCAATTGGTGATCGTGACAGTGCTGAAAATGTGAGAAGTGAAACGTGTCTTTGTTGTACAGTCATGGTCAAAAGTTTTGAGAGTGACACAAATATTATATTTTCACATGATCTGCTGCCCTTTGGTTTTTATGTGTGTTTGACAGATGTTTTTATCACAGAAATATAATTGCAAACATATGAGTAACAAAAGCTTATATTGACAGAATGAGTTAATGCAGCAAGTCAATATTTGCAGTGTTGACCCTTCTTCTTCAGGACCTCTGCAATTCTCCCTGGCATGCTCTCAATCAACTTCTGGACCAAATCCTGACTGATAGCAGTCCATTCTTGCACAATCAATGCTTTCATTTTGTCAGAATTTTTAGGTTTTTGTTTGTCCACCCGTCTCTTGATGATTGACCACAAGTTCTCAATGGGATTAAGATCTGGGGAGTTTCCAGGCCATGGACCCAAAATCTCTATGTTTTGTTCCCTGAGCCATTTAGTTATCACCTTTGCTTTATGGCAAGGTGCTCCATCATGCTGGAAAAGGCATTGTTGATTGCCAAACTGCTCTTGGAGGGTTGGGAGAAGTTGCTCTTGGAGGACATTCTGGTACCATTCTTTATTCATGGCTGTTTTTTAGGCAAGACTGTGAGAGAGCCGATTCCCTTGGCTGAGAAGCAACCCCACACATGAATGGTTTCAGGATGCTTAACAGTTGGCATGAGACAAGACTGGTGGTAGCGCTCACCTTGTATTCTCCGAATGAGGTGTGTTCCTGATGTCCCAAACAATCGAAAAGGGGATTCATCAGAGAAAATAACTTTACCCCAGTCCTCAGCAGTCCACTGCCTGTACCTTTTGCAGAATATCAGTCTGTTCATGATGTTTTTTCTGGAGAGAAGTGGCTTCTTTGCTGCCCTCCTTGAGACCAGGCCTTGCTCCAAGAGTCTCCGCCTCACAGTGCGTGCAGATGCACTCACACCTGCCTGCTGCCATTCCTGAGCAAGCTCTGCACTGCTGGTAGCCCGATCCCGCAGCTGAAACACTTTTAAGAGACGGTCCTGGCGCTTGCTGGTCTTTCTTGGGCGCCCTGGAGCCTTTTTGGCAACAATGGAACCTCTCTCCTTGAAGTTCTTGATGATGCGATAGATTGTTGACTGAGGTGCAATCTTTCTAGCTGCGATACTCTTCCCTGTTAGGCCATTTTTGTGCATTGCAATGATGACTGCACGTGTTTCTTTAGAGATAACCATGGTTAACAGAAGAGAAACAATGATGCCAAGCACCAGCCTCCTTTTACAGTGTCCAGTGGTGTCATTCTTACTTAATCATGACAGATTGATCTCCAGCCATGTCCTCATCAACACCCACACCTGTGTTAATGGAGCAATCACTGAAAAGAGGTTAGCTGGTCCTTTCAAGGCAGGGCTGCAATGATGTTGAAATGTGTTTTGGGGGATAAAGTTCATTTTCTAGCCAAATATTGACTTTGCAAGTAATTGCTGTTAAGCTGATCACTCTTTATAACATTCTGGAGTATATGCAAATTGCCATTAGAAAAAGTGAAGCAGTAGACTTTGTAAAAATTAATATTTGTGTCATTCTCAAAACTTTTGGCCATGACTGTATTCTCTGTAGTCGAGTCCTGGCTGGAGGAGTCGTTATGTCAGTCTGGGGCCAGATGGAAAAGACATGAAAAGTGAACAATTCCATCAGAAAGAATGTTAGCGGTAAGTCATTATCTGTAAATCTGCTGTAATCTATTATATGTTCAGTAGGACAGGTATTATTTACCACTGACCATATGGCGGTGATATCAATATTGGTCTTTTTATATATAAGATTATTTTTGGCAACAGCGTGGTCATTTGCTGAGGTTCTCTGGTTAGGGGCCCACTCAGAAGTTTCGCCCCCCCTAAACCGAAACCCTAAACTACGCTTTTACGCTCTGGAGCCTTGGCAGATAGGAAAAAAGGGAACAGTTATGACCTTTTTGTGATGTCCTTAGTAGACCACAGTGGTAGACACATTCCTGTCTTCTCTAATCAGTACAAGAAGTTATCTATTATCAATGTCAAGTTACATAAGAAAATGTGTAACCATAGAATATTTCAAAGCAATGCAATTTCTCTAATACATTATAATGCAGAATGTTGGAAGGGTTTGGTGACTGTGTAATGATGCAATAAAAATACATTAACTATGTAGTGTGTTTGGCTTTCATCTGCTCTACACATATCTAATCATTAGTGGAATTCATGAGAACATTTGTAGGCATCGGAAACAAGAATGTAAAGAATGGTGCAGTCAGGAGTGGATTCAAAATGGATAGGAAATAAGAGAAAGAATAAGGGTAAATGTACAGATTGTCTATGAGTAAAATCCGCAATGTAGTATAATACCAGCTAATTGTACAAAATTTACACAAATCTCATGTACAAAAAATGGAAATATTCTGTGCAGAAATCTTCAGCACGTCACTTCTTAGAGCATTTTCACATGGGATGGATATACAGTGGATTTTCTGTCCAAATTTTCCAGATGGTTTTGTAGCAAAAATCAGCAACGTAAATTGCGACGCAGCTGTGTGTGACATGTAGCAGCGATGTGGCCCCTGCTGAGATGTCGATGATCGCTTATGAACGTTCTGAGCCGTTTTTTGGTCGTTGGTGTCCCGCTGGTGAGCCTGAATCGCTGAGTGTGACACCCTTTATGAACGACTTTACCAGCGTCGCAGGTGGGACTAGGTTTTCCCAGCGACTGCAGAGGTCGTTATACAGATTGCTGATCTCTGGTGAGATCTTTGTGTTTGGAAGCTAACTAGCGATCACATAGCGATCACACTAGCGATCTCGCCAGGTCGTGTAGTTGTCGTGATCGCTAGTGCGATCGCTAAGTGTGACAGTGCCTTAAGACTGGAGTCACACTAGCAATTTTAAAATCGGTCCGATTTTGTTCCTGCAAAGTCAGACGAGTGTAATGCGACTGTCATAAGATTTCATGCGATTACAATCTGATTTTTCACACAATTTACATCCGAATGCAGTGTGATTGCTATCTTACTGCAATGCGATTTTTAACATGAGCTTTTACACAGAGAATTTCTCTAAGTCATGTACACATCATTTTCAAAGGAAATATTCTTCAAAACATAAATATATATAGAATAGATAGAATAAAAGATGGAAATTCAGCAGCCACGTAGTGTAAAATCACAGCAGGAGCCGACAGGATAGAATAAATGGCTTACAAACAGTAAATACACATAGAATAGGTAGATATATAGGATGTCAGTGACATATACAATTTGTACAGTGTGTGTGTGCAGCTTATTGTACATGTATTTAATTAATAAAAGATTATTTTTCTGAAAAAAATAGGTTGGGTTCCCACGTAATTTTAACCAGCAGAGCGAAAGCCGACGGCTAAAGCAGATGTTTATAGAATGGGAAGGGGGTAATATCCATGGAGCTTCCCAGGCTATTAATATCAGCTCACAGCTGTATAATTAGACTTTACAGGCTATTAAAATGGGGGACCCCTCAAAAATTTATGTGGGATCCCTATAATTAATAACCAACAAAAGCTATGCAGACAGCTGCAGGCTGATATTAATAGCCTAAGAAGGGGCCATGGATAGTGGGGTGATAGTTGGGGGGGATGTTGATGTCACCTTCGTATTGTCAGGTGACATCAAGCCCCGAGGTTAGTAATGGAGAGGCGTCAATAAGACGCCCCAATTAGTAACTCCATAGTCACATTGTATGAAAACAGACACCCAGAGTAAAGTCCTTTAACTGAAAGAATGACACCGACTCCTGACCACTGAGGACTCTCAAGTCTAAATATTTTTCTACCGACTCCTTTAATAAGTCCTAATTAAACCATACTTACGACCATTCCCCCGACGCCCTTGTCATCTGAAAAGGAATGACAACAATATTCCTCACCTTTTCGCAGAGATGCTGCTAATCAATTTGTCCCACGACGTATCTAGCTCTGCTACATCTAGATGGCAGGATGCATGGTTGCATGATGCGACCATACAGCATGTCATCCAGCAGAGACACTGAGCAGCGTGTGTTCAGTGTCTCCCTGTGAACTCCTATTCCCTCTCTGAGGGCTCCGCGAGCATCAGAGAGTTCTCCTGCTCGCGTTGACATCAGACCGGTTCCGGGAGTTCACAGCCGGTGAACTTACTTCACCTTTCTGACGTCAGCACGAGTGCCATGGGAAATTCATAATACACCTTAGTTCTGTACTGCTGCACTCTCTCAGCTACGCAACACCATTTATTCACTTGCTATTTTCTTCCCTTGTCTGTGCCATTTTTGTACATCCAAACATCCACACTCTGGCATGTTTGTGTAAGGTTCTTTGTCTCTGTTGACATGTTCCTTGAAACTCAGTTTTCCGTCGGCCATTTTGCTTTCTGTCTTTCTGCAGCTCTTGCCCTCAGTTAATATGGAGTTTCCAGTTTTCATGTTCCCTTCCTGATTCTTCCCTCTTGCTTCTTAAGCAGCCTCAGCTGAACAATCAGTGCTCCTGAATCAAGCCTCAGTCAGTCTGTGACCTGACTTCTGGAAACCTTGGACTTGTACTCCAGCTATTCCCTACTGAGGAACCTTGGAACACTTTTGGACTCTGGAAACCTGCTGTTTGGTGAATCCATGTTTGCAGAGGAATTACGGTACAGAGAAGAGATCCTGAACCTGCTTTGGAGATTTATTGTAGTGCTTGAAGTTACTCTGGCCTGCTGTGTCTCCTGTCTCTATTCCTGCAAACTGTGTGAACTTTTCAGCATGCATTGTATGAAGTAATACAAGTCATTTCATTTCAACCTATGTCTCCTGTGTTTTCCTCGCACCCAAGCACAAGACGCTATAGGAACTGTACACTATACATGACAAGATTCAGGAGCCAATGTTTAGTGTCTGCTGGGTCTGGGAAAGCCGTGTCTGCTGTGACTGTGGATATCAGATGTCCGTTTAATACCTTATGTGATGACAGTGGTTGTGACTTCTCACAACCATTCCAGGTGAGCGCATTCCCTTAAAATTTTACTCTGCAGTGTTACCATAGGTAAACACTATTGTTTTTTTTTTTTTTTTTCCCTTTCCTCTTCTCCTTCCAGCACTTCTGCCTTAAAAGATCTGGAAGATGGAGGCCCGCATAAAGGAACTTTGCGGAGTGACTGATACAATCCTGTTGTGAATGGGTTTGAGATGAGTTCTGAGCAGAGGCTCCCTCTGGTGGTTACAAGCGGTACTAGTGAGGATTGGGAATCAGGTGTTACTGATTGGTCTTATTTAAGGGAATCATTTTCCCATCAGGGTTGCCGGTGATCAATTGTTCTGGTCTGAATCCTTCTTTCCAGTTTCCCTTGTAGCCTGCTGTGTCGTGTCTGCATCTCCTGCTGTCAGATAAGACAATTTCTTATTTTGTGTTTTTGCTATATTTTTGCATTTTGTCCTGCACTTCTGTGGGGGCCTTCTGGGTCCCCTCCGGGGGCTTTTGCCCTCTCAGTTTAGTCCAGCCACTGTGTTTTGTACTTTTGCTTTTTGCAGTTTTTTCAGTGGCTGCTGTTTTTGTTACACCAGAGAACTAATTTAGGTGGTAGAGGTCGTGTGATCTCAGGTGATTTTGAAATTAGTATGTTGGTGTTTTTCAGGGTTTTCTGGGATTGCAGTAAGTACCCTTCCTGTCCTTTTCTATTTAGATAGTTTGGGCCCCAGCGTTTGCTCATACTATTTTCTTTCTGTGTCAGTATTTCCTCTTGTCTAACCGCCATTACATGTTTGGGGGCTTTCTATTATCTTTGGGGTTCTGCTCCGGGGCAGATAGCTTTCCTATTTCTATCTTTAGGTGTAGTTAGTTTCTCAGGCTGTGACGAGGCGTCTAGGACCATCGTAGGAACGCTCCACGGCTGCCTCTAGTTGTGGTGGTTAGTCAGGGTACTGCAATCTCATAGATTCCAACTGCTCTGGTGTATTTCCTTTTTTTACCTGCACTCCTCAGCTACCGTAACATAACAGTATCACCGGCCCAAAAAAAATTGTATGGTACTCACAGAAGGAAAAAAAAATATATATATATTTTGAAGGAAGAAAAGTTGTCAGAGATATTTTTCTGTTTGTTGCATTTTTTTTTTTTTCCTCTGTATCTCTGGGTGCTGGGGAGGATCTTTTCTCCCAATGGAGTTTGCACAGTTGTCTGGCCGTGTGGATCAGCTTGCCACTGAGGTTCAGAGTATTGCTGCATATCTTGCTAGGTTGCCTGTTGTGGAACCTAGGATCCCCATGCCAGATTTGTTTTCAGGGGATCGAGCTAAGTTTCAGAATTTCAAAAATAACTGTAAATTGTTTTTTGCCTTAAAATCTAAGTCCTCAGGAAACGCAGCGCAGCAGGTTCAAATTATCATCTCTCTCCTGCGCGGCGATCCTCAGGATTGGGCTTTTTCCCTGACACCTGGGGATCCTGTTTTGAGTGATGTTGATGTATTTTTTCAGGCTTTGGGGTTATTGTACGATGAGCCTAATATCACTGATCAAGCTGAAAAAGCCTTGTTGGCATTAAATCAGGGGCTTGATGACGCTGAGTTATACTGTCAGAGATTCCGTAGGTGGGCAGTCCTGACCAAATGGAATGACGACGCTTTGGCGGCCCTTTTCCGGAAGGGTCTGTCGGATAATGTAAAGGATGTTATGGTGGGATTCCCTGTCCCCTCTGGTCTCAATGATTCTATGTCATTAGCGATTCAAATTGACAGACGTTTGCGTGAGCGGAGAAGTATGCGTGGAGTGGTGTTGCCTTGTGAGCCAGCTGCTGAGCCCATGCAGTGTGATGGAGTGGTGTCTGGGGCACAGCGTCATGAGTTTCGAAAGCGCAATGGGTTATGTTTCTACTGTGGTGATGCCTCTCATGCTATTTCAGTCTGCCCTAAGCGGGGAAGACGTTTTGCACGCTCAGTTGTCTTGGGTAGTGTTCAGACTAAGTTTTTATTAACTGTCACTCTGATATGCTCTCTGTCCTCATTTTCTGCTCAGGCTTTCGTTGATTCTGGAGCAGCTATTAACCTGATGGATTATGATTTTGCTAAACGTTGTGGATTTCCCTTGATACCCCTACAGAAGTCTATTCCCCTACTGGGGATCGATTCTACCCCTTTGGCTGAGAATAAACCCCAGTTTTCTACTCAGGTGATAATGAGGGTTGAACCTGATCACCAGGAGTGCTGCAAATTTTTGGTTCTATATAATCTGCATGACATTATCGTGCTGGGTTTCCCTTGGTTACAGTCTCATAATCCTGTTTTGGATTGGAAATCTGTGTCTGTAACCAGTTGGGGCTGCCAATGTGTTAATACCAACACTCCTGTTTTTTCTACCTCCCCCAGGCTGAGGATGTTCCTGACTTTTTGTTTGATTTTTCTGATGTGTTTAGCGAAAGTAAATCTGCATCCTTACCTCCCCATAGGAGCTATGACTGCGCTATTGAATTAGTGCCAGGTAGTAAATTCCCTAAGGGTCGGCTCTTTAACTTGTCTGTACCTGAACATGACGCTATGCGGTCTTATATCAAGGAATCATTGGAGAAGGGTTATATCAGACCATCCTCTTCACCCTTAGGTGCCGGTTTTTTCTTTGTGGCCAAAAAAGATGGTTCATTAAGGCCGTGTATTGATTATCGTCTCTTGAACAATATTACTGTGAAATATCAATACCCGTTACCCTTGATTTCTGACCTGTTTTCCAGGGTGAAAAACGCTACTTGGTTTACCAAGCTTGACCTCAGGGGGGCGTATAACCTTATTCGCATTAAGCACGGGGATGAATGGAAGACGGCATTTAACACCCCTGAAGGGCATTTTGAGTACCTTGTGATGCCCTTTGGGCTCACTAATGCTCCTTCCGTCTTCCAGTCCTTCATGAATGACATTTTCAGGGATTTTGTGGACAAGTTTCTGATTGTTTATTTGGATGATATCTTGATTTTTTCTAATGACTGGGACTCTCATATGAAACATGTTCGAACTGTATTCCAGATTTTGAGAGAGAATGCTCTGTATGTGAAGGGATCAAAGTGTCTTTTTGGCGTACAGAAGATCTCATTTCTGGGATTCATTTTGTCCCCACCTGTTATTGAAATGGACCCGGTCAAGGTTCAGGCCATCTGTGATTGGGTCCAACCTACTTCATTAAAGGCTCTTCAGAGATTTTTGGGTTTTGCCAATTTTTATCGTAAATTTATTGGTAATTTCTCTGTTATTGTTAAACCATTAACTGATTTGACCAGAAAGGGTTCTGATGTGGTGAATTGGCCTCCTGAGGCAGTCTCTGCGTTTCAGGAACTTAAGCAGAGATTCACTTCTGCTCCTGTTCTACGGCAGCCTGATGTTTCTCTGCCATTTCAGGTGGAGGTTGATGCCTCTGAAATTGGGGCAGGTGCCGTTTTGTCCCAAAAAGATCCAGAGACCTCTAAAAGTAACCCTTGTGCCTTTTTCTCTCGAAAATTTTCTCCTACTGAACGTAATTATGACGTGGGTAATCGGGAGTTATTGGCCATGAAGTGGGCTTTTGAAGAGTGGAGACATTGGCTGGAGGGAGCCAAACATCAGGTGGTGGTCCTTACGGACCATAAGAATCTGGTCTATCTGGAATCTGCCAAGCGACTCAATCCTAGACAGGCCAGGTGGGCCTTGTTTTTCACACGTTTTAATTTTGTGGTTTCCTTTCTTCCTGGCACTAAGAATGTTAAGGCGGATGCCCTCTCGAGGAGTTTCATTGCGGACTCTCCTGAGCTATCTGATCCCTCTGTTATTTTGAAGGAGGGTGTAGTTCTTTCCGCCATCTCGCCTAATTTGAGACTTGCTCTGGAGGGGTGTCAGGAGGATAGGCCCGAGCGCTGCCCTGTTGGAAAATTGTTTGTCCCGGACCAATGGAAAAAGAGTGTGATGTCTGAGATTCATTGTTCCGCATTGGCTGGGCATCCCGGAATTTTTGGTACCAGAGACTTGGTTAGTCGGTCCTTTTGGTGGCCTACCTTGTCTCGCGATGTCAGGGAATTTGTGCAGTCCTGCGGGACTTGCTCTCGCTCCAAGCCTTGCTCTCGCTCTAGTGGTTTGTTGATGCCATTGCCTGTGCCCAAGAGACCATGGACCCATATCTCTATGGATTTCATTTCCGATCTTCCTGTTTCTCAGAGAATGACCACCATCTGGGTAATTTGTGATAGGTTTTCCAAAATGATACATCTTGTGCCATTACCTAAGTTGCCTTCCTCCTCTGAATTGGTGCCGTTGTTCCTTCAGCACGTGGTTCGTTTACACGGCATTCCTGAGAACATTGTGTCTGACAGAGGAGTCCAGTTTGTTTCCAGATTTTGGAGGACTTTTTGTTCTAAACTGGGTGTTCAATTGTCTTTCTCCTCGGCATTTCATCCTCAGACCAATGGTCAAACTGAGAGAACAAACCAGACATTGGAGACTTATCTAAGATGCTTTGTGTCTGCTGATCAGGATGACTGGGTCTCTTTTTTGCCTTTGGCTGAGTTTGCTCTTAATAATAGGGCTAGCTCTGCCACTTTGATGTCTCCGTTTTTCTGTAATTCTGGGTTTCACCCTCGATTTTCTTCAGGACAGACGGAGGCTTCTGTCTGTCCAGGTGTTGACTCTGTTGTTGAGCGTATGCAGCAGATTTGGGACCAGGTAGTGGAGAGGTTGTCCCTCTCTCAGGAGAAGGCCCAGCGGTTTGCTAACCGGCATAGGACTGATGGTCCTCGGTTTAAAGTGGGGGACTTGGTCTGGTTGTCCTCAAAGAATATTCCTATGAGAGTAGCATCTCCTAAATTTAAGCCTAGGTTCATTGGACCTTATAAGATCATGGAGATTATTAATCCTGTTTCTTTTCGTTTGCTTCTTCCAGGGACATTTAAGATCCATAACGTGTTCCACAAGTCCTTATTGAAGAGGTTTGTTGAGCCAGTGGTTCCTGCTGCTGTGCCTCCTGACCCTGTTTTGGTTGAGGGCAATCTGGAGTATGTGGTTGAGAAAATATTGGATTCTCGTTTTTCTAGACGAAGACTCCAGTATTTGGTTAAATGGAGAGGTTATGGTCAGGAAGATAATTCTTGGGTGTTTGCTTCAGACATCCATGCTAGGAGACTTATCCGTGCGTATCATAGAACTCATCCTGACCGACCTGGTTGCTCAAATGAGGGTTCGGTGACCCCTCCTCAAGGGGGGGGTACTGTTGTGAATGGGTTTGAGATGAGTTCTGAGCAGAGGCTCCCTCTGGTGGTTACAAGCGGTACTAGTGAGGATTGGGAATCAGGTGTTACTGATTGGTCTTATTTAAGGGAATCATTTTCCCATCAGGGTTGCCGGTGATCAATTGTTCTGGTCTGAATCCTTCTTTCCAGTTTCCCTTGTAGCCTGCTGTGTCGTGTCTGCATCTCCTGCTGTCAGATAAGACAATTTCTTATTTTGTGTTTTTGCTATATTTTTGCATTTTGTCCTGCACTTCTGTGGGGGCCTTCTGGGTCCCCTCCGGGGGCTTTTGCCCTCTCAGTTTAGTCCAGCCACTGTGTTTTGTACTTTTGCTTTTTCCAGTTTTTTCAGTGGCTGCTGTTTTTGTTACACCAGAGAACTAATTTAGGTGGTAGAGGTCGTGTGATCTCAGGTGATTTTGAAATTAGTATGTTGGTGTTTTTCAGGGTTTTCTGGGATTGCAGTAAGTACCCTTCCTGTCCTTTTCTATTTAGATAGTTTGGGCCCCAGCGTTTGCTCATACTATTTTCTTTCTGTGTCAGTATTTCCTCTTGTCTAACCGCCATTACATGTTTGGGGGCTTTCTATTATCTTTGGGGTTCTGCTCCGGGGCAGATAGCTTTCCTATTTCTATCTTTAGGTGTAGTTAGTTTCTCAGGCTGTGACGAGGCGTCTAGGACCATCGTAGGAACGCTCCACGGCTGCCTCTAGTTGTGGTGGTTAGTCAGGGTACTGCAATCTCATAGATTCCAACTGCTCTGGTGTATTTCCTTTTTTTACCTGCACTCCTCAGCTACCGTAACATAACACAATCCTTTCAGATGTACAGACTTTAAAAACCCGTTTTGCAAGCCTACAGGACCTCACTAATCATAATTTGCAAGTGTTTGGACAGACTACCCAGGAATTGCGAGCCAGGATTGAGGCTCTAGAGGAACGAGCCCAGGCTCCTGCCATAACCCCGAGTTCTGGGATCCCCAAATTACCTCCTTTTCGTTTTGGCGGTGAACGTGAGAAATTCAGGGGATTTATTAATCAATGCAATTTATTTTTCTCTGCACATGCTTCACAATTTCCCACTGAACGATCCAAAGTGCTTACTATAATCATGTTGCTTACCAATAAGGCTTTGATGTGGGCAAACCCTCTGATTGAGACTGAGGATGATTGTTTGAATCACCTTGATGCTTTTATTTCAGCCATGGGGCAGGTGTTTGATGACCCCAATCGAGGTGCAACAGCTGAAGCAGCCATGTTAACTTTGCGCCAAGGTAAGCGTTCAGTAGCCGAATATGCCCTGGATTTCAGGAGATGGGCTCTTGATACCACTTGGGACACTTCCGCTAAAAAATCTATTTTTCGGAAAGGGTTGTCTCCACTGATTAAGGATGAACTTGCTCGTGCCGACCCTCCCACTGCGTTAGGTGACTTTATTAACTATTGTATCCGTATTGATGCTCGTCTGACTGAACGCAGACAAGAGAGATGGTTCGAAAATAATCGCACTAACCTTTTACTACCTCCCTCCTCAGCTAAGGAACCTTTGAGTAGGATCATAAGGGAACCAGAACCTGAACCCATGCAGGTGGACTCTTTACAAAGACGGGTTAGTGATGCACGCAAAGAACATCGTATAAAGGAAAATCTATGTTTCTACTGTGGTAAGTCAGGGCACTTCATTATAAACTGCCCCAGCCGTTCTCGTAAGACTACTGCAGCAGTCATTCACTGTGAGTGTTGCGAGAGGAGCTCTGTCATGTCCGAGCCTCAGGCTCCAGAGAGGTCTGCTGCAAGAGATCTTGATTTCTCGGACTTAAACTCTGTTAGTTCTGGGGACGATGACTGTATAAACGCTGCAATTTTTCAAGTTTCCTCAGCGGTGTCCCAGCTGAGTTGTAAAAGAAACAATTCTCATTGCTTCCTTTCCATCAAACTCTGGGTTGACTCAGTCTGGGTGTCTAGCTCTGCTATGATCGACTCAGGAGCAAGTGGAAATTTTATGGATATCTCCTTTGCTCTGAAACAGGGGATACGTTCAGTGAAGAAGGCTACTCCAGTACAGATGGAGACTGTGGATGGCTCTCTACTGACTTCTGGACCAGTGGATCAAGAAACAGAGCCTTTGAGGGTCCTTATGGGTAAAGATCATCAGGAGAAAATGTCTTATGCTTATCTCTTCTCCCCACTTTCCCATTATTCTAGGGCTACCATGGCTGCAGGCGCAGAATCCTACGATTAACTGGGAGACCATGGAATTACACTTTCCGGAGAAACAGATGAGTCAAGGAGTTTCAGCTTGCTCTGTTCCTAAAGGAACCATGTCAGTCCCTGAACTACCAGCTGTATACCAGGACTATGTGGATTTATGTGACAAGAAGAACACTGATCAGCTTCCTCCTCACCGTCCATATGATTGTCCAATTGAATTATTGCCTGGAGCCGAGATACCTTTTGGTAAGATCTACCCCCTCGCGGGGCCCGAGCTAAAAGCTTTGAAGGATTATATAGACGAAAATTTAGCCAAGGGCTTCATACGCCCCTCTTCATCTCCCGCAGGTGCACCCATCTTCTTTGTGAAGAAGAAAGATGGATCTCTGAGACCCTGCATAGACTATAGGGAACTCAATAAGGTTACTATTAGAAACCGTTATCCATTGCCTTTAATCCCTGAGTTGTTGGAGAGAGTGCGGCATGCCAAAATTTTCTCTAAACTGGATCTCCGTGGGGCCTATAACTTGGTCCGTATTAGACCTGGGGATGAATGGAAGATTGCTTTCAGGTCACGCTATGGACACTTTGAATATCTAGTTATGCCTTTTGGTCTGAGTACCGCCCCAGCCACTTTCCAACACTTCGTGAATGATATCTTCAGGGATCTCCTAGATACATTTGTGGTGATTTATCTGGATGATATTCTAATTTTTTCTAACTCCACAGAGGAACATCATGGACATGTGAGAATGGTCTTAGAACGCCTAAGACAAAACCATCTCTACATCAAACTTGAAAAGTGTGAATTCCATAGGACCAAAATTCAATTTCTGGGGTATGTACTATCTACGCAAGGGATTAGTATGGATGGAAGCAAGACCCAAGCCATCAAGGATTGGCCAATTCCTAGAAATGTGAAGGAGGTGCAGCGCTTCATCGGGTTTGCCAACTTCTATAGACGTTTCATTAAGAATTTTTCTGAGGTAGTGTCACCTATCACCCAACTTACCCGGAAACAGTCTAGGTTCTCCTGGACCCCGCAAGCTCAGGAAGCATTTTCCTGTTGAAAGGATAAATTTACCACCGCACCTATCTTAGTACATCCCAACCCCGAGCTTGCCTTCATAATAGAGGTGGATGCTTCAGACTGTGCCGTTGGAGCTATACTCTCTCAGAGAACAGGTGAGAAGAATGTCTTGCATCCCTGTGCCTTCTTCTTTTCCCAGCAGTTGTCTTCGGCTGAGAGGAACTACGATGTGGGCAATAGAGAATTGTTGGCCATTATTGCCGCCTTCAAGGAATGGAGACACCTTCTTCAGGGAACTACACAGCAAATAGTCATCCTGACAGACCATCGTAACCTTGAATTTATCAGGTCGGCTAAGTGCCTGACTCCTCGCCAGGCTCGCTGGAATCTTTTCCTAAACCAATTTAATTTTGTCATTTCTTATAGACCAGGATCGCGCAATGGAAAGGCTGATGCACTCTCTAGGATTCATTCAGCAGAGACACGTCCACTTACTCGTCCTAAGACTATTCTTCCTGACTCTAGATTCCTGGGAGTGATTCATAATCAAGACTTACTTAAGGACATCAAGGAAGCATACCATGCGGATTCTTTGTTGGCTCAACCCCCAAGGGACGTAAGTCTTGTCTTTAAGAATGGTGTGTGGATTCAGGGACAACGTCTGTATATACCTGAAACAGTCAGATTGAGAGTATTGCAACTCATCCACGATTCCAAGATAGCCGGGCATAGGGGAATTCTAAAGACACAAGAATTTCTTTCTCGTTTCTTTTGGTGGCCCACTTACAGGAAAGATGTTTTAAAACTATGTCACTTCATGTGAAGTCTGTGCAAGATGCAAAACACCTCGCTCCTCACCAACTGGTCTGTTGCAACCTCTTCCCACCCCGTCCCGCCCGTGGGGATCCATTTCTATGGACTTCATTGTGGAGTTACCAACCTCTCAAGGGAAGAACACCATTCTAGTGGTGGTTGACCGTCTAACAAAGGCAGCTCATTTTATCCCTTGTGTCTGCTTACCCACTGCAAAACAGACATCAGACTTGATGATTAAGAATGTGTTTCGCTTACATGGAGTACCGGATGAGGTCATTTCGGATCGAGGGGTGCAATTCACTTCAAGGTTTTGGCAAAATTTCTGTGCAGCATTGGACATTAAAGTAAACCTTTCTTCTGCTTTTCATCCCCAGACTAATGGACAGACAGAACGAACCAATCAGACCCTGGAGCAGTATCTCCGCTGTTTTATCTGCCACCTACAGGATGATTGGGTGGATCTACTTCCACTGGCTGAGTTCTCTTATAACAACTCTCAGAGCGCCTCCACTAAGCAGTCTCCTTTTTACTCCAATCTAGGTTATCATCCTAACATTCTTCCTCGATTTCCCATAGATACGCCCTTGCCGGCAGTGGCTGAAAGAATCACTTCTTTACAAAAGAATATGGATCTTCTAAAGGAAAACCTAGAATTGGCTCAGGAAAGGTACAAGAAAGCAGCAGATAAATTTCGTAAACCTGCACCAGCTTTCAAGGTAGGAGATTTGGTCTGGCTGTCAACCAGAAATCTTAAAGTAAAGATTCCATCGTCTAAATTGGGACATAAGTACATTGGACCTTATAAGATCAGTAAGATTATAAGTGCTGTTGCTTGTCGTCTTCAACTGCCCAGAACTATGAGAATCCACCCTGTCTTTCATGTATCCCTACTAAAGGCTGCAACACCCAATACGTTTCCTGGACGTTCTTCTCCTTGCCCTGACCCAGTGCTGGTCGATGGTCAGGAAGAATTTATGGTGGAAAGGATTCTAGATTCCAGGTTGTACAGAAATCAGTTGCAATATTTGATTAAATGGCAGGGCTACCCAGTGGAGGACAACTCATGGGAACCAGTCAATAATGTAAATGCTCCTCCGCCAGTTTCATCAGAGGTACCCTAACAAGCCTGGTCTGAGGTCATCCGGAGGTTGTCCCTAAGGGGGGAGTAATGTAAGGTTCTTTGTCTCTGTTGACATGTTCCTTGAAACTCAGTTTTCCGTCGGCCATTTTGCTTTCTGTCTTTCTGCAGCTCTTGCCCTCAGTTAATATGGAGTTTCCAGTTTTCATGTTCCCGCCCTGATTCTTCCCTCTTGCTTCTTAAGCAGCCTCAGCTGAACAATCAGTGCTCCTGAATCAAGCCTCAGTCAGTCTGTGACCTGACTTCTGGAAACCTTGGACTTGTTCTCCAGCTATTCCCTACTGAGGAACCTTGGAACACTTTTGGACTCTGGAAACCTGCTGTTTGGTGAATCCATGTTTGCAGAGGAATTACGGTACAGAGAAGAGATCCTGAACCTGCTTTGGAGATTTATTGTAGTGCTTGAAATTACTCTGGCCTGCTGTGTCTCCTGTCTCTATTCCTGCAAACTGTGTGAACTTTTCAGCATGCATTGTATGAAGTAATACAAGTCATTTCATTTCAACCTATGTCTCCTGTGTTTTCCTCGCACCCAAGCACAAGACGCTATAGGAACTGTACACTATACATGACAGTTTGCCTTTTTCAATATTGATCCCACATTCTTCACTGCTTCTTTTCCTTCGCTGTCTTTTACTATATGTATAGCTATTTTGGATCCCATTAGGGGCCCTGACTGCACACAGAACAAGTTGCCCATGGCTTCAACTTATTCTCCAGACAGCTCACTCTTTTGCAAATGCCTTCTCAGTGTGCCTGGACCTTGTCTACAGGCCGCACTCTAGAAAGTCAGAATGAGCTGTCAAGGTGTAGCGGGAAGACTTTCGTGGCTCTCTCACCCATTAGACCAGCTGACTAAAGTAGGAAGGTCCAGGAGTGATAGGCCTCTCACCTACGAGACCAGCTCCATGGACAGTGGGAAGGCTCACGTGGCTCTCTGACCCACGACTGACTAAAGTAGGAAGGCCCAGGTGTGATAGGCCTCTCATCTTCTAGACCTGCCTTGCAGTTTGCTAACCCCTTCTGATGATCCTCAACTAGCTGTGCAACAACCACACTAAAAGCAGGTACCTTCACACACTGATGACCAAACAATCACTTCCAAGTTTGTTTCTAAAATAGGCACAATATTCTACTTTCAACTTGCAACTCCAACTTACAATATTACTTTCTACTTCTATACAGTACTGTCTCTTTAAAAGCACTACACCCAGCATGGGCGTACCCACCGTGGGGCGGGGGGCAACTGCCCCCCCTAGAAGCAGGGGCGCTCAGTGCTTGATCCGGCCCTTCGGCCCCGCCGACACTGAACTGACAGTTCAGTGCCGGCGGGCCCTTTAATCGCGGGCGGAATGAGTGAGGAAGGCCTTCCATATGCAGCACAGGCGACGTGATCGTCATCACGCCGCCTGCGCGCCCTGATGACGTCATGCCGCCTGTGCCAGGAGAAGACGGAGTCGAGCGCGCTTCTTCAGAGCAGCGGGGGAGATAGGTGAGTACTGTTTTTTTTTTTTTTTTTTGACACCGGGCCCGGCCTATGGGGGATTATGCTGGCTATGAGGGGGATTATGCTGGCTATGGGTGATTATGCTGCCTATGAGGGATTATGCTGGCTATGGGGGGATTATGCTGGCTATGGGGGGATTATGTTGGCTATTGGGGGATTATGCTGGCATATGGGGGGAATTATGCTGGCTATGGGGGGAATTATGCTGGCTATGGGGATTATGCTGCTATGGGGGATTATGCTGCTATGGGGGATTATGCTGGCTATTGGGGGATTATGCTGGCTATTGGGGGATTATGCTGGCTATTGGGGACTATGCTGCTTATGGGGGATTATGCTGGCTATTGGGGGATTATGCTGGCTATGGGGGATTACTGCTGGCTATTGGGGATTACGCTGGCTATTGGGGGATTATGCTGGCTATGGGGACTATGCTGCTTATGGGGGATTATGCTTCCTATGGGGGATTATGCTGCCTATTGGGGGATTATGCTCTATGGGGGATTATGCTGGCTATGGGGGATTCGCTGGCTATTGGGGATTATGCTGGCTATTGGGGACCTATGCTGTCTATTGGGGACCTATGCTGCCTATTGAGGACATATGCTGCCTATTGGGGACCTATGCTGCCTATTGGGGACCTAATGCTGCCTATTGGGGATCAATGCTGCTATGGGATCATGCTGCCCATTGGGGATCAATGCTGCCTATTGGGGACATTTACCTGCCTATTGGGGACATTTACCTGCCTATTAAGGACTCTCGCACCATACCAATCTGAGCCTGAGCTAAAAGCGGAGTTGCGCCAATATGTGCACTGATGAGGATGAAATGATATGGATTGGCAAGGCTGCAGTGATGGGCAGTGCAGGCTGTATGTCTCTGTGTGGGCAGTTTTATTGCTGGTATATTGTTTTTGTAGCGCTGTATATATATTGGTATTTTACTAATAGCAATTTGGAATCCCTAGGAAATAATGATATCAAGAAAAGAAAAATTGCTTCACTTGTGACAAATATGGAACCGAACATTGACCATCTCATTAGCCAAAAGCAGGCCCATAGTTCCCATTGAAATACCAGTAAGTTTGTTGATTTTTAACTTTACTTGTTCTTTATTTTAAGTATTGTGTTTGTTCCTGTTTATTTTTATTTTTTTTACTTCAAAATAAGAGTGTAGTATATGGTGTATACAGGGTCATACACATCGTGTGCGGTTTACAGAGTGTATATACACTGCTGTATTATACTTTTCATATACAGGTTATAATGCCTCTTATTCTTTGTATAGAGGTGAGTGTGCCATGTATAATATATGGTATATACAGCGTAGTGTCGCATACACTGCTGTATTATACAATATACAACAGTTCTAATGCTCCATACCTAATATGCAGTATAATGTACAGTGTATATGATGTAACCTGTATAAGATGCGACATTGGCTTGCCCCCCTAGTTTGATCCTGGGTACACCCATGACACCCAGCAGCACAGAAATACAGAGAACTTGCAGGCAACTCCATCACACCCCTACCCCCCTCATGTAACAGCAGAGATAAGCACATACAGCTCTCACACAGAACAGAAAGAATGCTCAGCTCTTGGCAGAAAAATATTTAGAGTTGAGAGTCCTCAGTGGTTGATACCTTTTAATGGCTAACTGAAAAGATGGTAACAAATTGCAAGCTTTCGAGACTACTCAGGTCTCTTCATCAGGCTCTTCATCAGCTCTTGGCAGTTTCTATGTTCAGCATGTCACAGAAAGTCCAAAAACTCCACATGAACTAGCCCTGGTCTCTTCATTCGTATGTGTTCATTCAAAGATCTATTTACCAGCGATCTGAATCACTCCACCTGATTCAGCTAAAAGTGAGTTGAATAATGTCTTCTGTCATATACAGCGGACCACACCTAACAGAACCCCTTCTCATCAGGGACTTATTTATTTGTCCCTTATACTCAGTTACTCATCGTTCATGTTATTCAGAGGTTCTCATAAACATACACACATGATCAAAAGTGTTGGTACCCCTTGTTTAATGACAGAAAAACCCACAATGGTCACAGAAATTACTTGAATCTGACAAAAGTAATAATAAATCAAAAATCTATGAAATGAACAAATGAAAGTCAGACATTGCTTTTCAACCATGCTTCCACAGAAATGAAAAAAAAATAAAATAAAACTCATGAAATAACCCTGGACAGAAATGATGGTACCTCTGAAAATAATGTGACAAAAGGGACATGTTAATCAAGGTGTGTCCACTAATTAGCATCACAAGTGTCTAAAATCTTGAATCAGTGAATGGGCCTGTATAGAGGGTTAGAGATACTCACTGTGCTGTTTTGTCACATGTTGTGTATCACACTCAACCTGGACCAGAGGAAGCGAAGGAAAGAGTTGTCTCAGGAGATTAGAAAGAAAATTATAGACAAACATGTTAAAAGGTAAAAGTTATAAGACCATCTCCAAGCAGCTTGATGTTCCTGTGACTACAGTTGTACATATTATTCAGAAATTTAAGACTATTTAAGCCAACCTGCCTGGACGTGGCCGTTGGAGGAAAACTGATGACAAATCAAAGAGACGGATAATACGAATGGTAACAAAAGAGTCCAGAAAAACTTCTAAACAGATTAAAGATGAACTTCAAGCTCAAGGAACATCAGTGTCAGATCGCACTGTTGTATGAGCCAAAATGGACTTCATGGGAGACGACCAAGGAGGACTCCATAGTTGAAAAAAAAAATTGTAAAAAAGCCAGACTGGAATTTGCTAAACTACATGTTGACAAGCCACAAAGCTTCTGGGAGAATGTCCTATGGACAGATGAGAAAAAAAGGAACTTTTTGGCAAGGCACATTAGCTCTATGTTCACAGACGGAAAAATGAAGCATATCAAGAAAAGAACACTGTCCCTACTCTGAAACATAGAGGAGGCCCTGTTAGGGAATGTTTCCATGGTCAGTAAGCGCTGCAGGTTGGACGCTGTGTACCTCCGCAGCGTCAAACCCGCAGCGGCCAGATGTTACAGCATAGTGGATGGGATTTGAAGAAATCCCATGCGCACTATGCGTGCACGGATGCCTCCGGCTTCCCTGAGGAGACGCACATGTTGAACGTCTTTCCAGACCGCAGTATGTCAATTTATGTAGCGGAGGTGCTCAGTCTCTGCTGCGTATTAAGTGCGGGAATGCAGCTTACTACACATGCGTACTAATTTAAATAAAGGTTTACCTTGTTTCAGCCGGAGGTTCACGTACACTGCAGTTCTCACGATGAGCTGAGCTGATCGCGAGAACTTCCGTACACGTGACCGCCAGGGACCGAGTTGTCTCCGGTGATCATCCCCGCTGTGTCTGGATGTCAGGCTGAATGGTGGCATAATGCCACCATTCAGCCTAAGGCATCCAGATGTAGCAGAGCTGGACTTGTTGTTTGACAGTATGTATATCTTCTCAGCAGACAGGTAAGGCTATTGTTGCTTTTTCATTTTAATTCTCTTCCAGGAGACTAGGGCGTTGGTGGACTAGGCAATGCAGTAAGTATGGTTTAATTAAGATCTATTAAAGGAGTCTGTGTCATTATTTCAATTAAAGGACTTTATTCTGGCTGTGTCTTTATTTACCATGTAACTATAGGATTAGTAATGGAGAGGTGTCTTATGGACACCTCTCCATTACTAATGTGTGGGCTTGATGTCACCTGACAATACAAAGGTGACATCAACCTCACAAATATTACCCCACTTGCCACCACTACAGGGCAAGTGGGAAGAGCCAGGTAAAGTGCCACAATTAGTGCATCTTTGAATGTGCCAATTGTGGGGCGGCTGCGGGCTGCTATTTTTAGGCTGGTGAGGGACAAAATCCATGGGCCTCCCCAGCTTGAGAATACCAGGCCGCAGTGGTCTGCTTTTTGCTTGGCTGGTTAACAAAAATAGGGGGACTCCACGCTATTTTTTTTGGAGGGATCCCACTATTTTTGCTAACCATCCAAGGTAAGCAAACTGCTGTGGCCTGATATTATCAGACTGGTAAAGTTCATGGATATTGGATCCTTACCAGCCTGAAATACCAGTCCCAGTTCTCTGGTTTACTCTGGCTGGTTTAAAAGTATAGGGGGACCCCACACCATTTTTTTTTTATTATTTATTAAAATGGAGCGGACCTCTCTCTGTGCTTTCCTCCACTTCCTGTGTCATGTACTTCTGGCTGTCTCACAAGATTCACCATTATGTAAATTATTACACATGCGTAATAAGCTGCGTTCCACACTTAATACGCATGTGATTAGGAAGATAATGTGGTTTTACCGCATCTAATGAAAGTGTATGGGTAATTTATGCAGCAGAGACTGAGCGTCTCCGCTACATAAATTGACATGCTGCGGTCTGGAAAGACGCGCCGCATGTCCGTCTCCGCAGGTGAGTCGCGGGCATCGGTGCAAGCATAGTGGGCGTGGGATTTCTTGAAATCCCATCCACTGTGCTGTAATAGCTGGATGCTGCAGATGTACGCAGCGTCCAACTCGCATCATTTGCTGACCGTGTGCACATACTCCAATGAATTTGCAAACAGGAAATCACTTTTTTTTCCTTCCCAGAAGTTAACTTTCAATTAGCTTTATTTCAAGTGACAAAAAAACGCATCAAAAACTGATGCGGAAGAAATGATAATTACTTACGGGTAATTTGATTTTCCAGATCCATGACAGCACCATTAGGCCTCTTTCACACATCCGTTTTGCGCCTGACGGCGCGCTCCGGCCTTTTTTTGTCAAACCGCATCCGGCGAAATGTAATGCCGGATCGGCTTTTTTTTTCCATAGAGTAACATTATTGCCGGATGGCGCCGCATGTCCCTGCGGCGCGTCCGGTTTTTGCCGGATCCGGTGTCTGGTCGCAGTCCGGCAAAAACGTGACATGTAACTTTTTTTGTCTCCGGCGATTTTGTTACAATGAAAGTCTATGAACGCCGCAATGCGGTGGATCCGGCAAAAAACGGATTCGGTGGCCGGATCCAGTTTTTCAATTGAGATACCAGCCCACAGCAAACATATAAAAAAGCATGCAGTGGGACACTCTCAGACATACCATGCAGAGAGCAAGACAAGCTAACGTACCAGCACCAGCCCTACCAGCAGATACGGCAATGGAGCGCCAGGACAGCAGACGGTAAATATCACATCCCCCACCCCAAATTTTACCACGCATCTGTCACCACTGCTGTGAGCTACTGCACTGTGTTTGCACCCTGGTACAGTTTCAAAATCATGTTTTTTGCTGTGATGGGGTTGGTTCCCCTGGTACTGTATGAAATGTTCATATTTTTCCACTGATGGGGTGGGTCCCCCTGGTACAGTTTCAAATATGCATGTTTTTCAAGTGATAATGTGTATCCCCTGGTACTTTATAATGTGCATTTTTTTCAAGTATCCCCTGCTACTGTATAATGTGCATGTGTTAAATTGATAATGTGGATCTCCTGGTACTGTTTTTTTTTTGGCTATGATGGGGTTGGTCCTCCTGCTACTGTATGAAATGTGCATGTTTTCCATTCATAATGTGGATCTACTGGTACTGTATTTTTTGGCTGTGATGGGGTTGGTCCTCCTGCTACTGTATGAAATGTGCATGTTTTCCATTCATAATGTGGATCTACTGGTACTGTATTTTTTGGCTGTGATGGGGTTGGTCCTCCTGCTACTGTATGAAATGTGCATGTTTTCCATTCATAATGTGGATCTACTGGTACTGTACTTTTTGTTTTTTTTGCTGTGATGGGGTTGGTCCTCCTGCTACTGTATGAAATGTGCATGTTTTCCATTCATAATGTGGATCTACTGGTACTGTATTTTTTGTTTTTTTTGGCTGTGATGGGGTTGGTCCTCCTGCTACTGTATGAAATGTGCATGTTTTCCATTCATAATGTTGATCTACTGGTACTGTAGAATGGTTTTTTTTTTGGCTGTGATGGGGTTGGTCCTCCTGCTACTGTATGAAATGTGCATGTTTCCACTGTGTTGAAGTGTATCCCCTGGTAGTGTTTATAATGTGCATGTTTTGCAAGTGATGTTGTGCGTCACCATGGTTTCCCTGTGATGAAGTTGTTCCCCCTGGTACTGTATCAAGTGTGCATTTTTTCCAGTGATAGGGTGGGTACCCCTGGTACTGTTTATGGGTCCAATTAATGACGGCATGTTGTGTTCCGTACACCATTAAGCTCACTCCTGTCCATGTTTGAATTTTATTTTTTCAAACAGGGACAATGAATACATATATTCACAGTCCCTTTTTGTCTGTTTATTCCACAGCAGAAGATTTGAAAGAGAGGAGGCGGCAGCAGCAGCAAGGGGAGTGGACATCCTCGAAGCCAGGAGGACAGCCAGCATTTCCAAAAATATTTAATCTTTTTTTTGTCTCTTTCAGCCAGGGTCAAGGAATAAACATATAATCACTTTCCCTTTTTGTGTCCTTACTCAACAGCAGAAGACGTCAAAGAGAGCGGCAGCAGCAGAAAGGGGAGAGGAGGATAGACGGGCAGACAGGACAGGCAGCAGAAAGTAACTATGACATCCCCCATTTCGCTAAAAATTAAATGTTTGTTTTTCTTTCAGCCAGGACCAAGGAATAGTATATTCACTGTCCCTTTTTGTGTCCTTACTCAACAGCAGAAGACGTCAAAGAGAGGCGGCGGCGGCAGCAGCAGCAAGCCGAGAGGAGGAGAGACGGGCAGAGAGGACAGCCAGCAGAAAGAAAATATGACATCCCCCATTTCCCTAAAAATTTAATGTTTGTTTTTCTCTTTCAGCCACGGCCAAGGAATATACATATATTCACTGGCCCTTTTTGTGTCTTTCTTCCACAGCAGAAACTGTCAAACAGCTGCAGCAGCTGCCGCACTGGCGGCTTTAGCAGAGGAAACGGCGGCAGCAGCAGCTCCTCCCTCCGAGTCAGTGGAGCTGCAGGGTGATAGGAACACATCTTCTTCTGGGAGCCCTCCTTCCCATAGTCAGCAATTGGCGGTAAAAATATCTAATTTTTTTTCTCTCCACAATCTATATGTGGGATATATGTATTGATTGTCTTTTTTTAATAACAGGAATCGCAAGATGATGAGGAGCTCCCAGAGGAAGAAGGACGGGGTGGAGAGATACCCGGAGTGGGCTCACAATTCGTAAGTATCCTGCATCAATCGCATAAACACAACATCACACTACACACAACACATAGAAAACCATTTAGTACATACTTGACACAGCGGCCAACACATGCCTATATCCTAATTTTTTTTTTGCTTTTTAGTCTCTCGGATCTGGGAGCCAAGAAAGGGGTGCTCACAGCGCCTCCCAGAGTCGTCGTAGTGAGACTGTCGGCGGTTCCCAACGTGTAAATTTTTTGGGTTTTTTTTTGGATTCCAATGTAATTTTTTTTTTCCCCAATTTTTTTTCTTTGTTGGGGTGCATTTTTAAATTTTAATTTTTAGCTTTGATTTTAATTTTTTTACTATTTACCTTTTTTGGTAAGATTTAATATATTTTTTATACATTTTTTTATAAAAATTTGATATCTATATATTTTTTTTTAATTTGATTTTGTTTAACATGTATCCTTTTTTCATTTTCACATGCTAATGTGTATGGTAATGTTTTTTTTTTTCTATTTTAACCCCTCTGACATTAGACGTACTATCCCGTCCATAAAACCCGTGACAATCTGACCATGTACGGGATAGTACGTCATAGGCGATCAGCTGCGCTCCCGGAGGGAGCGCAGCTAATCGCGCCGGGTGTCAGCTGATTATCACAGCTGACACCCGTGACTGTGTGTCAGGAGCGGTCACGGACCGCTCCCGGCACATTAACCCCTTGCACACCGCGATCAAACATGATCGCGGTGTACTGGGGGCACAGGAAAGCATCGCGCAGGGAGGGGGCTCCCTGCGCGCCCCCTGAGACCCTCAGACCAGCGCGATGGATCGCGCTGTTCTGAGGGCTTCCTCCCTCCCAGGACCCGGATCCAAGATGGCGCCGGGGTCCTGGAGGGAGGCGGCTTCCTCAGTGCCTGCTGAGAGCAGGCACTGAGAAGCCTGCTGCACTGCCTGAGCGATCGCTGGTGTGACAGAGTGCTGTGCACACTGTCACACCAGCGATCTGATAAAATACAGTGATGTCCCACCCTGGGACAAAGTAAAAAAGTTAAAAAAATAAAAATAAACATGTTTTAAAAAAAAAATCCAAAATAAAAAAAAAAAAAAAAATTCCCCAAAAATTCATTTCTTCCTGTAAATAAAAAAAACAAAACAATAAAAGTACATATATTTGGTTTTGCCGCGTCCGTAACGACCCCCCCTATAAAACTGTCCCACTAGTTAACCCCTTTAGTGAACCCCTTAAAAAAAAAAAAAAAAAAAACAAAGCAAAAAATCAATGCTTTATCATCATACCGTCGAACAAAAAGTGGAATAACACGCGATCAAAAAGACCGATATAAAAAAAATGGTACCGCTGAAAACGTCATCTTGTCCCGCAAAAAACGAGCCGCAATACAGCATCATCAGCGAAAAAATAAAAAAGTTATAGCTCGCAGAATAAAGCGATGCAAAAATAATTATTTTTATATAAAATTGTTTTTATTCTATAAAAGCGCCAAAACATAAAAAAATGATATAAATGAGGTATCGCCATAATCGTACTGACCCGAAGAATAAAACTGCTTCATCAATTTTACCACACGTGGAACAATAAAAACGCCTCCCCCCAAAAGAAATTCATGAATTGCTGATTTTTGTTCATTCTAACCTCCCAAAAATCGAAATAAAAAGCGATCAAAAAATGTCACGTGCTCATAAATGGTACCAATAAAAACGTCAACTCGTACCACAAAAAATAAGACCTCACATGACTCTGTGAGCCAAAATATGCAAAAATTATAGCTCTCAAAATGTGGCGATGCAAAAAACTATTTTTGCAATAAAAAGCGTCTTTTAGCGTGACAGCTGCCAATCATGAAAACCCGCTATAAATAGCAAATCAAACCCCCCTTTATCACCCCCTTAGTTAGGGAAAAATAATAAAATTAAAAAAAAGTATTTATTTCCATTTTCCCATTAGGTTAGGGTTGCGGCTAAAGGTAGGGTTAGGGTTGGCGCTAAAGTTAGGATTAGGGTTAGGGTTGGGATTAGGGGTGTGTTAGGGTTAGGTTTGTGGTTAGGGTTGGGACTAGGGTTAGGGGTGTGTTGGGGTTAGGGTTGGAGTTAGAATTGGGGTTTTTTCGCTGTTTAGGCACATCAGGGGCTCTCCAAATGTGACATGGCGTCTGATCTCAATTCAGCCAATTCTGCGTTGAGAAAGTCAAACGGTGCTCCTTCACTTCTGAGCTCTGCCATGCGTCCAAACAGTAGTTTATCCCCACATATGGGGTATCAGCGTACTCTGGACCCCAAGAGTTATTGTGCAATTTGTCCTATTTCTTCTGTTACCCTTGGGAAATAAAAAACTGGGGGCGAAAATATCATTTTTGTACAAAAAAAATTATTTTTTTGTTTTTACGGCTGTACATTATAAACTTCTGTGAAGCACTTGGGGCTTCATAGCGCTCACCACACATCTAGATAAGTTCCTTGTGGGGTCTATTTTCCAAAATGGGTCACTTGTTGGGGATTTCCACTGTTTAGGCGCATCAGGGGCTCTCCAAATGCGACATGACGCCCCCAGACCATTCCATCAAAGTCTGCAATCCAAAACGTCACTACTTCCCTTCCGAGCCCCAACGTGTACCCATACAGTAGTTTTCTCCCACATATTGGGTATCAGCGTACTCAGGACAAATTGGACAACAACTTTTGGGGTCCAATTTCTCCTGTTACCCTTGTGAAAATAAAATATTGGGGGCGAAAAAATCATTTTTGTAAAAAAAAAAAAAAAGATTTTTTATTTTTACGGCTGTACGTTTAAACTTCTGTGAAGCACTTCGGGGTTCAAAGTGCTCACCACACATCTAGATAAGTTCCTTGTGGGGTCTATTTGCAAAATGGGGTCACTTGTGGGGGATTTCCACTGTTTAGGCGCATCAGGGGCTCTCCAAATGCGACATGACGCCCCCAGACCATTCCATCAAAGTCTGCAATCCAAAACGTCACTACTTCCCTTCCGAGCCCCACGTGTACCCATACAGTAGTTTTCTCCCACATATTGGGTATCAGCGTACTCAGGACAAATTGGACAACAACTTTTGGGTCCAATTTCTCCTGTTACCCTTGTGAAAATAAAATATTGGGGCGAAAAAATCATTTTTGTAAAAAAAAAAAAAAAGATTTTTTATTTTACGGCTGTACGTTATAAACTTTATTGAAACACCTAGGGGTTCAAAGTTCTCACCACACATCTAGATAAGTTCCTTGAGGGGTCTAGTTTCCAAAATGGTGTCATTTATGGGGGTTTCCACTGTTTAGGCAGATCAGGAGCTCTCCAAACACGATATGGCGTCCAGCCAATTCTGCGTTGAAAAAGTCAGACGGCGCTCCTTCCCTTCCAAACTCTGCCATGCACCCAAACAGTGGTTTACCCCCACATATGGGGTATCAGCGTACTCAGGACAAATTGCACAATAACTTTTGGAGTCTTGTTACCCTTGGAAAAATAAAAATTGGGGTGAAAAGATCATTTTTGTGGAAAAAATATGATTTTTAAATTTTACAGCTCTACGTTATAAACTTGTGTGAAGCAATTGGGGGTTCAAATTGCTCACCAAAGATCTAGATAAGTTCCTTAGGGGGTCTAGTTTCCCAAATGGGGTCATTTGTGGGGGGTTTCCACTGTTTAGGCACATCAGGGGCTCTCCAAATGCAACATGGCATCCAATCTCAATTCCAGCCAATTTTGGTTGGAAAAAGTCAAATGGGGCTCCTTCCATTCCGAGCTCTGCCGTGCGCCCAAACAGTGTTCCCCCCACATATGGGGTATCAGCGTACTCAGGACAAATTGTACAACAACTTATGCGGTCCAATTTCTCCTGTTACCCTTGGGAAAATAAAAAATTAGTGACTAAAAGATAATTTTTGTGGGAAAAAAAATAGGATTTTTTATTTTCATGCCCGGGCATTATAAACTTGTGTGAAGCACTTGGGGGTTCAAAGTGCTCACCAAAGATCTAGATAAGTTCCTTAGGGGGTCTAGTTTCCAAAATGGGGTCACTTGTGGGGGGTTTCACTGTTTAGGCTCATCTGGGGCACTGTAAACGGAACATGACCCCCATCAACGTATGCATTCCAAAACGTTACTACTTCCTTTCCAAGCCCTGCCGTGCGCCCAAACAGTTTCCCCCCCCACATATGGGGTATCAGCATACTCGGACAAATTGGACAACAACTTTTGGGGTCCAATTTCCTTGGGAAAATTCAAAAATTTGGACTAAAAAATAATTTTTGTGGAAAATTTTTTTTTTTTTTTTCACACCCAGGCATTATAAACTTTTGTGAAACACTTGGGGGTTCAAAGTGCTCACAACAGATCTAGATAAGTACCTTAGGGGGTCTAGTTTCCAAAATGGTGTCACTTGTGGGGGTTTCTACTGTTTAGGCGCATCACAGGTTCTCCAAACGCGACATGGCGTCCAATCTCAACTCCAGCCAATTTTAGTTTGAAAAAGTCAAACGGCGCTCCTTCCCTTACGAGCTCTGCCGTGTGCCCAAACAGTGATTTTCCCCCACATATTGGGTATTGGCGTACTCAGGAGAAATTGCACAACAACCTTATCTGTCCATTTTCTCCTTTTACACTTGTGAAAATAAAAAAAAAAGTTTGTAAAAGATCATTTTTGTGGCTAAAAAGTTAAATATTCATTTTTTCCTTCCACGTTGCTTTAGTTCCTGTGAAGCACCTGAAGGGTTAATAAACTTCTTGAATGTGGTTTTGAGTACCTTGAGGGGTGCAGTTTTTAGAATGGTGTTACTTTTGGGTATTTTCTGCCATATAGACCCCTCAAATGACTTCAAATGTGAGGTGGTCCCTAAAAAAAATGGTTTTGTAAATTTTGTTGTAAAAATGAGAAATCGCTGGTCAACTTTTAACCCTTATAACTTCCTAACAAAAAAAAATTTTGTTCCAAAATTGTGCTGATGTAAAGTAGACATGTGGGAAATGTTATTTCTTAACTATTTTGTGTGATATATTTCTCTGTTTTAAGGGAATAAAAATTCAAAGTTTGAAAATTGCAAAATTTTAAAAATTTTCGCCATATTTGCGTTTTTTCAAAAATAAACGCAAGTTATATCGAAGAAATTTTACTTCTAACGTGAAGTACAATATGTCACGAGAAAACAGTCTCAGAATCGCGAATATCCGTTGAAGCGTTCCAGAGTTATAACCTCATAAAGAGACAGTGGTCAGAATTGTAAAAATTGGCCCGGTCATTAACGTGCAAACCACCCTTGGGGATGAAGGGGTTAATTTCACAGGCTTCACAGCGTGCTCCCAATTCGAGACGGGCATCGATGTCGACCTCCTCATTAATCTGGTCAGAGAAAGGGAGCCGCTGTGGAACATGGGGGACCGCCGCCATTCTGATCAAATAGTGACCCGACGGCTCTGAGAGGAAGTGGCATCGGCAATGGTGGACCGCTGGGAGGTCCTCGATGTTAGGTCCCAGACTAAACACCGTAAGTATAGTTCATGTTGCTGACTGTAAAGCTGTGTTTCCCAAATTCATCTCGTCCCCACGGTCCTAGATCAAATGGTAGTGGGACCTCCTGGCCTCGGTCCACCCGCTCAAAGCGTTTTAAACATCCGACGATGTCTGTTTTCAGATTCTTTTGTGCAACACTATGGAAATACTGAAAACATGACCTCTGGGGGACACGAGGAATGAAGTTTGGGAAACACTGATGTTGTATATTAACCAATGTGGGCTTTCTCGTTTCAGGGGAGAGAATTGTGAAGCGGTGGCGGTCTGTGAGGGATCGCTTTAAGAAGGAGTTCAATAAGGAGATGCGGGCCCCGAGTGGTTCTTCAGGACGCCAGAGCAAGTACAAGTATGCACGAGCCCCCGCGTTCCTGCGGGAAACTATGGTCACCAGAAGGTAAATATTACCATAAAATGTTAACATATATCCAGTGATTTTTTGCAGCCAGGGCCATTCCACATCTGTATATTCATTGTATGTTTTTTCTTTCTTCCACGCACGGTGACCAGCATTCGGGCGCCCGCAGAGTTGGCACCTTCTAGGGCGATCCCTCAGGAGACCGACACCGAGGGACACTTCGACCGGCCCGGTACATCTGCACCTTCCCACACATTTGATCCCGCAGTCCCCTCCACCAGCGCTGCAGCATCATGGCCGCCTGCATTACATGCAGCTGCTGGTGAGGATATAGCATTCCCTTACCCACCTTCTGACCTGCACCTTGTAAGACAGCTCGAGTACTGGCGGCCGTCAGAGGTCAGGAAGGAACTAATGCCCCGATTCTTGCATTGAATGCCATCTTTCCAAACTGTCTTAAAGTATTATCTGACAACTTCCGCAGGCATTAATCAGATAACTCCAGTTTTGGGGTAAAGACACTTCTCAACGTGCAGTCGGGAAGAGCATCACCTATCACAGTTTTTTAGGTCTGTGCAGGAGCGCATAGAACGCATCTCTTGACCAGCAGATTGTAGTAAATGCATACGGCCACGCTGCTGTATGCAGTATCTCATCCTCTTCATCCAACACCTCGTTCCTCCACCTCCCCCCTCAGCCGCCGTCCCTCCCCTCCATCATCACAGCTCCATCAACATCCCCAATTACAACAACCTCCCCAGTACCACCCACCTCCCCAACTGCAGTCACCTCCCCAGTACCAGCAGCCTCCCCACTACCAGCCACCTACCCCGTACCACACTCCTAGTTCTTACAGATCTCCTTCCCCCTTCCAATTCCCTACCATGTCACCTGCTCCTCCTGCCCAACCCTCCACTCCACCACCCACCTGTTCTGCCTTGTCTTCCCATTCTTTCAGTCTTTCCACCCCTTCACCTCTTCCTGTTCCTTCCACACCACCATCCCGGTCGTCCCTCCACACTCCCACGGTCGAAGTGTCCTGCAGCCCCTCCAGCACTATTTCCACCCCACACTACACCCAACTGTAATTTTTTTGGTTTTTCTAAAAAAAAATATAAAGTTTTGAATAAAGAAATTTATATTTAAAAGTTAAAATTTGAAAAAGATTTAACCAAAAATATATTAAAAACTAATATTTTCAATAAATTTTTCATTGGTTTACCATTGTTGTCTGTCATTTCTTTAAAAGGATGTTAAGTTAAAAATGTATTAAAACAGGTAAACCTATTTGGGTACACAAACACCATTAGTAAAAAACACCTACCTAACTTTGGGTAAAAGGTACATAAATTTAACCTTTTTGCCAAAGTTGTGTCCCGAGTTGTGTAGTATCCAAAGTATCTTACCTTTTTCCAAAACTTGTGTACTTTGTTAGGTTATCCCCTACAAGGTACACATTTTTTGACAAAAGGTGAAATACTTTTGGTAAAAAAACCCAGCCAGGGACACAACTATGGCCAAAAGGTTACATACAGTAGAAAACACACAAGAAGGTAGACAAGTTTCCTTTTAAAGGTTTACTGTGGGTACAGAAAGTTTTAAAAGAACAAATCAATTTATCACACTCTGTCATCCTGCCAGTCAACTCTACCTTCTGGTGACACAAAGTATTGGGCAAAATGGTCCCTCATTCTTGAAACTGCCACTGTACTGCGAGTGGTAATGTTGTTGTAGTCGTGCAAAGTTATTTCTTGATTGTGGTCCTCAATAGAAATCGGTTCCTTGGTGATTACAAAATTATGTAGAACCAAGCACGCTTTAACAACATCATCCACAGTCTCTGTCTTCAAGTTTATCGCAGTCAAAAGGACACGCCATTTGGCTGTCATAATCCCAAACGCACACTCCACCATCCGTCTGGCTCTTGTGAGGCGGTAGTTAAATATTCGCTTTGTGTGGGTCAATCCTCTGCTGGCGTACGGCTTCAAGAGGTGTTCGGACAGCTGCAATGCCTCATCACCTACACACACGAATGGCATCGGTGGGCCTGAGGTTTGAGGCAGTGGCCTAGGGGGTGGAAACTGAAAAGTGTTTCCGTACAGTTTCCGCCCCATAGCAGAAAGTTTAAACACTTGCGAGTCATTGGACCGTCCATAAGACCCAATGTCCACAGCAATAAACTTGTACTCCGCATCAGCAATAGCCATCAGGACGACAGAAAAATATTTTTTGTAGTTAAAGAATTCTGATCCGGTTCCTGAAGGCTTTTAAATGCGGATGTGTTTGCCATCAACAGCGCCCAGGCAATTGGGGAACTGGCAGATACAGAGAAACTGGTCCGCTATTTCAAGCCACCGGTCTGTAGTTGGCTCTGGAAGAAATTCTCCAACCAAACAGTCCCACAGAGCACGACAAGTGTACTTGATTATGCCGGATAGCGTTGAAATTCCCAGGCGATACTGGAAATGCAGCGATGAACCATCGTACGACCAGCTCTACCCTTTCCTAGTGTATTCTCACCCATCCCTGCAGTCTGTGAGCCCTCGCGGGCAGGGTCCTCTCTCCTTCTGTACTTGTGTGTCCCTTGTCCAGCACATGTTTATTGTACCTGTCTATATTTTCCCCTTTTCATATGTAAAGCGCCATGGAATAAATGGCGCTATATAAATGTAATAATAATAATAATAATAATAATGACAGCGTTTCGCCAGTTGCCAGAAATCTGAAAAAAAATAGAAAATAAAAATTATTTCACAAACACAGCATAACATTGCAGAACTCAGCTATAACTATTGGAGATACCAAAAATAATAAAAGCAAGGAAAAACACTGTTTTTGAACATGTTTTAGTGTACTGATATGGTTTCCTTGTTGTCCTGTGATGTTTAAAAAATTATAACATTACAAGTGTGCTCAAGCAAACTGATCCAATACATATAGCTTACCTTATAGTGACCATGAGACGCTCCGCCGGAGAAATCGAGAACCGACAATAGGTGTCCGATTTTCTGATTTGGTCTCCAACACGCTCCAGCAAACAGTCAAAATTTTCTTTATTCATCCGAAGATAGGCAAAAAATTTATCCGGATTTTGTCGCAGCTTCATGTTTCAGGGTTAATCTCTGTGCTGTGATGGGGTGGATCCACATATGGCGTCGGCTTCGCTGGCGCTGACGCATAATGCGCTGCTCGATCTTTCTCTCCTTCTCCATAACTATAATCCTCAAGCGATTCGCCTCCGCAGTAAAATCAACAAGATTCTTGAAGATATTGCCAATAATCACATCCATATTCGCCAGTCACTTGCTACTTGCTCTTCTCTCCAACCTGCACTTGCTCCTCTACAACCTGTCAAAGATGGGCTGTAGGAATAGTGTATATATAGGATTACAGTAGCCAATCATGTTTGGAACCCCAAAAAAGGGCGTTTTTAAAAACCGGATCCGGCGAATTCCATCGAAAACGGATACAAAACCGGATACACCGGATCTGTTTTTTTTTTCCGGAGGTCAGAAACGGATTCGGCGAAAAACCGGATGCGTCTCATCCGGTTTTACATATTAGTTGCCGGATGCGGCGATCCGGCAAAACGCCAGGGGCGCCGTCAGGCGCAAAACGGATGTGTGAAAGAGGCCTTAGTGAGAGATGGCTTCCGTCCCCAGGAAACAGGAAACCTGCAGCGAAGATAAAAGAAGGGGGTGGTACCTCTCTCCTCAGTTTTGTTACAGAGTATGGAAGGTGACCGCCTTATTAGTTTTAATATGCTCATATTTTTGTTAAGTGTCGTATTTTGTAATGCATCAATATCCTCCTCTATGTTATTAACATCATTCCTTTGTGAATCATACCACCATCACCAAGATAGGGCGGGAATAATGCGGTGCTGTCATGGATCTGGAAAATCAAATTACCCGTAAGTAATTATTTTTTCCCTTCCCCATGACAGCACCATTAGTGAGAGGAAGAAATAGAAAGACTCCTAGGGTGGGACGACAGCAGATAGCACTTTTCTACCGAAGGCAAGATTTGAACGCCCTAGGTCTAGCCTATAGTGACGGAAGAAAGTGGAAGGTGAAGACCATATTGCTGCATTACAGATCTGTTCTATGGATGCATTTGCCCTCTCTGCCCAGGACGTGGCAATGGCCCTTGTAGAGTGGGCTGTCACCCCCCGTGGAGTTTTCTCTATAGAGGAGTAGGAAAGAGAAATAGACATACGCAGCCACCGTGCTATAGTTGATTTTGAGGCCTGCCTTCCCCTGTTTGTCCCCTGAAAGGAAACAAAAAGGGCTGACGATTGTCGCCAGGGCTCTGTTACTTCTAAATATTGAAGTAGACATCTTCTGACGTCTAAGCAATGAAAAGTTTCCTCTCCCTGGGATTTAGGGTTGGCAAAGAAGGATGGTAAGGTTATCTCCTGGTCTCTATGGAATTTTGAATTCACTTTTGGTAGGAAAGCAGGGTCAGTTCTAAATCAGCACCCTGTCATCCAGGATAGTAGTATATGGTGCCTTAGCAGAAATAGCCTGCAATTCACTAATACGTCGAGCAGACGTTAGCGCTACCAGGAGGACTGTTTTCAGTGTCAGAGACTTTATGGAGATAGATGCGATAGGCTCAAACAGAGGTAGTGTCAGAGCTTTGAGAACTAAATTTAGATCCCAGGGAGCCACCTTTAAACTGGATTTAAACGGTCTAGATGTAAATGAGGCTCGAATAAATCTATACACCCAAGGGTGGTTGGCAAGCTTTTGGTCGAATAACACACCTAATGCTGCCACATGTACTTTTAAAGGTGCTGGTGGATAGACCCTTTTCCAGCCCTTTCTGGAGGAACTCCAATACTTCCGGGATATCTGTGACCCCTCTTGAAGGTTGTATCCGTTAGGGAACGTCCTGGAGAACTCCAAGGAATCATCTCCCAGACCTTCTGAATATTTTTCCCTTGTGACTTTCTTCCTGCTTGCTTGAGAGGGTGATAAACTAAGGGATCTGAGAAGCCTTTCCCTAGCAGGAGCCCCCTCTCAAGTTCCAGGCGGTTAGATGTAGTCTGTGTACTTGAGGGTGCCACACCGGACCCTGATGTAGAAGATCTGGACGCTCTGGCAAGATCCATGGGTCCGAGATGGATAACCGTCTGAGCCACGTGAACCACGCTCTTTTTGGCCAAAAAGGTGCTATTAGAATTATGCGCACCGTCTTCCCGAATTTTCTTCAGGATTGTAGGTATCAGTGCAAATGGGGGAAACGCATAAGCTAGTTGGAATGTCCATTGGTGTAGCAAGGCGTCCACTCCTACCGGATTTTCTCTTGGATTTAGGGAATAGAATTTTTCTACTTTCCGGTTTTGTCTTGTGGCAAACAGGTCCACTTCCGGAGTTCCCCAGCCTGCACAGATTTCTCCAAACACTTTTTGATTCAGGGACCACTCTCCCTGGTGTAATACATGGCAGCTTAGGAAGTCTGCAACCAGATTGTCCGCTCCTTTCAGGTGCGTGCTGGATAGGGTCGCAGATTGGCCTCTGCCCATAGAAATAATTGGCTGGCTTCTTCCATCAGTGGCTCCGACCTCGTACCTCCCTGTTTGTTTATATATGAAACAGTTGTATTGTTGTCGGACAACACCACCAAATGTCTTCCTCTGACTTCCTCCGGTATCTGAAGGATTGCCTGTCTTACGGCCGCTAACTCCTTGAGGTTGGAAGTTGCTCTTTCCATCATGGGTCCCCACTGCCCCTGTAAAATATGGTCTGAGAGATGTGCGCCCCAGCCGAGGGGTCCTGCGTCTGTGGTCAAGACCAGCGGATCCTGGATTGACAGGACACGCCCTTTTTTAGATTTTGCGGTCCTTGCCACCATTTTAGTGAGTCGCGTACCTGTGGTGACAATATAATTTTTCGGTTTAAGTGGTCGGATTCTTTGCTTGCTCGGCTATTACTTGCCACTGCAATATTCTGGTATGTGCTTGTGCCCATTGAACCGCTGGGATTGTTGCCGTTAGCATCCCTAAAAGGGACACTGCTATCCTTAGGGAAGTGGACTTGCTTGACCGTATGCCGTTTATCCTTTGCTGTATGACACGTATTTTCCGGTCTGGAAGCACACTTTCTTGCGTGAGAGAATTTAATTGGATACCTAGAAACTCTTGTATCTGAACAGGCACCATTTTTGATTTTTTGAAATTTATCATCCAACCTAAGTTGGTCAGCACTTCTCGCACTTTTGTTACTGCTCTTACGCCATCCTTTTGGCTGTCTGCTATGACCAGAAAGTCGTCCAAGTATGGTACTATTAGTATACCTTCTTTCCTTAGGAAGGATGCTACTTCTGCAATTATTTTCGTGAAAATACGTGGGGCTATTGAGACCCCGAAGGGTAGACACTGATACTGTAGGTGAATAGGGGCTCCTGCAATCTCCACTAAGACCCTCAGGAATCTCTGATGCCCCGCATATATTGGTACATGATAATAAGCGTCTGAAAGATCCACCACCGCCATGTAGCAGTCTGGATACAGCAGTTTTACCGTTGTTTTGAGTGTCTCTATTTTGAATCTTTCTAACCGTATATAACGGTTTAGGGCCTTCAGATTGCATATTACCCTTACTGATCCATCTGGTTTGGGCGTTAGAAACAGGGTGTTGTAAAATCCTTCCCCTTCCTCGTGGGCAGGGACCCTCACCAGAACCTCTTTTTTTATTAGAAGCTGAACTTCTCTTTCCAAATTGGCCTGGTTTGTTTTGGTGACTCGAGTGGTTACTATGCGCTGTGGAGGGAGGGTAGCGAAATTTAACCTCACGCCCTTTGACACCAGATTGATTATCCACTGTGAAGACGGCAGTGTTTCCCACTGATGGGCAAAAAACCGGAGTCTCCCCCCACCTGACCCCTGGCGTCATTGGTGTTTTGGTTCTGGTCTGGGGGAGGTTTATTGAAGAGGAACCCGCCCTTTCTGTCTTTCCAGCTTTTTCCCCGCATTGATTTATCATCCGAGCGTCCCCGACTTCCTTTACCGGACCCTCGAAAGGACTGCCGAAAATCATTCCAACGGCGCCTAAAGAAGGGTGGCGGAGGGAAGTGTTTTTTCTTGTCTGCTGCCTTTTCTAAAATGTCATCTAAGGCTTTCCCAAATAGGTATTGCCCTTACAGGGGACCCCAGAAAGTTTCACCTTGGACTGAAAATCGGCTGACCAATTTTTTAGCCACAAGGCTCTACGTCCTGAATTAGACAAGGCACAGGCACGGGCGGCGCTACAAACAGAATCGACTGCTGCGTCCGCTAAAAAACCTGCCGCTTTTTGTAAGGATGGAATTGCCTCCAGCAATGTATCCCTTGGGCATGTTTTTAATTTGGTCACTTAATTCCTCTAGCCACTTAACCATGGCCCGAGCCGTGCAAGTGGCGGCCACACCTGGTTTAAATGACCATGCTGACGCCTCCCAGGCTGATTTTAGAAACCCATCTGCTTTTTTATCAAGGGGATCCTTTAACGCTCCCATGTCCTCGAATGGAAGGGATATACCTCTGGAGGTGCTGGCTATGGCTGCATCTAACTTTGGCGCTTTTTCCCACTTTTCGCAGATCTCATCCTCAAAGGAATATTTTCGTTTCAGAGCTTGCGGAACCGATATTTTTTTGTTTGGTTTCTTCCACTCCCTTTTTATTAAATTCAATAAGTTATCGTGGAAAGGAAAAACTTTTCGTTTTTTCCCTTCCAGATTACTAAACATGGAATCGTGGATGGAACGATGCTCTTTGGGCGTTTCGACCCCCATGGTGGATCTTACCAATTTAAGTAGCTTCCCTATGTCTTCCGACATAAAATAGGGGTGACCATATTCCTCGTCCGAGGACTCGGAGTCTGAGCCCTCGGAAGCTACCAACTCCCCCGGTTCATCCCCCGAATCTATCTCCGAACTATGTGCAGCTGAGGAGGGGTTCTCTGTGTGCCCCATCTGTTGCCTGATTTGTTCCTTTACTGAAGTTTTTACTTCTTCCTTAATCATGTTTTTTATATTCTGAAACAAGGATGGCGATTCTTGGGCCACAGTTTTTTTAATGCATTTATGACAAAGTCTTTTATCATATGCTTTAGGGAGGGTTTTTAGGCATAAAACGCAAGCTTTATTTTTCTGTTTGGATGTGGATTTCCTCGCCTAAAAAAAAAAAAAAAAACGTGACACAGAAAAAGGTTTTGATTACAATCTTGCCCTTTTTTGCCTTACAAAGGCACTCACCCACCGGCCCATGTACCGCAGTCGTTGGTGGATTTTCCAGGACAGGCCCCGGCGTTTCTTCTGCTGGGTCAGCCATCCTGGTAGTGGAGCTGTTGCCACCCTCTGAGTGCTCAGCCACCTTTTTAAATACTTGGGGCTGAAAGCGGTATTTCGCTCCTGAAGCAACTCCATTCTAGGAGCGTTCAGGGTACCGCTCTCCCCCGGCGTGTGACGTCACTTCTGGCGCTACCCGGAAGTCGTCGCATTCACTCGGCGCCTGCGTCGTGATGCACACGCCCCTCATACCCCGGCTCAGCCTCCGGCCAGGAGTGGACGCCGGGAGGTCCAGGGATCGGATGGAGCGCACCCCACAGCTCGTTGGTCGGCCCGCAACCTCGGCGCCTGCCCGGCCCTTTCCCGGCGCTGCCGCCGCTGTCTCCTGCCCCGGACCGCTTCATCATAGGGGATCCTGCCCGGCCCCAGGTACTAACATGCCGCAGGCTTCCGGTCCCGGGAAACAGGAAACCAAACTGAGTAGAGAGGTACCGCCCCCTTCTTTTATCTTCGCTGCAGGTTTCCTGTTTCCTAGGGACGGAAGCCATCTCTCACTAACGGTGCTGTCATGGGGAAGGGAAAAAACGTATCAAAAACGCATGTGACCTGCTAGTGACCTGAGATGCAGATTTGGTGCAGATTTTACCTGCGTGAAATCCTGAGTAAATACTGAGCCATTCCTGATTGTGTGCACATACCCTTGTGTTCTGGCTGCTGTGCTGCATCTGGCACAGGGTGCTAGAATCTGTGCAGGGTACAATGAAATCTCAAGACTATCAAGGGATTCTAGAGAGAAATGTGCTGCCCAGTGTCAGAAAGCTTGGTCTCAGTCGCAGGTCATGGGTCTTGCAACAGGACAATGACCCAAAACACACAGCTAAAAACACCCAAGAATGGCTAAGAGGAAAACATTGGACTATTCTGAAGTGGCCTTCTATGACTTCTGACCATCTTTGAAGGAGCTGAAACATGCTGTCTAGAAAAGGCAACCTTCCAACACGAGACAACTGGAGCAGTTTGCTCTTGAGGAGTGGGCCAAAATACCTGTCGAGAGGTGCAGAAGTCTCATTGACAGTTACCGAAATCGTTTTATTGCAGTGATTGCCTCAAAAGGTTGTGCAACAAAATATTAAGTTAAGGGTACCATCATTTCTGTCCAGGCCTATTTCGTGAGTTTTATTTTTTATTAAAAAATTCTGTGGAAGCATGATTGAAAAGCAATGTCTGACTTTCATTTGTTCATTTTCATAGATTTTTGATTTATTATTACTTTTGTCAGATTCAAGTTATTTCTGTAACCATTGTGGGTTTTTCTGTCATTAAACGAGGGGTACCAACAATTTTGACCACGTGTGTACATGCAAAAATTCATGCAGCCTGCCCACTGTACGTAGGAATTAGCACAATTTATGAGGACTGCAGTGCTCACTGATACTCCGGGAATGGCAAAAGCCAATTACATAACATAGATACAGCTTTAGACAATGTACTGCTAATCTAAGATTAGAGATGAGAGAATTTGATCGGGTCAGGGCTTATTCGGCAAAGCTGCAGAGGGAACCCGGTTTCCTGGATCACTCCAACTGATCAGCTGTTCGGCTATGTGCCGCGGCTGTGTGACAGTCACAACACATGCATGGAGAGCCCAAGAAACAGGCTTTCCATGCATGTGTCGTGACTGTCACACAGCCGCCCCACATGCAGCTGCGGAGCCGAACAGCTGATCATCGGGAGCGCTCCAGATATCCTGGTTCCCGATGCTTATTACTTTATTACTTTTATTACTTTATTACTCTATTATTCAACTCTCATACAGACATAAAATCATAAAACTCACTGGTGATGTTGGTTTTGCACCGTGTTTGCAGCCTTTACCCAGAGATATGGAGCGATCCAGAGAGATTGCAAGTACAAAAACAGAAGTGTCACGATTCGATTGGAAAAAGTGACCTGGGACCAGGGGCGCCTTTCCTGGCCCTAACACTAGGGGGCACCCTAGCTCGCCCTGTTCCCTGGGATACTTCAGATGGCGAAGACACCGGGGTCTCCGCCGTTGCCCTAGCTCCTAGATTAGCCCTTCGTCTGTCTGCATCCCCCACCCAGGAAAGAGAGGGCGCTACTGTATCCTCACCCATCCCTTGTAGATTGTGAGCCCTCACGGGCAGGGTACTCTCTCCTACTGTACCAGTCGTAACTTGTATTGTCTAAGATTACTGTACTAGTATTTATTATGTATACCCCACCTCACATGTAAAGCGCCATGGATTAAATGGCGCTATAATAATAAAAAATAATAATACTGTGCACCGCAGTACACCAACCCGACAGACAGGGTAACAAAGACAAGGGTAAACTGAAAACTCCACACACACAAAATATACACTCACACATAACAGAGGTATTCACCAGGGTGTCTAGGGAGAGGAAAGAAAGCAAAACAGGGAAGGGGAATTTCCAACCGTAGAAACCAGGCAACAGTCGCTAATAAATTCCTCCAGCACTCCTTCACAAAACCAACTTCTCCCACTCCTAGGTCTTTGAGGCCTCACTTTTGCAAGAAAATGGAGCCCTTTAGAGAGGCATTTTGCTTGTAAACACTTTTGTTAGTAGATAATATTTAGAAAAATCACCAATGTGGAGCTGCCCAGGCTTTTATTATATAAAAATAAGAATAATAATAGAAATTTATTTATCAGTATTTGGAAGCCAATACCAGGAGTAGGTAATAAATGCAGAAGTGATGCAGGTGTTTCTATTCTAATTTTTCTGTGATTGTTCCACGTGATCTCCATAGGTCAGACATTACCAACTGTGCAATGAAATCATACATAAGGCACGCCACACACTGGTCTCAATAAAGCTTCAACAATTGTAACTCCCCCATAAAATGAATGAGGGTGGCCACCCGGCCTGGATGTACCTCCTCTTCTCACAGCCTTGCTGGTCCCCATACACTCAGACTTAGGCTATGTGCACACGTATGAGAATTTCCGCGGCAATCCCGCACCTCCCTGCTGCAGGAAATACGCATTTTATAGGTATGTGTATTCCCGCCAGAAACTAGCGTTTTGTTGCGTAATTAGCTTGCAGAATGCTAGCGTTTTCCAAGCGATCTGTAGCATCGCTTGGAAAACTGATTGACAGGTTGGTCACACGAGTCACACATAGTGTTTGACTTGTGTAACAAACTTTTTACTACTGATACCGCCTATGCCGCATCAATAGTAAAAAGATATAATGTTAAAAAAAATAAAAAAATAATAAATAATGATATTCTCACCTTCCGGCGGCCCCCGCAGCTTTCCCGCTCCTCAGCGACGCTCCCGGCCAATCCCGTTCCCAGGGATGCTTAGCAACAATGACCCCAGATGACGTAGCATCACGTGAGACCGCTACGTCATCTGGGGTGATTGTCGCTAAGCACGCCTGGGAACAGGAGTTGCTGGGAGCGTCGCTGAGGACCAGGAAGGCTGCGGGGGCACCCGGAAGGTGAGAATAGCACGATTTTTTATTTTAATTATTGTTTTAATATGGATATGGTACCCAGGGCCTGGAGGAGAGTCTTCTCTCCTCCAGATCCTGGGTACCATCCGCACTTGAACCGCTCACTTTGCGCATGGTGGGCATAGCCACATGCGGAAAGTAAGTGGTTCAATGCATTCCTATGGCGGGTCAGAATCACCGCGATCCTGGAAAAATAATGAACATGCTGCGTTTTTTTCCGCTATGCGTTTTTTTCGCAGCATGTGCACAAAAATTGCAGAATGCATTCTACTAATAGGATGCTTAATGCATGCGTTTGCAAAAACGCTAAAACACCACGAAAAATCCTCAACGTGTGCACATAGACTTACTGACTGATGACAACAATCAGAGAGCGGGGATCTATCAAATGGGTCCCTGCATCTCTAGCTGTGACGGTAAGGGATCGCTGATGGCACGGAGCGGTCACTGTGTGTTTTCACACAGTTACAGTTCAATAACATGTTGTGTATAGCATGTCATTATGTGGGAACTGGCACCTGCTCATGACATGCTGTACATGTCATTGGTCCTTAAGGGATGAAAATCATTCCGTCTTTGGGTATGAGAAAAATCATTGACGTCTGAATATGGCCTAATCCCATCCATTATGTGATCACCGGGTGCTGGAGGAAGCAGGAGCTACCGGGTAGAGTTAGTGAAAGTTGATTCCCAGTACCTGATCTGAGAGCTGCCTCTTACTGCACCCGCTGCTCTTCTTTCGATTGGCGCAAAGTCACATGAACATCACGCCGTAATGATGATGTCACGCCAGACCAACTTATTAAATATGAGCCGGGGATGCCGTCATGTAGCTACAGAGTACTGATCTGCCCAATTGACTGAGTCCTGATAGTCTATTTCTACCAATTCTACTGTTGGGTATTAGTGGACCCATATCAGCTCTGCAGTGCAGACAGGGGGTTCAATTTGCTCTATAAAAGGGACTAATATGTCAGCCCCAATTCCAGGAGGAATCAGTAATAATAAAAATGTATTTAAAGGGAATCCATCAGCAGGTTTTTACTATGTGATCTGAGGACAGCATTCATTAGTCTGTGTGCTGTTGTTTACTTACAATGAAGGTTTTATCACCAGATTATCATTTCCCAGATCACAGTGCAGCATGAAGTGGTCTGACTCCACCCCTCCTGTGATAAACAGCTCACAGTTAATAGACATTATACATGGGGAGCCAGGTGTGGGCGGGGTTAGATTTCTCAGCTCTGCTTCACTGCTAAATCTAAAAGCTTTGATTGTATCAGAACGACTGCACCCAGTAATCTAAGTGATACATCGTTGTATTCAGGGTGTCTTTGCCTACATAAGGCTGCCCTCAGATGAAGTACAAAAAAATGACAGATTCCCTTTAACTGTTCAAATGCCGCTGAAAGCTACTTTACAATGTTACAGGGTTACATTTTGTGATATTATTGACTAAAATAAAGAAAGAAAAAGATAGCAGAAACAAATAAATCCATTACCAAAACAAATCAGTTTCAAGCATTGTGCTGTAAAAAAAAACAAAAACCCTCATTGATATGAAGAAATAATTGTACCAGAAATGGGGAACACAATTCACAATATACTGTAGTGGTCCATTGTGGTCATTAGAATAAAAAAGACAAGTAGTTTCATTTTTCGGTACATTTTTCTCTCAATATAGGAAAAAAGTAAAACATAAAAATGAACAAATGAAGCCGCACGTATAACGAAATAAAGAGGCAATAATTATGTTATTATCAAATGAGAAAAAATTCTTACACCTCTTAAAAAAAATGAATATGTGCCTGGCCTTGTACAGGGGGAAATAGACTGGTCTTCAAACAGTTAATAAAGCAGTGTTGCGGAATCCATAGGGTATGTGCACACATTGCAGATTGGTCTGCAGAATTTTCTGCACAGAATCTGCATCTCTTGGCAGAAACCGCAGGTCAAAATCTGCGCAGTTTTTATCCTTTTTTTGTCCTTTTTATCTGCAGATTTACTGCAGTTTTTGTGCAGATTTCCCCTGCCTTTAGAGACCTGCAAATTCCTATAATGGAGCAGGTCTCAGAACGCTGCAGTTCTGCACAAAAGTAGTGACATGCTGCAGTTTTAAATCCGCACCAAATCTGCATGGAAAAATCTGCAGCATGTGCACTGCTTTTTTTGATTTCCATTGACTAGAATGGTACTGTACATCACTTGCAGTTCTGCTGCAGATCTGCAACAGAATCCACAACGTGTGCACAGACCCTCAGGCTGCTTTCACATTTGCGTCTGTACGCGTTTGATCCGCAAGCGTCATATCTTTACCATGGTGTATGCATACGTTGTTTCGCGGTGTCCGGCGAACGCAACATGTTGCATTTTTTGAAGCGTCAAAAAAATCAAATAAGCGCAGTCATGCGGATGCTGATTAGTGAGTAAAAAAAAAACCATTACTGTCTATGGGAACGTATTGGTACGCAAGGACATGTGCATGGATGCGTTTGATACGCATGCGGACTTCAGACTGCGCATGTCCAGGAACTGATTACAGCACCTGGAAATATCGAACGCATACACACAAATGCAGCTTTTTCTTGGCGTCATGTGTAAGATGATGCAGATAAAAAAACGCTGCGTAAACACGAGTTTGCATATGCAGATGAAACGCTGCGCACAGATACGCAAATGTGAACTTAGCCTAAGACCTCCATGTGAACATAACCTGACGTCCGCGCCCCGGATTGGGACAATGCTACCTGCGTTCACAATTACCACAGGTATGACCTACTGCACATTACCGCTGTGGCTGAAACATCCAGAATCAAGTTCAGCCTTGGACGTTTCCAAGAACAACCTGACTAGAAAGCTGGCGCCATGCTGCCTGACGGGGTATCGGCACCGTCTTGTACCAAGCAGTGCCAATGTCAATTGTACAGCAAACGTGCAATGCTATAGACGTCCACTAGAGGGCGATGTTGCCTTCGCTTCTAAAGTAAAGGTATATCCGGGTGCGCTCCAATGACGTCCAGGACGGCTCCCGATTTGGTTGGCTGGCAAAGACGAACCTTTTGATTGGTTAACGTCCTGCTGGGCGCTTAGCCTACAGGGCGCCGCGATACTTCTAGGTGCAAGCGGTCCTACATGGATGAGTGCGGGAGGCGGTTGCCCTGGTGACAGGTAAGTTTTACGGTTACCGCCGGTAATTCCCTGTGCTGGTGGGGAAAACCCAGCTCTGACCGTACGGGGACCGGCAAGGCTGTGAGAAGAGGAGGGAGGCGCGTCCGGGCCGGCGTCCTCATTCATTCTATGGGGAGTTACACTTGCTTTATTGAGAGCAGTGTATCATTTCCATTGCCCTGTGGGGATCACGTGACGGTCTATCTATGCCATATACTTCTATGTATCAGGGGGTGTATGATACAGGCCAGGCTTTGCAGGGAGAACACCTGCAGGGTGCAGTGCCCTGTCATTCTGCCCTGTGGGGATCACGTGACGGTCTATCTATGCCATATACTTCTATGTATCAGGGGGTGTATGATACAGGCCAGGCTTTGCAGGGAGAACACCTGCAGGGTGCAGTGCCCTGTCATTCTGCCCTGTGGGGATCACGTGACGGCCTATCTATGCCATATACTTCTATGTATCAGGGGGTGTATGATACAGGCCAGGCTTTGCAGGGAGAACATCTGCAGGGTGCAGTGCCATGTCATTCTGCCCTGTGGGGATCACGTGACGGTCTATCTATGCCATATACTTCTATGTATCAGGGAGTGGATGATACAGCCCAGGCTTTGCCGGGAGAACATCTGCAGGGTGCAGTGCCATGTCATTCTGCCCTGTGGGGATCACGTGACGGTCTATCTATGCCATATACTTCTATGTATCAGGGAGTGGATGATACAGCCCAGGCTTTGCAGGGAGAAAATCTGCAGGGTGCAGTGCCCTGTCATTCTGCCCTGAGGGGATCACGTGACGGTCTATCTATGCCATATACTTCTATGTATCAGGGGGTGGATGATACAGCCCAGGCTTTGCAGGGAGAACACCTGCAGGGTGCAGTGCCCTGTCATTCTGCCCTGTGGGGATCACGTGACGGTCTATCTATGCCATATACTTCTATGTATCAGGGGGTGGATGATACAGCCCAGGCTTTGCAGGGAGAACATCTGCAGGGTGCAGTGCCCTGTCATTCTGCCTTGTGGGGATCACGTGACGGTCTATCTATGCCATATACTTCTATGTATCAGGGAGTGGATGATACAGCCCAGGCTTTGCAGGGAGAACATCTGCAGGGTGCAGTGCCCTGTCATTCTGCCCTGTGGGGATCACGTGACGGTCTATCTATGCCATATACTTCTATGTATCAGGGAGTGGATGATACAGCCCAGGCTTTGCCGGGAGAACATCTGCAGGGTGCAGTGCCCTGTCATTCTGCCCTGTGGGGATCACGTGACGGTCTATCTATGCCATATACTTCTATGTATCAGGGAATGGATGATACAGCCCAGGCTTTGCCGGGAGAACATCTGCAGGGTGCAGTGCCCTGTCATTCTGCCCTGTGGGGATCACGTGACGGTCTATCTATGCCATATACTTCTATGTATCAGGGAGTGGATGATACAGCCCAGGCTTTGCAGGGAGAACATCTGCAGGGTGCAGTGCCCTGTCATTCTGCCTTGTGGGGATCACGTGACGGCCTATCTATGCCATATACTTCTATGTATCAGGGAGTGGATGATACAGCCCAGGCTTTGCCGGGAGAACATCTGCAGGGTGCAGTGCCCTGTCATTCTGCCCTGTGGGGATCACGTGACGGTCTATCTATGCCATATACTTCTATGTATCAGGGAGTGGATGATACAGCCCAGGCTTTGCCGGGAGAACATCTGCAGGGTGCAGTGCCCTGTCATTCTGCCCTGTGGGGATCACGTGACGGTCTATCTATGCCATATACTTCTATGTATCAGGGGGTGGATGATACAGCCCAGGCTTTGCAGGGAGAACACCTGCAGGGTGCAGTGCCCTGTCATTCTGCCCTGTGGGGATCACGTGACGGTCTATCTATGCCATATACTTCTATGTATCAGGGGGTGGATGATACAGCCCAGGCTTTGCCGGGAGAACATCTGCAGGGTGCAGTGCCCTGTCATTCTGCCCTGAGGGGATCACGTGACGGTCTATCTATGCCATATACTTCTATGTATCAGGGGGTGGATGATACAGCCCAGGCTTTGCAGGGAGAACACCTGCAGGGTGCAGTGCCCTGTCATTCTGCCCTGTGGGGATCACGTGACGGTCTATCTATGCCATATACTTCTATGTATCAGGGGGTGGATGATACAGCCCAGGCTTTGCAGGGAGAACATCTGCAGGGTGCAGTGCCCTGTCATTCTGCCTTGTGGGATCACGTGACGGTCTATCTATGCCATATACTTCTATGTATCAGGGAGTGGATGATACAGCCCAGGCTTTGCAGGGAGAACATCTGCAGGGTGCAGTGCCCTGTCATTCTGCCCTGTGGGGATCACGTGACGGTCTATCTATGCCATATACTTCTATGTATCAGGGAGTGGATGATACAGCCCAGGCTTTGCGGGAGAACATCTGCAGGGTGCAGTGCCCTGTCATTCTGCCCTGTGGGGATCACGTGACGGTCTATCTATGCCATATACTTCTATGTATCAGGGAGTGGATGATACAGCCCAGGCTTTGCAGGGAGAACATCTGCAGGGTGCAGTGCCCTGTCATTCTGCCCTGTGGGGATCACGTGACGGTCTATCTATGCCATATACTTCTATGTATCAGGGAGTGGATGATACAGCCCAGGCTTTGCGGGAGAACATCTGCAGGGTGCAGTGCCTGTCATTCTGCCCTGTGGGGATCACGTGACGGTCTATCTATGCCATATACTTCTATGTATCAGGGAGTGGATGATACAGCCCAGGCTTGCAGGAGAACATCTGCAGGGTGCAGTGCCCTGTCATTCTGCCCTGTGGGGATCACGTGACGGTCTATCTATGCCATATACTTCTATGTATCAGGGAGTGGATGATACAGCCCAGGCTTTGCAGGGAGAACATCTGCAGGGTGCAGTGCCCTGTCATTCTGCCCTGTGGGGATCACGTGACGGTCTATCTATGCCATATACTTCTATGTATCAGGAGTGGATGATACAGCCCAGGCTTTGCGGGAGAACATCTGCAGGGTGCAGTGCCCTGTCATTCTGCCCTGTGGGGATCACGTGACGGTCTATCTATGCCATATACTTCTATGTATCAGGGAGTGGATGATACAGCCCAGGCTTGCGGGAGAACATCTGCAGGGTGCAGTGCCCTGTCATTCTGCCCTGTGGGGATCACGTGACGTCTATCTATGCCATATACTTCTATGTATCAGGGAGTGGATGATACAGCCAGGCTTTGCGGAGAACATCTGCAGGGTGCAGTGCCTGTCATTCTGCCCTGTGGGGATCACGTGACGGTCTATCTATGCCATATACTTCTATGTATCAGGGAGTGGATGATACAGCCCAGGCTTTGCAGGGAGAACATCTGCAGGGTGCAGTGCCCTGTCATTCTGCCTGTGGGGATCACGTGACGTCTATCTATGCCATATACTTCTATGTATCAGGAGTGGATGATACAGCCAGGCTTTGCAGGGAGAACATCTGCAGGGTGCAGTGCCCTGTCATTCTGCCCTGTGGGGATCACGTGACGGTCTATCTATGCCATATACTTCTATGTATCAGGGAGTGGATGATACAGCCCAGGCTTTGCAGGAGAACATCTGCAGGGTGCAGTGCCCTGTCATTCTGCCCTGTGGGGATCACGTGACGGTCTATCTATGCCATATACTTCTATGTATCAGGGAGTGGATGATACAGCCAGGCTTTGCAGGGAGAACATCTGCAGGGTGCAGTGCCCTGTCATTCTGCCCTGTGGGATCACGTGACGGTCTATCTATGCCATATACTTCTATGTATCAGGGAGTGGATGATACAGCCCAGGCTTTGCGGGAGAACATCTGCAGGGTGCAGTGCCCTGTTATTCTGCCCTGTGGGGATCACGTGACGGTCTAATCTATGCCATATACTTCTATGTATCAGGGAGTGGATGATACAGCCCAGGCTTTGCAGGGAGAACATCCTGCAGGGTGCAGTGCCCTGTCATTCTGCCCTTGGGGATCACGTGACGTCTATCTATGCCATATACTTCTATGTATCAGGGAGTGGATGATACAGCCCAGGCTTTGCAGGGAGAACATCTGCAGGGTGCAGTGCCCTGTCATTCTGCCCTGTGGGGATCACGTGACGGTCTATCTATGCCATATACTTCTATGTATCAGGGAGTGGATGATACAGCCCAGGCTTTGCAGGGAGAACATCTGCAGGGTGCAGTGCCCTGTCATTCTGCCCTGTGGGGATCACGTGACGGTCTATCTATGCCATATACTTCTATGTATCAGGGAGTGGATGATACAGCCCAGGCTTTGCAGGGAGAACATCTGCAGGGTGCAGTGCCTGTCATTCTGCCCTGTGGGGATCACGTGACGTCTATCTATGCCATATACTTCTATGTATCAGGGAGTGGATGATACAGCCCAGGCTTTGCCCGGGAGAACATCTGCAGGGTGCAGTGCCCTGTCATTCTGCCCTGTGGGGATCACGTGACGGTCTATCTATGCCATATACTTCTATGTATCAGGGAGTGGATGATACAGCCCAGGCTTTGCAGGGAGAACATCTGCAGGGTGCAGTGCCCTGTCATTCTGCCCTGTGGGGATCACGTGACGGTCTATCTATGCCATATACTTCTATGTATCAGGGAGTGGATGATACAGCCCAGGCTTTGCAGGGAGAACATCTGCAGGGTGCAGTGCCCTGTCATTCTGCCCTGTGGGGATCACGTGACGGTCTATCTATGCCATATACTTCTATGTATCAGGGAGTGGATGATACAGCCCAGGCTTTGCAGGGAGAACATCTGCAGGGTGCAGTGCCCTGTCATTCTGCCCTGTGGGGATCACGTGACGGTCTATCTATGCCATATACTTCTATGTATCAGGGAGTGGATGATACAGCCCAGGCTTTGCAGGGAGAACATCTGCAGGGTGCAGTGCCCTGTCATTCTGCCCTGTGGGGATCACGTGACGGTCTATCTATGCCATATACTTCTATGTATCAGGGAGTGGATGATACAGCCCAGGCTTTGCAGGGAGAACATCTGCAGGGTGCAGTGCCCTGTCATTCTGCCCTGTGGGGATCACGTGACGGTCTATCTATGCCATATACTTCTATGTATCAGGGAGTGGATGATACAGCCCAGGCTTTGCAGGGAGAACCTGCAGGGTGCAGTGCCCTGTCATTCTGCCCTGTGGGGATCACGTGACGGTCTATCTATGCCATATACTTCTATGTATCAGGGAGTGGATGATACAGCCCAGGCTTTGCAGGGAGAACATCTGCAGGGTGCAGTGCCTTGTCATTCTGCCCTGTGGGGATCACGTGACGGTCTATGCCATATACAGTCATGGCCAAAAGTTTTGAGAATGACACAAATATTAATTTTTACAAAGTCTACTGCTTCACATTTTCTAATGGCAATTTGCATATACTCCAGAATGTTATAAGGAGTGATCAGCTTAACAGCAATTACTTGCAAAGTCAATATTTGGCTAGAAAATGAACTTTATCCCCAAAAACACATTTCAACATCATTGCAGCCCTGCCTTAAAAGGACCAGCTAACCTCTTTTCAGTGATTGCTCCATTAACACAGGTGTGGGTGTTGATGAGGACATGGCCGGAGATCAATCTGTCATGATTAAGTAAGAATGACACCACTGGACATCTTAAAAGGAGGCTGGTGCTTGGCATCATTGTTTCTCTTCTGTTAACCATGGTTATCTCTAAAGAAACACGTGCAGTCATCATTGCAATGCACAAAAATGGCCTAACAGGGAAGAGTATCGCAGCTAGAAAGATTGCACCTCAGTCAACAATCTATCGCATCATCAAGAACTTCAAGGAGAGAGGTTCCATTGTTGCCAAAAAGGCTTCAGGGCGCCCAAGAAAGACCAGCAAGCGCCAGGACCGTCTCTTAAAAGTGTTTCAGCTGCGGGATCGGGCTACCAGCAGTGCAGAGCTTGCTCAGGAATGGCAGCAGGCAGGTGTGAGTGCATCTGCACGCACTGTGAGGCGGAGACTCTTGGAACAAGGCCTGGTCTCAAGGAGGGCAGCAAAGAAGCCACTTCTCTCCAGAAAAAAACATCATGGACAGACTGATATTCTGCAAAAGGTACAGGCAGTGGACTGCTGAGGACTGGGATAAAGTTATTTTCTCTGATGAATCCCCTTTTCGATTGTTTGGGACATCAGGAAAACACCTCATTCGGAGAAGACAAGGTGAGCGCTACCACCAGTCTTGTCTCATGCCAACTGTTAAGCATCCTGAAACCATTCATGTGTGGGTTGCTTCTCAGCCAAGGGAATCGGCTCTCTCACAGTCTTGCCTAAAAACACAGCCATGAATAAAGAATGGTACCAGAATGTCCTCCAAGAGCAACTTCTCCCAACCCTCCAAGAGCAGTTTGGCGATCAACAATGCCTTTTCCAGCATGATGGAGCACCTTGCCATAAAGCAAAGGTGATAACTAAATGGCTCAGGGAACAAAACATAGAGATTTTGGGTCCATGGCCTGGAAATTCCCCAGATCTTAATCCCATTGAGAACTTGTGGTCAATCATCAAGATACGGGTGGACAAACAAAAACCTAAAAATTCTGACAAAATGAAAGCATTGATTGTGCAAGAATGGACTGCTATCAGTCAGGATTTGGTCCAGAAGTTGATTGAGAGCATGCCAGGGAGAATTGCAGAGGTCCTGAAGAAGAAGGGTCAACACTGCAAATATTGACTTGCTGCATTAACTCATTCTAACTGTCAATATAAGCTTTTGTTACTCATATGTTTGCAATTATTATATTTCTGTCTGTGATAAAAAATATCTGTCAAACACACATAAAAACCAGAGGGCAGCAGATCATGTGAAAATATAATATTTGTGTCATTCTCAAAACTTTTGGCCATGACTGTACAGTCAGGGCCAGAAATGTTTGGACAGTGACACAATTTTCGCGAGTTGGGCTCTGCATGCCACCACATTGGATTTGAAATGAAACCTCTACAACAGAATTCAAGTGCAGATTGTAACGTTTAATTTGAAGGGTTGAACAAAAATATGTGTTAGAAAATGTAGGAATTGTACACATTTCTTTACAAACACTCCACATTTTAGGAGGTCAAAAGTAATTGGACAAATAAACATAACCCAAACAAAATATTTTATTTTCAATATTTTGTGGCGAATCCTTTGGAGGCAATCACTGCCTTAAGTCTGGAACCCATGGACATCACCAAACGCTGGGTTTCCTCCTTCTTAATGCTTTGCCAGGCCTTTACAGCCGCAGCCTTCAGGTCTTGCTTGTTTGTGGGTCTTTCCCTCTTAAGTCTGGATTTTGAGCAAGTGAAATGCATGCTCAATTGGGTTAAGATCTGGTGATTGACTTGGCCATTGAAGAATGTTCCACTTTTTTGCACTCATGAACTCCTGTGTAGCTTTGGCTGTATGCTTGGGGTCATTATCCATCTGTACTATGAAGCGCCGTCCAATCAAGTTTGCAGCATTTGGCTGAATCTGGGCTGAAAGTATATCCCGGTACACTTCAGAATTCATCCGGCTACTCTTGTCTGCTGTTATGTCATCATAAACACAAGTGACCCAGTGCCATTGAAAGCCATGCATGCCCATGCCATCACGTTGCCTCCACCATGTTTTACAGAGGATGTGGTGTGCCTTGGATCATGTGCCGTTCCCTTTCTTCTCCAAACTTTTGGCTTCCCATCATTCTGGTACAGGTTGATCTTTGTCTCATCTGTCCATAGAATACTTTTCCAGAACTGAGCTGGCTTCTGGAGGTGTTTTTCAGCAAATTTAACTCTGGCCTGTCTATTTTTGGAATTGATGAATGGTTTGCATCTAGATGTGAACCCTTTGTATTTACTTTCATGGAGTCTTCCTTTACTGTTGACTTAGAGACAGATACACCTACTTCACTGAAAGTGTTCTGGACTTCAGTTGATGTTGTGAACGGGTTCTTCTTCACCAAAGAAAGTATGCGGCGATCATCCACCACTGTTGTCTTCCGTGGGCTCCCAGGTCTTTTTGGATTGATGAGTTCACCAGTGCTTTCTTTCTTTCTCAGGATGTACCAAATTGTAGATTTTGCCACTTCTAATGTTGTAGCAATTTCTTGGATGTTTTTTTTTCTGTTCTTGCAGCTTAAGGATGGCTTGTTTCACCTGCATGGAGAGCTCCTGTGACCACATGTTTCCTTCAAGGCAAAACCTTCCAAATGCAAACACCACACCTCAAATCAACTCCGGCCCTTTCATCTGCTTAATTGAGAATGACATAACAAAGGGATTGCCCACACCTGTCCATGAAATAGCCTTGGAGTCATTTGTCCAATTACTTTTGGTCCCTTTAAAAACAGGGTGGCACATGTTAAGGAGCTGAAACTCCTAAACCCTTCATCCAATTTTAATGTGGATACCCTCAAATGAAAGCTGAAAGTCTGAACTTCAACTGCATCTGATTTGTTTTGTTTCAAATTCATTGTGGTAATGTCTAGAACCAAAATTAGATAAATGTTGTCTCTGTCCAAATATTTATGGACCTAACTGTACATCTATGTATCAGGGAGTGGATGATACAGGCCAGGCTTTGCAGGGAGAACATCTGCAGGGTGCAGTGCCCTGTTATTCTGCCCTGTGGGGATCACGTGACGGTCTATCTATGCCATATACTTCTATGTATCAGGGAGTGGATGATACAGCCTAGGCTTTGCAGGGAGAAACATCTGCAGGGTGCAGTACCCTGTCATTCTGCCCTGTGGGGATCACGTGACTGTCTATCTATGCCATATACTTCTATGTATCAGGGAGTGGATGATACAGCCCAGGCTTTGCAGGGAGAACATCTGCAGGGTGCAGTGCCCTGTCATTCTGCCCTGTGGGGATCACGTGACGGTCTATCTATGCCATATACTTCTATGTATCAGGGAGTGGATGATACAGCCCAGGCTTTGCCGGGAGAACATTGCAGGGTGCAGTGCCCTGTCATTCTGCCCTGTGGGGATCACGTGACGGTCTATCTATGCCATATACTTCTATGTATCAGGGAGTGGATGATACAGCCCAGGCTTTGCAGGGAGAACATCTGCAGGGTGCAGTGCCCTGTCATTCTGCCCTGTGGGGATCACGTGACGGTCTATCTATGCCATATACTTCTATGTATCAGGGAGTGGATGATACAGCCCAGGCTTTGCAGGGAGAACATCTGCAGGGTGCAGTGCCATGTCATTCTGCCCTGTGGGGATCACGTGACGGTCTATCTATGCCATATACTTCTATGTATCAGGGAGTGGATGATATAGCCCAGGCTTTGCAGGGAAACATCTGCAGGGTGCAGTGCCCTGTCATTCTGCCCTGTGGGGATCACGTGACGGTCTATCTATGCCATATACTTCTATGTATCAGGAAGTGGATGATACAGCCCAGGCTTTGCAGGGAGAACATCTGCAGGGTGCAGTGCCCTGTCATTCTGCCCTGTGGGGATCACGTGACGGTCTATCTATGCCATATACTTCTATGTATCAGGGAGTGGATGATACAGCCCAGGCTTTGCAGGGAGAACATCTGCAGGGTGCAGTGCCCTGTCATTCTGCCCTGTGGGGATCATGTGACCGTCTATCTATGCCATATACTTCTATGTATCAGGGAGTGGATGATACAGCCCAGGCTTTGCAGGGAGAACATCTGCAGGGTGCAGTGCCCTGTCATTCTGCCCTGTGGGGATCACATGACGGTCTATCTATGCCATATACTTCTATGTATCAGGGAGTGGATGATACAGCCCAGGCTTTGCCGGGAGAACATCTGCAGGGTGCAGTGCCCTGTTATTCTGCCCTGTGGGGATCACGTGACGGTCTATCTATGCCATATACTTCTATGTATCGGGTGGATGATACAGGCCAGGCTTTGCAGGGAGAACACCTGCAGGGTGCAGTGCCCTGTCATTCTGCCCTGTGGGGATCACGTGACAGTCTATCTATGCCATATACTTCTATGTATCAGGGAGTGGATGATACAGCCCAGGCTTTGCAGGGAGAACATCTGCAGGGTGCAGTGCCCTGTTATTCTGCCCTGTGGGGATCACGTGACGGTCTATCTATGCCATATACTTCTATGTATCAGGGAGTGGATGATACAGCCCAGGCTTTGCAGGGAGAACATCTGCAGGGTGCAGTGCCCTGTCATTCTGCCCTGTGGGGATCACGTGACGGTCTATCTATGCCATATACTTCTATGTATCAGGGAGTGGATGATACAGCCCAGGCTTTGCAGGGAGAACATCTGCAGGGTGCAGTGCCTTGTCATTCTGCCCTGTGGGGATCACGTGACGGTCTATCTATGCCATATACTTCTATGTATCAGGGAGTGGATGATACAGCCCAGGCTTTGCCGGGAGAACATCTGCAGGGTGCAGTGCCCTGTTATTCTGCCCTGTGGGGATCACGTGACGGTCTATCTATGCCATATACTTCTATGTATCAGGGAGTGGATGATACAGGCCAGGCTTTGCATGGAGAACACCTGCAGGTGCAGTGCCCTGTCATTCTGCCCTGTGGGGATCACGTGACGGTCTATCTATGCCATATACTTCTATGTATCAGGGAGTGGATGATACAGCCCAGGCTTTGCAGGGAAAAACACTGCAGGTGCAGTGCACTGTCATTCTGCCCTGTGGGGATCACGTGACGGTCTATCTATGCCATATACTTCTATGTATCAGGGAGTGGATGATACAGCCCAGGCTTTGCAGGAGAACACCTGCAGGGTGCAGTGCCCTGTATTCTGCCCTGAGGGGATCACGTGACGGTCTATATATGCCATATACTTCTATATATCAGGAGTGGATGATACAGCCCAGGCTTTGCAGGGAGAACATCTGCAGGGTGCAGTGCCCTGTCATTCTGCCCTGTGGGGATCACGTGACGGTCTATCTATGCCATATACTTCTATGTATCAGGGAGTGGATACAGCCCAGGCTTTGCAGGGAGAACATCTGCAGGGTGCAGTGCCATGTCATTCTGCCCTGAGGGGATAACGTGACGGTCTATATATGCCATATACTTCTATATATCAGGGAGTGGATGATACAGCCCAGGCTTTGCAGGGAGAACATCTGCAGGGTGCAGTGCCCTGTCATTCTGCCCTGTGGGGATCACGTGACGGTCTATCTATCCATATACTTTATGTATCAGGGAGTGGATGATACAGCCCGGGCTTGCAGGAGAACATCTGCAGGGTGCAGTGCCATGTCATTCTGCCCTGTGCGCACATAATAGCTCGCTAGCTGATTACGATTAGCTGCTGCTGATTCGCTCAGCCGCCATGCTAATTGCAGCAGAGATTACTGATGAGCCCTGGGGAAGGTCCGGACGCAGAACTAAACCTGGATCATTCATCTCTTCAATGTGAACAGATTTACCAGATATTTCTGCACAATATAGGACAGAGTACAGATTAAGGCTGGCGTCACACTTGCGAGAAACTCGCACGAGTCTCTCGCATCAACACCCGGCACTGCCGCCAGCACTCCGACCAGAGCGTGTGACTGCATAGAAATACATGTAGCTGCACGCTCCAGTCCGAGTGCTGGCGGTAGCGCCGGGTGTTGATGTGAGAGACTCGTGCGAGTTTCTCGCAAGTGTGACACTGGCCTTTACTTTCCCCCTTGAATCTGTACCAGTCACTAGCAAGTGACAAAAGCCTGTCTTTCAGTCAACTGACCGCTGCAGCCAGTCACTAGACACAGCTGCCATGTGCTGTACATATATCATGGAGGCAAGTGAGTGGATGCAGCAGTGAGGTGACTAATGGATGGGCCATCATCACTTCTGGGACCACTAGATAGCAACCAATTTTAGGGTTAAGTAGAACCATTTCTTTATTTTAGAACCATACTTTCCTTTTGTCCACTTTTGATAAATCCCAGAACCCCCTTTAGGCCACGTTCACACTATTAGTATTTTACATCAGTATTTTAAAGCCAAAACCAGGAGTGGAACAGTCAGAGGAAAAGTATAATAGAAACTCGTCACCACTTCTGTATTTATCACCCATTCCTGATTTTGGCTTACAAATACTGATGTAAAATACTGACCAAATAGTGATAGTGTGAATGTGGCCTAAAAGTTCTCATTGCTTACTTAATTTTTCTATATCTTCTTGCTGGACTGTTATGTATCTTTGCATTGTTAGTTACTTTTAAAAAAATGCTGCCTTGCAATGACAAATTCCCATAAATGTCTATTGGGAGATATAGGAAAGATGTATATCTTCGTACCGTGTTAGCCAGTAGATAGAAAAATATTTAGAGTTGAGAGTCCTCAGTGGTTGATACCTTTAATTGCTAACTGAAAAGATGGTAACAAATTGCAAGCTTTCGAGACTAACTCAGGTCTCTTCTGAGTAGTCTCGAAAGCTTGCAATTTGTTACCATCTTTTCAGTTAGCCATTAAAAGGTATCAACCACTGAGGACTCTCAAGTCTAAATATTTTTCTATTGGAGATAGTTTCTTATTTTTATTTAATAAAAGCCTGGGAGCTCCACATTGGGTATTTTTTCTAAATATTATCTACTAACAAAAGTGCTTGGAAGCATAATGTCTCCCTAAAGGGCTCCATTTTCTTGCAAAAGTGAGGCCTCGAACTTCCACAATCCTCCACCTTCCCTCTTGCAGTGACAAAAGCGGCAGTTACGCATGAAAATTATGCACGGGGTTTTTGGCCATTTGCCTTGACGGGGCCACCGAGCGTGTACTAGACTCAATTTGAAAGCACCCTAACAATTATGAGAACAGGTGTTTTGAACTCTGTTTTTGTGACTGTAGTTGGGCCTGAATGGACAGCGGCATTGTTGTGAATGATTGCTGCTCTGCTTGGTGTTTTCTGAGACTGATAGAGTGCTTGGCTGTATTTCAGTCCTATAGACATGAATGGAGTAGGGGCGCATAGACGACCAAGCCTCTCTATTCAGTCACAACTAAATTTAGGAAAAAGCGGAGTCAGTGAAATAAACATCTTATCACCTGCCCTGTAGATAAATGATAACTTTTGTGGGAAAATTGGTATTTAAACTTGTCTCACAATAAAAACCCCATACTGCTGTGTCGTCTGGATGCATGATGTAAATGAGAAAAGTTTTTGAAAATCCTGTTAAATATGCGTGATACACAGTAATAAAAAGTGTAGAAAAATGTCCTCTGCTTCCTGATTTTTCACCCTCCACCAGTCTCCTGTTTAATGTACTGGTCGTGGTACGACGTCCATAGAGATGTCATGTCACCTGACCAGTCCAGACACATGACTTTGTTCTATCCAGAGGCACTGATCTACTGAAAGGTGGGAGTCTACGAATCAGACATCCACCTATCATTCATTTATGGTCCAGCACTTTAAAAGAGTCGTCCAACTCTGGTCAACCCCTGCTGATCACTTTGATGCCCCACATAAAATAAAAGCAACCTATACTCGCCTCCTGCAGCAATGCTGCATCTGTGACCTGTGATATTGGTGCTGCTATCCTCAGTTGACCACTAGTGATGAGCGAGTATGCTCGTTGCTCGGGTGATTTCCGAGTATTTTGGCATGCTCGGAGATTTAGTTTGTCGACGCAGCTGCATGATTTGTGGCTGCTAGACAGCCTGAATACATGTGAGGAATGCCTGTTTGTTAGGGAATCCCCACATGTATTCAGACTGTCCAGCAGTCGCAAATCATGCAGCTGCGTCGTCGACAGAAATTAAATCTCCGAGCACGCCAAAATACCGGAGGATACCCGAGCGTGCTTGGGAAGCACTGGAGCAACGAGTATTCTCGCTCATCACTACTGGCCACATAAAATTGTGTCATGAGACCGCTGCTTGGTGGGAGCATTTACTATATTGTCAAAGTGGAATCTACTCTGATGGAATACTGAAGGGCCCCAGCTGATCGGCCGCAGTGGTCACTTGCAGGGAATAAGTATCAGTTACTTTTGTTTTATATGGCACACTGAAGTGATTGAGCAGGGATTGTCCAGCAGTTGGCAAGCCCTTTAATCAGCTCATGCAAAGTACAGAGGGAGTATGCTAGTTACAGCTACTTATTAAAGGGAATGTAAGATTTTTATGTTAAATGTACCGTATTTAAAAAAGGCTGTGTTTTTTTTCCATAGCATGTTCTTTATGAAAATTAAAAATCTTGCAAGTTTCACATTTGCCACTCTAAGGTCCTAGTTTAAGGAAGCAACACATGCACAGTACAGACCAAAAGTTTGGACATACCTTCTCATTTAAAGATTTTTCGGTATTTTCATGACTATGAAAATTGTACATTCACACTGAAGGTATCAAAACTATAAATTAACACATGTGGAATTATATACTTAACAAAAAAGTGTGTAAGGCTACTTTCACACTTGCGTTTTTTTTGCGCAGCGCATCTTGCGCTATCGGACGCATGCGCAATGTTCCCCTATCTTTAACATGACGGGCGCAGGGTCTAGCGCTTGCACGCGTTCATGTGCGTTTGTCGTGCGCTGCGCATTTTCCCGGTGTGCGCCCATACGCGCCAGACGCTACATGTTGCATTTTTTTTTCCGCCCAAACGCTTTAAAAAAAACGCGTGCGCACCTGTGCGCATGCTATGCGCAAAAAATAACATTGCAGTCTATGGGGGCGCTGGTGTGCGCATGGCTTTGCGCTCGTCAGCGCTTTTGCACGCACGCGATTTTTTCTGTAAATAATGGAGCCAGAGATGATGGAGACAGAGATGATGGAGTCAGAGATGATGGGAGCCAGATGATGGAGTTTCAGATGATGGAGCCAGAGATGATGGAGTCAGAGATGATGGAGCCAGATGATGGAGACAGAGATGATGGAGCCAGAGATGATGGAGTCAGAGATGATGGAGCCAGATGATGGAGACAGAGATGATGGAGCCAGAGATGATGGAGCCAGAGATGATGGAGTCAGAGATGATGGAGCCAGATGATGGAGACAGAGATGAATAGAGCCAGAGATGATGGAGGCAGAGATGATGGAGGCAGAGATGATGGAGGCAGAGATGATGGAGACAGAGATGATGGAGACAGAGATGAAGGAGCCAGAGATGATGGAGCCAGAGATGATGGAGCCAGAGATGATGGAGGCAGAGATGATGGAGACAGTTTGATGGAGGCAGAGATGATGGAGAACAGCTGATGGAGGCAGAGATGATGGAGGCAGAGATGATAATGTGACAAATAGAAAACGCATGCGCCAAAAAAACGCAAACGCATGCAAAAACGCATGAAATCGCAGACAAACGCTGCGTTTTTTTGTCTAAAATGCGCATGCTGATGCGACTAAATATTGCAGCGTTTACAAGCGTTTGCATGCGTTTTTTTAATGCGCTTCATGTGCGCTTGAAACTCAGCGCAAAAAAACGCAAGTGTGAAAGTAGCCTTAGAACTGAAATTATGTCTTATATCTAGGTTCTTCAAAGTAGCCACCTTTTGCTTTGATGACTGCTTTGCACACTCTTGGCATTCTCTTGATGAGCTTCAAGAGGTAGTCACCGAAATGGTCTTCCAACAATTTTGAAGGCGTTGTTTCCAGAGATTGGGTTCAGGTCTGGTGACTGTGGAGGCCAGGTCATCTGGCGTAGCACCCCATCACTCTCCTTCTTGTGTTTGGGGTCATTGTCCTGTTGAAAAAATAAATGATGGTCCAACTAAACGCAAACCGGATGGAATAGCATGCCGCTGCAAGATGCTATGATAGCCATGCTGTTTCAGTATGCCTTCAATTTTGAATAAATCCCCAACAGTGTCACCAGCAGAGCACCCCCACACCATCACACCTCCTCCATGCTTCACGGTGGGAACCAGGCATGTAGAGTCCATCCGTTCACCTTTTCTGCGTCGCACAAAGACACGTGATTGGAACCAAAGTTCTCAAATTTGGACTCATCAGACCAAAGCACAGATTTCCACTGGTCTAATGTCCATTCCTTGTGTTCTTTAGCCCAAACAAGTCTCTTCTGCTTGTTGCCTGTCCTTAGCAGTGGTTTCTTATAGCTATTTTACCATGAAGGCCTGCTGCACAAAGTCTCTTAACAGTTGTTTTAGAAATGTGTCTGCTGCTAGAACTCTGTGTGGCATTGACCTGGTCTCCAATCTGAGCTGCTGTAAACCTGCGATTTCTGAGGCTGGTGACTCGGATAAACTTATCCTCAGAAGCAGAGGTGACTCTTGGTCTTCCTTTCCTGGGGCGGTACTCATGTGAGCCAGTTTCTTTGTAGCGCTTGATGGTTTTTTGCAACTGCCCTTGGAACACTTTCATTTCACACTTCATTTCTTAAAGTAATGATAGCCACTCGTTTTTCTTTACTTAGCTGCTTTTTTCTTGCCATAATACAAATTCTAACAGTCTATTCAGTAGGACTATCAGCTGTGTATCCACCAGACTTCTGCACAACACAACTGATGGTCCCAACCCCATTTATAAGGCCAGAAATCCCACTTATTAAACCTGACAGGGCACACCAGTGAAGTGAAAACCATTTCTGGTGACTACCTCTTGAAGCTCATCAAGAGAATGCCAAGAGTGTGCAAAGCAGTCATCAAAGCAAGAGGTGGCTACTTTGAAGAACCTAGAATATAAGACATATTTTCAGTTGTTTCACACTTTTTGTTAAGTATATAATTCCACATGTGTTAATTCATAGTTTTGATGCCTTCAGTGTGAATGTACAATTTTCCGAAAAATCTTTAAATGAGAAGGTGTGTCCAAACTTTTGGTCTGTACTGTACATAGGCTTGGTGACTGAACATTTTGGCAATCCTTTGTATTGATGCACCTAATGAGTTTGTACAATTGTCATTGTAATGGGAGGTGGAGCAGGGTGAAGTGTGACATTTCCTGTTGTGATTGGTGGATCCTGTGTTATCAATGGTGTATAGAGGTGCTACCTGTCATAGTAATCCTGCCTCTAATGACAAGGAAACTGTTGGAAAGACTTCTTGAAATGACTGAAATAGCAAGAGTATAAAAATTGCAGGATTGCTATTTTTTTTTTTAATAAAGACCTTGATATGAAAAAAAATACATTGCCATTTTTTTTTTAGTAATACATGTAACACGAAAACCCGATTTAAACAATAGGTGAGTTTCTGACAGCACATTCCATTAAGGCTATGTGCACACGTTCGGAATTGCCGCGGAAATTTCCGTGGCAATCCAGCAACTCCCTGCCGCGGGAAATACGCATTTTATTGGTACGCGTATTTCTGCTAAAAACTAGCGTTTTGCAAGCGTAATTAGCTTGCAGAATGCTAGCGTTTTCCAAGCGATCTGTAGCATCGCTTGGAAAACTGATTGACAGGTTGGTCACACAAGTCAAACATAGTGCTGACCAGTGTGAGCAACTTTTTACTATTAATGCTGCCTATGCCGCATCAATAGTAAAAATATCTAATGTTAAAAATACTAAAAAAAATAAAAAATCGTGATATTCTCACCTTCCGGCGGCCCCCGCAGCCTTCCTGGTCCTTGCGATGCTCCCGCAACTCCTGTTCCCAGTTATGCCTGGCGACAATGACCCCAGATGATGTAGCATCACGCGACACCGCTACGTCATCTGGGGGGATTGTCGCAAGGCATCACTGGGAACGGGTGTTGCCGGGAGCATCGCTGAGGAGCGGGAAAGCTGTGGGGGCCGCTGGAAGGTGAGAATATCACGATTTTTTATTTTAATTATTGTTTTATCAGGGATATGGTTCCCAAGGCCTGGAGGAGAGTCTCCTCTCCTCCAGACCCTGGGTACCATCCGCACTTGAAGCACTTACTTTGCGCATGGTGGGCATAGCCACATGCGGAAAGTAAGCGGTTCAATGCATTCCTACGCGATTCCGCTAAAAGAATGAACATGCTGCGTTTTTTTTTTCCGCGATGCGTTTTTTTTCGCGGAAAAAAAACGCAGCATGTGCACAAAAATTTCGGAATGCATTCTAATAATAGGATGCTTAATGCATGCGTTTTTGCAGTGGAAAACCGCCGCAAAAACACAAAAAAAATGTGAACGTGTGCACATTAGCCTTACAAAGATCCTTCAACAGCAGATTGTGGGGGATCACTCTACTGGAACCCATAACTAACAGCTGATGGTTACCTTTCTTCAGCTCTGCAGGATGAATGAAATGTTAGGCCATGTTCACACATTCAGCATTTGGTCAGTATTTTACATCAGTATTTGTAAGCCAAAAACAGGAGTGGGTGATAATACAGAAGTGGTGACGAGTTTCTATTATACTTTTCCTTTGATTGTTCCACTCCTGGTTTTGTCTTATAAATACTGATGTAAAATACTGACCAAATACTGAACATGTGAAAGTGGCCTTACATGGCGGCTGGTGAGATAAGCCTGCTCCTGACATGGCCTGTTGGAGGTGATTAATAAGTTCACAAACTCACTTATAACTTGGGCTCCATAATATCAGTAAAAAAAATCTCCAATATTTTTTAATCCATTTTCAGCCATCCTGAAATCCTTGTGTTTTTGTCATTAGTGGATATTCTGCGCACAGTCACTTTCATTTTTCTTCCTTCCAGAATGGATTCCTGTACGTAGCTGTAAGAACCCCCACTGAATCGTCAGAATGGTAATTCACGTCACTGTCAAATTTTAGGTTAATACCAGTTGACATCCGACTTATTTTCATTGTTATGCTGCTAGATTCGTATAGCCGCCTTAAACGCGGCCTCAGCTGTAGAAGGAGAACATGAAGAAACTTTTAAGAGCCACAAAACACAGACCAAAGAGGCCCAAGTAAGTGGAGCGATGTCATTCTTTGAAGTTGCCATTATCTTTCCATACATGGCGTATCATTGGTTTTCTTTTTGTAGGAAGCTGAGGCATTTGCACTTTATCACAAGGCCTTGGACCTACAGAAGCTTGACCGCTATGACGAGTCCTCCCAGCCTACCACCAGCTGCTAGATACTCGTCTTCTGCAGGAAGTGATGACATGATTTCCCTGGCTGTCTCTATTTTGTATTATTATACTAATGTTTTTCTGATGAGCCATGTTCATAAGCGATGTTTGCTTGTGGGAAATCTAGCTTGGTTTACCAGAGGACCAGCTTCAGAAATTTGAGACTCACACACACATTTCTGCAGATGTTTCTTGTGGATTGTTACAAGGATGGTGCATGTGATCTCGGGTACATTTATTTATTTATTTATTATGGGTTGGTTATATAACGCTTTCATATTCCACAGCGCTTTATCATCGCTATCCCCAATAGGGCTCACAATCAAAATTCCCTATTAGTATGTCTTTGGAGTGTGGGAGGAAATCAGAGAACCCATAGGAAACCCACGCAAACACGAGGAGAACATACAAACTCTTTGCAGATGTTGTGCTTGGTGGAATTTGAGCCCAGGACCAAAGAGCTGCAAGGCTGCAGTGCTAACCACTGAGCCACCCCTAACATGAACTCTATTCTCATGCGCTGGAAGAGAAATTTGAGCAGATTTCAAATGGCAAACCATTTAGGTCCAGAATATTTGAGTAGGGTCATGCACTAGAGATTCCTGGTTGTTTTAGCATAAGAATGCATTGTTAATGAGCCTTGTGAGGGAGCACATTCAGTAGTTAGAACATGCAGTACTGCATTTGTGGTCCATTGTTTGAGCCTTTGTTTGTGGGCATGGTCTCATTCTCGGTCTGACTTAACTTGTTTTCCAGATTTGATATTCAATTTCTCTAACAATATCCTTTCTCATGTGCTTCTTTGTGTGACACAGGAAACCATGGAGTGTTCCCTGCTGCCAACAGGAGGCTGACACTAAAGCCCCCGTCTCACATAGCGATACACCAGCGATCCCGACAACAATCAGGATGGCTGGTGTGTCGCTACATGATCGCTGCTGAGCTGCCAAACAGGCAGCTCAGGCAGCGATCAGCACAGCGACACTGCGGGTAACGTCGCTTAGTTACCCGCAGTGTACGTTGGATACCAGCGCCCTGATGCAGGGAGCTGGTAACCAAGGTACACAGCGGGTTTCCAGGCGCTGAGCGGTGCCTGGAAACCCGCTGTGTACCTTGGTTACCAGCTCCCTGCATCAGGGTGCTGGTATCCAAGGTACACATCGGGTTTCCAGGCACAGCCCCGCGCCTGGAAACCTGCTGTGTACCTTGGTTACCAACGGATCGCTGGTCTCCCGCCTGTCACACGCAGCGATGCGTGCTGGCCAGCGGGAGACCAGCGATCAAAAAAATGTCCAGGACATTCAGCGACGATCAGCGATACCAGCAGGGGGCTGATCGTCGCTGAATGTCACACACAGTGATATCACAGGGGAGATCGCTGTTGTGTCACAAAACTAGTGACTCAGCAGCGATCTCGCTAGCGAGATCGCTGTGTGAGACAGGGGCTTAAGAGTAACAACCTGAAGATAAAAAAGTTGGCTCCTCCTCAGTGGGCTACACCCGACTACTGGCATTAAGATATTCAGTTTAGCTTAGTGTCACGTAGGAGGCAGACATTCTCCAGACCGGTTTCTGTCAGTGGTGGTTTTTTTTTATTTTTACTAATCTTCATTTCTTGACTCCTCTAGATAGGAGAACAGAGGGGAATGGGCCCCTCTGTGGTCCAGACCCAAAAGACTGAGAGTACAGTCTTCCAGGGTCCAGGCTCTGTCGTCTGGATGGCAGAACCTTTTCTTCTCCTAATGCAGTCCGTGTTCAGCTATTGGTGAGGACGGTCCTTGCCATTGGTCTCCTGCCCGATCACCATCCAGACTGTAGAGGGTTGCATAGAGCTAAGACTGAACCGTACTCCTGGACCAATAGATTGTGCCTCTTCAGGACAGGAGAGTAGATCTTCACCCAGCATCCTACTACGTTGCGCTAGCTTCTTCCCCACATTCCCAGTGGCAGTTGCTTCTTGCAAGCTTGGCGTTTTTTCTATTATCAGGGATCCTTCAATGTCTGTTTTTTTACCTTTTTCTGTCTTCTATCCTTTGCTGGGCTCCTCTTGGCTCGGCCACCTTTCCAGTCCTTTCTGCTTCTTCTGCAGTCCTCTTGGTTCCTCTGCTGGAGCCGGAGCTCAAGTTTAGTTCCTGGGTTCTGCTGCAGACTAGTAGGGCCCGACTGGCCACGCCCTCTTTTTCCTCAGACAATCAGGCTCTCGCATGGGCTTTCTTGTCGCTTTCCATTTCAGATGGACACCTCCCTACCCCGCCCCTCCTCCATGTCCTGCCACAGAAGGTGCCCACCCCAGATTGGACCATTAACCACTTTGTCTGTTGTAGATTTGACTAAAATGTCTCAGACCTCTGTCACTATCATGGAGTGGCTACTCATGTCTACTACCCCTCTGGGTACTACAACCTTTGAGTCACACCCACTAGATTCTTCGCACCAGCATGTTAGATCAGAACCGCGGCCTAAGCGATCCAGAGTAAGTTAATCATCCCGGTATCTTTCTCGCCTAACAATTTTTAGATCACACTTGTTATCAGGCAACTTCTACCTGGAGACTCAGTCACCTCAGTTATTGGACTGCAACTCGGATTCAAATTCTGTTCTGGATTCTGATCAGGCGCTAAAACTGAGACATAGTTGATGGTCTTGTCTGCTCTCTCAACCAATCCCTCAACGTGAAGGAAGCAGATTCCTCATCCCCTGCAGACTCTGTGTCCTTTAGCAGGTCAGACGTGCCAATGAACATTTGTTTAGCTACTCCTAATTCAGCGAAAACGTAGGAAAATTTAGTTTCCATTTTCCAGCAGATCTCGTTGCCATCCTCTTTCACGGTGGACCCTCCGATGTTTAGGATATCCAGAACTCCGGCCTAGGGTTGAGCATTCCGATACCGAAACCCGGTTCCGATACCTGAAATCCAATGTAAGTCTATGGGAACAAAATATCGGAAGTAAATACTTCCGATACTTCCGATATTTTGTTCCCATAGACTTACATTGGATTTCAGGTATCGGAACCGGGTTTCGGTATCGGAATGCTCAACCCTACTCCGGCCCTTTCACTCTTTGACACAGCCTCTCTAAGGGATGGCACTGACCAATATATGGAATCCATAGCCAAGCTGTAGGATCGGCCTTGTGCCCAGCGTTCGCTGCTACCTAGGTTGCCAATGCAAAACACATGCACCAATGCATCTTACCCGGGTCTCCAACCTCCGAGTTGGCAGACCTTGCAGATCAGATTGCCTATGCAGGTAAGTCTCTCCTCCTTTCTAGAAGCAGCCAGATGTTCTGCATAAGCTTCAAGCAATATTGTAGCAATTCGTCGAATCTTCTGGCTTAAGTCGTGGAATGCCGATCTTGCATCCAAACAATCCATCACGAGTCTTCCTTTCTGGGGCTCTCACCTGTTCGGGGAAAAACTTGACAAGATTATTTTTGACGCCACAGGTATGAAGAGCACACTTCTCCCACAGCCTAAAGGCACTGACACACTTAGCGATCGCACTAGCGATCACAACAACGACACGACCTGGCGAGATCGCTAGTGCGATCGCTAAGAGATCGCTAGTTAGATTCCAAACACATCTCATCAATGATCTGTATAACGACCTCTGCGGTTTTTTTGGTCGTTGGTGTCCCGCTGGTGAGCCTGAATCGCTGAGTGTGACACCCTTTATGAACGACTTAACCAGCATCGCAGGTGGGACTAGGTTTTCCCAACGACCGCAGAGGTCGTTATACAGATCGCTGATGAGATGTTTTGGAATCACAGATCGCTGATGAGTTGTGTTTGGAATCACACAGCTAAAGCCCCCGTCTCACATAGCGATATTGCTAGCGAGATCGCTGCTGAGTTACTAGTTTTGTGACGCAGCAGCGAGCTCACCAGTGATATCGCTGTGTGTGACATTCAGCGACGGCTTGCTCCTATTCATAGAACCTTGAGAGTCTGCAGATCACTCTGGACACACTGTCCCACTTCACATGGATCGTCAACCAATTACAGTAATTTCTAATCTAATCTCAGTGCCTCATCCTCCAGAAAATGCTGTGTAACACCATTCAGGCAAAAGTTTTTCTTCCAGAGTAAAATATTTCAGCTTTAGACTGATGTACAATCTCTGAGCCATCCTTCTCCACTTCCACTTTGCTTCTGCATGAGTGCTTTAGGCTAAATGATGATGGCCATCAAGGTTAATCTATTTGCTCAGTTCCAGCCAAGGCCTCTATAGCCCCCCTGCCGGGTATCGCTGATCGTCGCTGAAATGTCTGGACATTTTTTTGATCGCTGGTCTCCCGCTGACAGGCACGCATCGCTGCGTGTGACAGGCGGGAGACCAGCGATCCGCTGGTAACCAAGTACACAGCGGGTTTCCAGGCGCGGGGCTGTGCCTAGAAACCCGCTGTGTACCTTGGATACCAGCGCCCTGATGCAGGGAGCTGGTAACCAAGGTACACAGCGGGTTTCCAGGCACCGCGCAGCGCCTGGAAACCCGATGTGTACCTTGGTTACCAGCTCCCTGCATCAGGGCGCTGGTATCCAAGGTACACTGCGGGTAACTAGCGATGTTTACCCGCAGTGTCCTTGTGCTGATCGCTGCCTGAGCTGCCTGTTTGGCAGCTCAGCAGCGATAATATAGCGATACACCAGCGATCCTGATCGTTGTCGGGATCGCTGGTGTATCGCTATGTGAGACCCAGCCTTAAGTCGCTAAGGAGATCGCTACTGCGTCATAAATGGTGACACAGTAGTGATCTCGTTAGCGATCTCGCTTGCGATCTCTTTTAGTGTGGCATACCCTTTAGTGTGGCATACCCTTAAGTCTACTTGACTCTCATTCAACCAAAAGCCACATCAATTTAGCTTCTTTTGTCTGTTCTTGTTTAACTGCCAAGAGAGGCCTGCTACCCCTCAAGAAAAGAAGATACCATCCTTCAAGCTAACTCCATTTTGGCATCCAAGCAACCCGCCTACCAAGTCCTCATGGACCAGAAGCAATAAGTTTTACTCCGTGTGACTGCGCACCCCCACCTGTGAAGCCTCTTTGGATGGGTGGACATCTCGTGTTCCGTGACATGCATCTCCTCGCAGTTAACGATACGTGGATCAGGAACAATTGTCTCTCCTGGATACAAGATCTAGTTCTTCACTTCTCTGCAAAAATCCTTTTTCTCTATTACTTTCCCCACACACACCCTCCCTAGTGACCTTTTTTTTCCAGAAATTTTCTCCCTTCTGTATTCAGTCATTATTTTTCTTTTCCCCCTCAAGAACGTTTTGAAGACTTTTATTCAAACCTTTTTGTCATCACTAAGAAGGAGGGTTTGGTTCACCCTATTCTGGTCCTAAACTGCTGAACAAGTGTGTCCGGCTTGTCGCTTCAGGATGAAGTCTCTTTGCTCTTTTGTTGCCTCCATGGAAACCGGAGAATATCTTACCTCAGTGGAAATTCAAGATGCCTATCTCCACATACCCATTGGTCCAGTGTACCAGTACCAGAAGTTCCTCCGTTTTGCTATCAACTAGTCCCATTGTCACTTTTTGGCTCTACCCGTCGTGATCGCCACTGTCCCCAGGGTGTTCACAAATATTGGCTGCTGTCATGTCCTTTTTGCGTGTCAGAGAGATAGTTGTCATACCCTTTCTGAATGACATACTTGTCAAGGCTTGCTCCTATTCATAGAACCTTGAGAGTCTGCAGATCACTCTGGACACACTGTCCCACTTCACATGGATCGTCAACCAATTACAGTAATTTCTAATCTAATCTCAGTGCCTCATCCTCCAGAAAATGCTGTGTAACACCATTCAGGCAAAAGTTTTTCTTCCAGAGTAAAATATTTCAGCTTTAGACTGATGTACAATCTCTGAGCCATCCTCTCCACTTCCACTTTGCTTCTGCATGAGTGCTTTAGGCTAAATGATGATGGCCATCAAGGTTAATCTATTTGCTCAGTTCCAGCCAAGGCCTCTATAGCTGACTCTGTTTTCCTATTGCGACTAGTCTGTCCTCTCTCTCTGGACTGCTTGATTCTCCTCCCACCACCCCACCCCGAGTCAGGCAGTCTCTGATCTGGAGGTGGAACTCTCCCCTTATTCGTCTCAGACGTTCCTCCCTCGCAATTCATTGGCAAATTGTGACAATGGAAGCCAGTTGGTGTTCAGTCTTCTATAAGTTTATGGTGCAAGGTCAATGAAGAGTCACAAAGCTGTACTTCTCATGAACCGCCTAGACCTCACGGTCGCTGAGTCACTTCTCACAGGCAAGTTGTGGGTGGGGGGGGAGTAAAGGAGTCCGAGGTCAAAAACCACTGTCCCTACACCTTATCAAACTTATACAGTGGCATGTAAAAGTTTGGGCACCCCTGGTCAAAATTAATATTGTCATTTTTTTACATTTTAAGAATTACAAAAAGGAAAATGGGCCAATGCAAAAGCTTGGGCAGACTGCATGGTTAGTACATATTAGCACCCCCTTTTTAAAGTATCACAGATTGTAAATGCTTTTTGTAGCCATCCTAGAGTCTTTCTATTCTTGTTGAGGGATTTTCATATATTCTTCCTTGGAAAATTGTTCCAGCTCTGTGAGATTTTTGGGTCGTCTTGCATGCGCTGCTGTTTTGAGGTATAGCCACAGATTTTCAATGATGTTCAGAACAGAAGACTGTGAGGCCATTATAAACCTTCAGCTTGCGTCTTTTGAGATAGTCTATTGTGGATTTTGACGTGTGTTTTGGATTATTAGCCTTTTATAGATGCCATCCTCTTTTCAACTTCAGCTTTTTTTTACAGATGATTTGCATCAAGAATTTGTTGAAATTTAATTGAATCTATTTTTCCCTCTACCTGTGAAATGTTCCCCGTGCCATTGGCAGCAACACAACCCCAAAACATGATTGATCCACCCCCATGTTTATTGGTTGGCAAGATGTTCTTTCCTGAAATTCTATGCCCTTTTTTCTCCATACATATCTTTGATCATTGTGGCCAAAGAGTTCTATTTTAACCTCATCGGTCCACAGGACTTGTTTCCAAAATGCTTCAGGCTTGTTTAGATGTTCTTTTGATTACTTCTGACGCTGAATTTTATGGTGAAGTCGCATGAGAGGTTTTCATCTGATGACTCTTCCATGAAGGCCATATCTGTGCAGGTGTCTCTGAACAGAACAATGTAGCACAACTCCAGCGTCTGCTAAATCTTTCTGAAGGTCTTTTGCAGTCATGCAGGGGTTCTGATTTGCCTTTAGAAACCCTACGGGCAGCTCTCACTGATATTTTGCTTGGTCTTCCAGACCTTATCTTGACCTCCACTGTTCTTGTTAACTGCCATTTCTTAATTACATATCGAACTGAGAAAAGGGCAACTTGAAAAAGCTTTGCTATTTTCTGTAGGTGTCTCCTGCTTTGTGGGCCTCCACCATTTTCTGAGTTCTAGGTAGCTGCAGTTTTTGGTTCAAGGTTAGAGGAGGCTGCGTTTTTATAAAGATGGGAAATTTGCATCACCCGTCCTTTCATAACAATAATAGTGAACAAGCCATAACCCTAACAGGCTGTAATGTATGTAGTACAGTTCATATAGCGTCTTGTGCTTGGGTGCGATGAAAATACATGAGACACAGGTTTGATATAGAAAGTCTTGTATTACTTCATACAAGTTGGCAAAAATAGTCACACAGTTTGCAGACACAGAAGCAGGAGACACAGCAGGCCAGAGTAATCTAAGCTCAGCAATCACTCTCCACAACAGGTTCAGGATCTTCTTCTCTGTTACCGTAAGTCCATGCAAACGTGGGTCTTTCAAAGAGCAGGGTTCAGAGTCCACAAGTGCTTCAGAGTTCCTCAGTAGGAATAGCTGGAGTACAAGGTCCAAGGCTTTAGGAGTCAGGTCACAGGTTCACTGCAGGCTAGATTCTGAAGCACTGATTGCTCAGCTGTGGCTGCTTAAGAAGCAAAAGGAGAGAATCAGGGCGGGAACATGCAAGCTGGAAACTCCATTTTGACTGAGGGCAAGATAGCTGCAGCAAGACAGAAAGTAAAATGGCTGACGAACAAACTGAGTTTCAGGAACATGTACACAGAACCTTACATTACTCCCCCCTTAGGGACAACCTCCGGATGACCTCAGGCCAGGCTTGTGTGGGTACCTCTGATGAAACTGACGGAGCAAGCGAGGAGCATTAACGTTATTGACTGGTTCCCATGAGTTGTCCTCCACTGGGTAGCCTTGCCATTTAATCAGATATTGTAACTGATTTCTATACAACCTGGAATCTAAAATCCTTTCCACCACAAATTCTTCCTGACCATCGACTAGCACTGGGTCAGGGCAAGGAGAAGAACGTCCAGGAAACGTATTGGGTGTCGCAGCCTTTAGTAGGGATACATGAAAGACAGGGTGAATTCTCATAGTTCTGGGCAGTTGAAGACGACAAGCAACGACACTTATAATTTTACTGATTTTATAGGGTCCAATGTACTTATGTCCCAACTTAGACGATGGAATCCTTAACTTAAGATTTCTGGTTGACAGCCAGACCAAGTCTCCTACCTTGAAAGCTGGTGCAGGTTTACGAAATTTATCTGCTGCTTTCTTGTACCTTTCCTGAGCCGATTCCAGATTCTCCTTTAGAAGATCCATATTCTTCTGTAAAGACGTGATTCTTTCAGCCACTGCTGGTAAAGGCGTTTCTATGGGAAATCGTGGTAGAATGTTAGGATGATAACCTAGATTAGAGTAAAAAGGAGACTGCTTAGTGGAGGCACTCTGAGAGTTGTTATACGAGAACTCAGCTAATGGAAGTAGATCCACCCAATCATCCTGTAGGTGGCAGATAAAGCAGCGGAGATACTACTCCAGGGTTTGATTGGTTCGTTCGGTCTGTCCATTAGTCTGGGGATGAAAAGCAGAAGAAAGGTTTACTTTAATGTCCAATGCTGCACAGAAATTTTGCCAAAACCTAGAAGTGAATTGCACCCCTCGATCCGAAATAACCTCATCCGGTACTCCATGTAAGCGAAACACATCTTTAATCATCAAATCTGATGTCTGTTTTGCAGTGGGTAAGCCGACACAAGGGATAAAATGAGCTGCCTTTGTTAGACGGTCAACCACCACTAGAATGGTGTTCTTCCCTTGAGAGGTTGGTAACTCCACAATGAAGTCCATAGAAATGGATCCCCACGGGCGGACGGGGTGGGAAGAGGTTGCAACAGACCAGTTGGTGAGGAGCGAGGTGTTTTGCATCTTGCACAGACTTCACATGAAGTGACATAGTTTAAAACATCTTTCCTGTAAGTGGGCCACCAAAAGAAACGAGAAAGAAATTCTTGTGTCTTTAGAATTCCCCTATGCCCGGCTATCTTGGAATCGTGGATGAGTTGCAATACTCTCAATCTGACTGTTTCAGGTATATACAGACGTTGTCCCTGAATCCACACACCATTCTTAAAGACAAGACTTACGTCCCTTGGGGGTTGAGCCAACAAAGAATCTGCATGGTATGCTTCCCCTATCTGACACCACATCAGAAGGCAACCCATGAAGTCTCACAATCTCCCCAATGAACACCTGCACCAGAGTTTTAGCATTAGGGAGGGCAGGAAGAGCAATGAAATGTGCCATCTTACTGAACCTGTCAACAACCACCAGTATGACAGTCTTCCCTGACGACTGAGGAAGGTCCGTGATGAAGTCCATAGACAAATGAGTCCATGGACGCTCCGGAAGTTTCAAGGGTAAGAGGGTCCCAGACGGACGGGTATGAGGGGTCTTAGAGCGAGCACAAACCCCACAGGACGCGACAAAAGTTAAAACATCTTTATTAACGTTAGGCCACCAAAACCGGCGAGAAAGGAGATCTAAAGTAGCCTTACTCCCTGGATGTCCTGCTAAAGCAGAATTATGATGTGCCTCAATAACCTTTTGTCTCAACTGATTTGGGACAAACAGTCTCCCTGGAGGTCCTGCAGGGGCGTCCCCCTGAGCCTCTAACACCTCCTCCTCAAGCTCAGAACATACAGCCGACACTACCATCCCCTCCTGAAGGATAGGAATCGGGTCATCCATTTTCCCGGCCCCTGGGAAACTGCGAGACAAGGCATCCGCCTTAACATTCTTAGATCCAGGGCGATAAGTGACAACAAAATTAAACCTGGTAAAAAACAACGACCATCGAGCTTGTCTGGAATTCAGACGCTTAGCAGATTCCAAATACAGCAGGTTCTTGTGATCAGTAATGACGGTGACCGGGTGGACTGCCCCCTCCAAAAAGTGACGCCATTCTTCAAAAGCCAACTTAATGGCCAAAAGTTCCCTATTGCCGATATCATAATTCCTTTCGGCGGACGACAATTTTTTAGAAAAGAAAGCGCACGGATGCCATTTACCAGGGGACGGACCCTGGGACAATATTGCACCCACCCCTACGTCAGACGCGTCCACCTCCACAACGAACGGCTGTGATGCATCTGGTTGGATGAGAACGGGTGCCGAAGCAAAACATTTTTTCAAAGAGGAAAAAGCTTGGCAAGCTTTGTCCGACCATTTAGAAAAATCCGTCCCTTTTCTTGTCATGTCAGTGAGAGGTTTGACAACAGATGAGAAATTACAAATAAATTTCCGGTAGTAGTTAGCAAACCCCAGAAAACGCTGCAGAGCCTTAAGATCCTCTGGCTGATCCCATTCAAGCACTGCTCTCACCTTTTCAGGGTCCATACGGAAACCGGAGGCTGACACCAAGAAACCCAAAAACTGAAGTTCCTGTACGGCGAATACACACTTTTCCAGTTTGGCGTATAGTTATATGTCTCGCAAGATCTGCAACACCTGTCTCACATGCTCCTGGTGAGACACAAGATCTGGTGAGTAAATTAAAATGTCATCCAAATATACGACCACAAACAGCCCCACCAGATGACGAAAAATGTCATTAACAAAATGTTGGAATACTGCTGGTGCAGTAGTCAGACCAAAAGGCATGACAAGGTTCTCATAATGTCCCTCCGGCGTGTTAAACGCCGTTTTCCACTCATCCCCCTCTTTTATCCTAATCAGATTATACGCCCCCCTGAGATCCAATTTAGAGAACCATTTGGCGCCAACAATTTGATTGAAGAGATCAGGAATCAGAGGGAGTGGATACGGATCTCGAACAGTAATCCGATTAAGTTCGCGGAAATCCAAGCAAGGGCGTAGGCCTCCATCTTTTTTCTTCACAAAGAAGAACCCCGCGGCCACTGGGGAAGATGAAGGTCTAATATGCCCTTTGGCCAGACTTTCCGAAATATAATCTTTCATAGCCTGCCTCTCAGGACCAGAAAGGTTATATAACCTAGCTTTAGGTAACTTAGCATCAGGAAGTAAATTAATAGAGCAGTCATACACGCGATGAGGAGGCAACTCCTGACACCCCTCCTCAGAGAACACATCCCCAAAGTCCTCCAAAAAAGGAGGCAAAGTACTAGGCACGACCGCACTGATGACTGTGTTCATGCAGTTACTTTGCAAAACTCCCCCCATTGGCTTATATCTCTGGACTGCCAATTAATCACAGGGTTATGTTTAACCAACCAAGGAAGTCCCAACACAATAGGAGTAGGTAGACCCTCCAACACATAACAAGATAATAGTTCCCTATGTATTGCCCCTACCCGAAGGTCAATGTTATGAACCTCATGAACAAAGCTACCTTGGCCGAGAGGCCTGGCGTCAATGGAGAATATAGGGATCGGTTTGACCAATACACTCAGATGCATACCTTGAGCCTGAGCAAACTGAGCGTCAACCAGATTAGCCCCGGACCCACTATCAAGAAGAACAGAAAATCTCTCCACTCTCGTACCAACCACCACCTCCACTGGTACAAGGAACTGAGAAGAACTAGCGGACGAAATACATACTCCCAGGTTGTCGTCCACCACACAACCTGGGATTAACAGTTTTCCGGCGACTTTTTGCTCAACAAGGCACGGGATGGACATCCCCCAACAAAATGTCCCTCTTTCCCGCAGAAGAAACACCTTCTAGTCCTGCGGCGTACCGCCAATCCCCTCCTACGAAATGATGTCCCTCCCAACTGCATAGGCTCCTCCGAACAGACAAGGGGAACCTCAACATAAGGGACTTTAGTAGTAGGTGGAGTAACAACAGGGGGCGGAGTTACCTCGCACCTCTCCCGGAGCCGTCTATCAGTACGGATAGCTAGGGCCATAGCAGCCTCCAGTGATGGAGGAGAATCATACTGAGCCAAAACGTCCTTTAATTTGTCAGAAAGCCCATGACAAAACTGGCTCCTAAGAGCTGGGTCATTCCACTGAGTATCTGTGGCCCATCTACGGAACTCAGAAGCAAATTCTTCCGCCGGACGATCTCCCTGCTGTATCTTACGTAATTTTGTCTCAGCAAGAGAGACCCGATCTGGGTCATCATATACCAAACCCAGGGCAGTAAAAAATCGATCTACTGACTGTAGAGCCGGGGATCCCGGAGGAAGGGAGAAGGCCCAGGATTGAGGGTCCCCTTGTAGGAGCGAGATAACAATTCCCACTCTCTGCTCTTCACTCCCTGATGATCGAGGCCGAAGCCGAAAATACAATTTACATGCTTCCCTGAAGGTAAAAAATTTGTCTCGCCCACCAGTGAACCTGTCCGGGAGAGCTACTTTAGGTTCAAATCTGGTTTGCTCCGAGGGAGACAAAACTTTGGACTTAATGTCCGTCAGCTCCATGGATAATCCCTGCAACTGCAGAGCCAGCTGGGCTACTGGATCCATGGCAACTGGGAATAATTTTAAGGCCAGTGAAAATGTCACGCGGTCTTATGATATGTGTACGATGTCAGTAAACTATTCTTAAAAGAACAACACTCTATACAACATATAGATTAGCAACATCAGCATGTAAATATAGAATAGATTTACCTGACACGATATCCGTTGAACTCAGGGTTAATCTTGAGGACTTGATACACTGTCACAGGAAAGAGGAGGACCGGGGGTCTAACCTGACCCTAAACTGGGGTCCTAACTAATCCCTCACCTTGGAGGTACTGATAATGGTTCAGAGGTCCAAGTCTCCAGCCTAACCCTGTCTCCTATCAGTCCCTGAACCCTGTAATCAGTCCTAAGAAGGATACTGATTACCACCAAAGGGATATGGGCTGATCTCTGCTAAATACACAGATTAGACATATAAGACAGACTGGAGAAAACACAGACTTGCATACACACTCAAACACAGAAGGAACATAAATGATCTGGGATATTAAACTCTAAGCAAGGTGAGCTTAAAACAACTAAGGAGCTCTTTAACTTAAGTCTATACAGATACAATCCTATCTGTGGTCTGCATGAAGAATTTCACTGGCAACTCCCAACACAGACAACCAGAGATTTAAAGGAAACCAATCAACAAATAATTAATTGCAGCCGGGAGAAACTGCACCCAGTCCCAGAACTGAGCACAGACAGAATTAACTCCCTAACTGCCAAACACAAAGAAACAGCAACTCAGCTGTGAGAAGTCAGAATGTGCAACCGCGACGATCTTCGTGGCGATGCACACATGACAGGTGTTTTGCATCTTGCACAGACTTCACATGAAGTGACATAGTTTAAAACATCCTTCCTGCAAGTGGGCCACCAAAAGAAACGAGAGAGAAATTCCTGTGTCTTTAGAATTCCTCTATGCCCAGCTATCTTGGAATCGTGAATGAGTTGCAATACTCTCAATCTGACTGTTTCAGGAATATACAGGCGTTGTCCCTGAATCCACACACCATTCTTAAAGACAAGACTTACGTCCCTTGGGGGTTGTGCCAAAAAGGAATCCGCATGGTATGCTTCCTTGATGTCCTTAAGTAGGTCTTGATTATGAATTACTCTTAGGAATCTAGAGTCAGGAAGAATAGTCTTAGGAGGAGTAATTGGACGTGTCTCTGCTGAGTAAATCCTAGAGAGTGCATCAGCCTTTCCATTGCGCGATCCTGGTCTATAAGAAATGATAAAATTAAATTGGTTTAAGAAAAGATTCCAGCGAGCCTGGCGAGGAGTCAGGCACTTAGCCGACCTGATAAACTCAAGGTTACGATGATCTGTCAGGACGACTATTTGCTGTGCAGCTCCCTGAAGAAGGTGTCTCCATTCTTTGAAGGCGGCAATAATGGCCAACAACTCTCTATTGCCCACATCGTAGTTCCTCTCAGCCGAAGACAACTGCTGGGAAAAGAAGGCACAGGGATGCAAGACATTCTTCTCACCTGTTCTCTGAGAGAGTATAGCTCCAACGGCACAGTCTGAAGCATCCACCTCTATTATGAAGGCAAGCTCGGGGTTGAGATGTACTAGGATAGGTGCAGTGGTAAATTTATCTTTTAGACGGGAAAATGCTTCCTGGGCTTGGGGAGTCCAGGAGAACCTAGACTCTTTCCGGGTAAGTTGGGTGATAGGTGACACTACCTCAGAGAAATTTCTAATGAAACGTCTATAGAAGTTGGCAAACCCGATGAAGCGCTGTACCTCCTTCACATTTCTAGGACTTGGCCAATCCTTGATGGCTTGGGTTTTGCTTCCATCCATACTAATTCCTTGTGTAGACAGTACATACCCCAGAAATTGAATTTCGGTCCTATGGAATTCACACTTTTCAAGTTTGATGTAAAGATGATTTTGTCTTAGGCGTTCCAAGACCATTCTCACATGTCCATGATGTTCCTCTGTGGAGTTAGAAAAAATTAGAATATCATCCAAATAAATTACCACGAATGTATCTAGGAGATCCCTGAAGATGTCATTCACCAAGTGTTGGAAAGTGGCTGGGGCGGTACTCAGACCAAAAGGCATAACTAGATATTCAAAGTGTCCATAGCGTGACCTGAATGCAGTCTTCCATTCATCCCCAGGTCTAATACGGACTAAGTTATAGGCCCCACGAAGATCTAGTTTAGAGAAAATTTTGGCATGTCGCACTCTCTCCAATAACTCAGGGATTAAAGGCAATGGATAACGGTTTCTAATAGTAACCTTATTGAGTTCCCTATAGTCTACGCATGGTCTCAGAGATCCATCTTTCTTCTTTACAAAGAAGATGGGTGCACCTGCAGGAGATGAAGAGGGGCGTATGAAGCCCTTGGCTAGATTTTCGTCTATGTAATCCTTTAAAGCCTTTAGCTCGGGCCCCGCCAGGGGGTAGATCTTACCAAAAGGTATCTCTGCTCCAGGCAATAATTGAATTGGACAATCATATGGACGGTGAGGAGGAAGCTGGTCAGCGTTCTTCTTGTCACATAAATCCACATAGTCCTGGTATACAGCTGGTAGTTCAGGGACTGACATGGTTCCTTTAGGAACAGAGCAAGCTGAAACTTTTGGACTCATCTGTTTCTCTGGAAAGTGTAATTCCTTGGTCTCCCAGTTAATGGTAGGATTCTGAGCCTGCAGCCATGGTAGCCCTCGAATAATGGGAAAGTGGGGAGAAGAGATAAGCATAAAGGACAGTTTCTCTTGATGATCTTTACCCATAAGAACCCTCAAAGGCTCTGTTTCCTGATCCACTGGTCCAGAGGTCAGCAGGGAGCCATCCACAGTTTCCATCTGTACTGGAGTAGCCTTCTTCACTGAACGTATCCCCTGTTTCAGAGCAAAGGAGACATCCATAAAATTTCCACTTGCCCCTGAGTCGATCATAGCAGAGCTAGACACCCAAGCTGAGTCAACCCAGAGTTTGATGGAAAGAAAGCAATGAGAATTGTTTTTCTTACAACTCAGCTGGGACACCGCTGAGGAAACTTGAAAAATGGCAGCGTTTACACAGTCAACGTCCTCAGAGGTAACGGAGTTTAAGTCCGAGAAATCAAGATCTGTTGCTGCAGATCTCTCTGGAGCCTGAGGCTCGGACCTGACAGATCCCCTCTCGCAACACTCACAATGAATGAGTGCTGCAGTAGTCTTACGAGAACGGCTGGGGCAGTTTATAATGAAGTGCCCTGACTTACCACAATAGAAACATAGATTTTCCTTAAAACGATGTTCCTTGCGTGCATCACTAACCCGTCGTTGTAAAGAGTCTACCTGCATGGGTTCAGGTTCAGGTTCCCGTGTAATCCTACTCAAAGGTTCCTTAGCTGGAGAGGAAGGTAGGAAAAGGTTAGTGCGATTGCTTTCGAACCATCTCTCTTGCCTGCGTTCAGTCAGACGAGTATCAATACGGATGCAGTAGTTAATAAAGTCACCTAACGCAGTGGGAGGGTCGGCACGAGCAAGTTCATCCTTAATCAGTGGAGATAACCCCTTTCGAAAAATAGATTTTTTTTGGCGGAACTGTCCCAGGTGGTATCAAGGGCCCATCTCCTGAAATCCAAGGCATATTCAGCTACCGAGTGCTTACCTTGGCGCAAAGCTAACATGGCTGCTTCAGCTGTTGCACCTCGATTGGGGTCATCAAACACCTGCCCCATGGCTGAAATAAAAGCATCAAGGTGATTCAAACAATCATCCTCAGTCTCAATCAGAGGGTTTGCCCACATCAAAGCCTTGTTGGTAAGCAACATAATTATAGTAAGCACCTTAGATCGTTCAGTGGAAAATTGTGAAGCATGTGCAGAAAAAAAAAGATTGCATTGATTAATAAATCCCCTGAATTTCTCACGTTCACCGCCAAAACGAAAAGGGGGCAACTTGGGAATCCCAGAACTCGGGGCTACGGCAGGAGCCTGGACTCGCTCTTCTAGAACCTCAATCCTGGCTCGCAAATCCTGGGCAGTCTGTCCAAACACTTGCAAATTGTGATTAGTGAGGTCCTGTAGGCTTGAAAAACGGGTCTTTATATTCTGCAAATCTGCAAGGATATTATCAGTCACTCCGCAAAGTTCCTTTATGCGGGCCTCCATTTTCCAGATCTTTTAAGACAGGAGTACTGGAAGAAGAGGAGAGGAGAAAAAAAAAAAAAACAATAGTGTTTACCTGTGGTAACACTGCAGAGAGGAAAAAAAAAATTAAGGGAACTGCTCACCTGGAATGGTTGTGAGAAGTCACAACCACTATCATCACAGAAAGTTCACCCGGACATCTGATATCCACAGTTACAGCAGACAAAAAAAGAGAAAAGAGAAAAAAACAAAAAAAACAATAGTGTTTACCTGTGGTAACACTGCAGAAAAAAAAACACTTAAGGGAATTGCTCACCTGGAATGGTTGTGAGAAGTCACAACCACTGTCATCACAGAAAGTACAACCGGACATCTGATATCCACAGTTACAGTAGACACAGCCTTCCCAGACCCAGCAGACACTAACGTTTTGGCTTCAGAATCTTGTAATGTATGTAGTACAGTTCATATAGCGTCTTGTGCTTGGGTGCGATGAAAATACATGAGACACAGGTTTGATATAGAAAGTCTTGTATTACTTCATACAAGTTGGCAAAAATAGTCACACAGTTTGCAGACACAGAAGCAGGAGACACAGCAGGCCAGAGTAATCTAAGCTCAGCAATCACTCTCCACAACAGGTTCAGGATCTTCTTCTCTGTTACCGTAAGTCCATGCAAACGTGGGTCTTTCAAAGAGCAGGGTTCAGAGTCCACAAGTGCTTCAGAGTTCCTCAGTAGGAATAGCTGGAGTACAAGGTCCAAGGCTTTAGGAGTCAGGTCACAGGTTCACTGCAGGCTAGATTCTGAAGCACTGATTGCTCAGCTGTGGCTGTTTAAGAAGCAAAAGGAGAGAATCAGGGCGGGAACATGCAAGCTGGAAACTCCATTTTGACTGAGGGCAAGATAGCTGCAGCAAGACAGAAAGTAAAATGGCTGACGAACAAACTGAGTTTCAGGAACATGTACACAGAACCTTACACAGGCTAATTAAGGGTTGAAACCTTGGTCAAAATTATCTGAGCACACAAATCTCCAAGAGTGCCCAAATTTTTTTTGCATTGGCCCATTTTCCTTTTTGTAATTTTTAAAATGTAAAAACTTACAGCTTTATATATTTTTTAGTTTTAAAGCACAGAGAAAATGTGACATCTTTAACTTTAGGCCATCTTTAACTTGCTCAACTATTCACAATAACAGTAATTTTGACCAGGGGTGCCCACGCTTTTACATACCACTGTGAGCACATCCCCTATTTGTATAGAGGACTTCAGATAGTGTAATATATTCATTGACTAACTGCAGCCAGTGGAGCATACCAGGGACCCCCGTGGATTTCCAAGCCATTGTAATTATTTTCCAAGCACAGAAAAACAGGAATCTAAAAAAGTCTTTCATATGACCAATCAATAAGCTCATCTATATCCCAGCAGGCACACTTTAGGGGACAACACCCTAGGAAATTCAAAGTGATCATAAATAAATAAACAGAAGTAGCTCAGACCAGGATGAAAGAATTTTTGGACAGGACCAAATTGAGTGTAGAAAGGTGCCCACCCCGCCATCCCAAACCTCAACCTTTTTGGGATGCAGTAAATTCTGTTTAGAAATTTTGTCTGGACCTAACAGTCCCTACCACTCACCACTGAGGAATAAAATGTATCTTCCAGCTCTCCCCATTCCTCCACAGTCAAGTCTCGTATATCCGCCATCCATTTCACATAAACCTTATAAGGCTTGACAACAGAAGAGAACAGTGTTAGGGGTTTAGGTAAAACAGAGACCCCCAAGATCTCCAATTTTGAAAAGCCTACAAACACTGGTGCTTTCCCAACATGGGCATGCACTGCTTGACGAAGTTGTATGTATGGGAACTTAGCAGTATCAGGAATCCCATATCTGGCTTGGGAATCCACAAAGGTAAGCAATTTGGATGTATCTTAGAAAATATAAAGAGGTGACTTTGACACCATACCTTGCCCAGAGTACAACATCAGGCAAAGAAAATAAATGCAGAAGGTGAGGATTAATCCAAAGCAGCGCACTAGGCAACACCGGTGGCATATATGAACCCCTCAATATATTCTGTGCTATTGCTCACACTCAAGCTAGTGTCCTTAGAGGGATTGGAGCTTATGAGACTGCATCATATCTATAGAGTAGATTACTTAACCCTTCATAACAACCCATCAACACTTCTGCTAGAGCAGTGGCAGCATTGAACATATCAATCTCTGTCAACCAATGGACATACACGTACTGAGCAGCCAGGAAGTAAAAGAATTATTTAGGAGCTGTCAGGCCACCATAATGTTTCTGAGCTTGCAATCTAGATTAACTTATTCTAGGGGACCTCCATTGACAGTAAAAAATATGCACTAAACTTTCCAAGAGGCAAAATGTTCCTCTAGTAATCATAATAGATTGTGAGTGAAATGAATATAAGAATTTGGGAAAATATATAATTTTTAAAGAGATTTATGCGCCCAATAAGAGTTAGATGGAGAAGTTGTTTTAGACTTGAGTTGCCTACTTGTCTCTGCTATTAGAGGATCAATGTTTCAAATGCAATAAATAGCACACATTTAGACACAGGGGTCTTGGATATAGATTCAGGTATTGGCTGCACACAGACCGGGGGACGAGCTTCAGGCATTGGCCGCACAGGGACCAGTTATTCGGGTTCAGGACTGGACACACAAGGACCAGGGACTATCGGTTCAGAACTGGCCATGCAAGGACCAGGGAATTCAGGTTCCTAGCTAAGCGACTACCTGGTTTTTGCTAGAGCTCCTGATGGTGGAGTTAGACCTGGTCTGCAGGCAGCCGCCAGGTACCTGTTGTAGGCAGCCCCCACTACTGCAGTTGCTGACCCCAAGTGTCAGGTTCGCTGACACGGACACAGGCTCGGAGTAACTGGCAGGACAGGACTCAGACAGGTACGCAGACGCGCGTAGGACTCGGTCTCCTTTCAGATTACTAGGTTCAGGATCCACGAGTAGAACTGTTACCGACAGTCTCAAAGAGGACTGATTCGGAGACTGATGGGACAGTTCGAATACACAGAATACTCTGATAGGCACATGTTCAAACACATGGGTCTCACATATAGATTCAGGTACTGGTTGCACATGGGCCGGGAAGGAGGTTCAAGCAATGGCTGCACAGGGACCAGGGTTTGGGTTTAGGACTAGCCATGCAAGGACCAGAGACTACTGTTTAGGACTGGCCACGCAAGGACCAGGCACTTCATTTTCATGACACTGGCCACGCAAGGATTAGGGAACCTAACAACTCACTAATTGCACAGCTAATACACTAATGAAACCCGTTGCTTTGGCCCCTCCCTACTGTGGAGAGTGCTTTTAAACAAGGTGCCTCCCTGCTATTGGCTGGGGGCCATCTTACAGCTGAGCAATGGCCCTTTAAGACCAGGGCAGTGTTCACTAGGTGCTGCCGCTGGGAACTGCGGTGTGCACAACACAAGGAAGCAGGGAGCACACCGGGGACCACGCTGTGTGGTCAGGGCAGTAAGTGTGCCGAAGTCACTGCATGGAAGAGGAAAGGGAACCGTGCATGGGCGCCGGCAATATTGTTACAATACCGTAGAGCAGGGGTCTCAAACTCGGCAGAGTAAATGGGCCACACATAAAAAAAAATTTAAGCTGGAGGGCCGCATTCCTTCCAAACTTAATACAGTACAGTGCTGTACTTAATACTCGTACACACACGTCTCCACTCCGTTCACCACGTACACACACGGCTCCGCTCCGTCCACACATGGCTCTTCTCCATCCACCTCGTACATACATGGCTCTGCTCCGTCCACCTCGTACACACATGGCTCCTCTCCGTACACTTTGTACACACACGGCTCCTCTCCGTACACTTTGTACACACACGGCTCCTCTCCGTACACTTTGTACACACGGCTCCTCTCCGTACACTTCGTACACACACGGCTCCTCTCCGTACACTTTGTACACACACGGCTCCTCTCCGTACACTTTGTACACACACGGCTCCTCTCCGTACACTTTGTACACACACGGCTCCTCTCCGTACACTTTGTACACACACGGCTCCTCTCCGTACACTTTGTACACACACGGCTCCTCTCCGTACACTTTGTACACACACGGCTCCTCTCCGTACACTTCGTACACACGCGGCTCCTCTCCGTACACCTCGTACACACGCGGCTCCGCTCCGTACACCTTGTACACACTCGGCTCTGCTCCGTACACCTCGTACACACACGGCTCCGCTCCGTACACCTTGTGCACACATGGCTCCGCTCCATCCACCTCGTACACACACGGCTCCTCTCCGTACACCTCGTACAAACGCGGCTCCTCTCCTTACACCTCGTACACACGCGGCTCTGCTCCGTACACCTTGTACACACACGGCTCCGCTCCGTACACCTCGTACACATACAGCTCTGCTCCGTACACCCCGCTCCATACACTTCATACACACACGGCTCCGCACACCTCTTACACACGCGGCTGCGCTCCATACACTTCGTACACACACGGCTCTGCTCCGTACACCTCGTACACGCACGGCTCTGCTACATCCACCCTGTAAACCCCTCCTGACCCCACACATAAACTTACCCTCATCCAGCACCATGACAACCAGCACAGACAGCAGCGTCCTGCATACACTGAGGACCCTGATCATGTGAAATCTGACTCCTCCCCCTCCTGTGACCTCATCCCTTGTCCTGTGCACACAGAACAGCCATCGTGCATGTTCCTGAATGCGCGCCTTCCACCTTCTACCTGCCTCAGGGACTGAGCGCGCTCCTGAATGCGGTAGTGAGCATGAGACATGTAGTGCACCGCGGGCTGCAGATGCCTGCCTCGGGCCACGTGTTTGAGGCCTCTGCCATAGAGAAAACCATGTATAATTATCAAAAATAACATTCCACAACAGGTAACATGGAATAACATTATTACTGCTGTACCCGATGTTACACCAAGTAGCATATACATAGACCTTAAACACTAACTTTCTGAAGAACTACCGTCTTTCAGCAAAACCTGAGAACAAATACGTACTGAAAGTTCAAAATCTGTAACACTAGAAATAAAAGGTAAATAAGGTTAAAGCAGTTAGGATTTGGTAAGATAAAGCTGATGAGTTCACCCACTGGAGCTCTTTAGTATGTTTAAGAGTCAACACAGCCGTAGATGAAGAAGCCAGAATGGTGGGGTCTGTTTTACTCAGTCATTCTCATGTTGAGTAGAAGGAGCAGCTTCAACCCACACCTACGCATTGACAGGTGATTTGAACACACGGGTAGATTTTCCATCCACTGCTCTGAGCTTCCAGGGAATAACACAGTGTGTTTATACCCCTTCTCTCGCAGCTTGGCGTGGACTTCAGAGAATTGAGTACGTTGTTTTATGACAGCAACTGAGACATCCTGGTAAAAGGAGACCGGATTGTTGTTGTACAGCAACCTCGCCCCTCAGGTGGATAGCCCTGACTATGGCAGCTCTGTCACAGTAATGCAATCATTGGGCTAATAATGGCTTAGGAGGGCCACCAGGAGGGTCTTGTCTTGTGGGAACTCTATGTGCTCACTTGATGGTAAATAACGGTGCAAAGACTTCTGCTCCCAACAGATCTTTCAACCAGGTTTCGATGAAGGATACAGCATCAGCCCCTTCACTGTTCTCTGGCAGGCCCGCTATTCTGATGTTATTTCTCCTGAGCTGATTTTCAAAATCATCCTCTCTTTCACTAGAAGGATTGATTTGTTTCTTTAATTCTACAATTTGAGCCTGCATAGGCCATTGAGTATCCTCTTCATCCAAGATTCTTAATGTGAGTTAATAGGGAATTAAACCAGGTCTTCCATACCTTTTTAAATATTTGAGGAAAATGTCTATTTTTATATACCAACCTCTCATAGAAAGCCACGGTATTTTCCATACTGACTCAGTGTGAAATATGTGGGGGCCTTCTATCCAGCCATCTAATGACGATAGCCAAAATTAATAATAATATTTGCCTGAAGAGTGCGAGGGTAGAGTAGTGAGGCCAGGTCTCCTCATCAAGGATTCCTAATAAACACACCTTAGGGCAGAGTAGTACTGGGGATTGTATGATCTGGATGAGGATAGCTATGACCTCTTTCCAAAACTCTCCAATAGGATACCACATCATGTGTATAAAATCTGCCGTCTCTTCCCTACACCTATGGCAATCTGCAGTGGTAGATCTACCCATTTTACATAACCTGCTAGTTGTCAGGTAGCATTGATGGACTGTATACATTTGGATTAGCTTGTTATTAATTGACAGTGAAACATATTGTGGGGAGATCATGCATACAATTGAATTTTGATCAGATCTGTCTACAGTGGGGCACTCCAGACTTTGACTTGATGACATCCAGACATAGCCGCAAAGTTTCTTCGTTCGTGTCTAGAGTTCGTGACCCTTTAGTGGTCATATCTGACGCTCTAGCAGTGCCACGGTCCCAATTTTACCTAACTTATCTGTTCACTCCTCTACTTTTGCTACCAACAGTTGCTCAAAAAGATCAAGTGATAAGGAATTATTATTATTATTTATTATTATTGCGCCATTTTTCAGCAGCAAATGGAAGGAAGGGAGACACATTCATTACCAGTGGGTAGGCGGTGCCCACACAGGATAGAACACCTCAGATTACAAAAGAGTATTGACCGGCCCCTCCAGCTTGGGCTCCTCCTACTCCAGCTCTCCAGTCTAAAATTTGAAGTCACAGAGGATAGTCGCTGCTGGAGCAGCTCCTCAGAAATTTTTTTTATTTTAATCGGACAGAGACTTGGACCCCCGTGGTCTAGAGGTCTCAGGGGTCTCAGCGCTGCTGGACCCCCACCTCTCCCTTGGCGGATCTGTATTACCCTTTAAGGAGGTCCCTGCAGAACCCTGCCGGCCCTGGGGGATGAGGATTGCTTCCCTGGCGGGGACGCAAACCGCGCTTCTGGGGTCACTGCGTTCCCCGCCCTGGGGGGAAGCTGCGGGCACAGCGCCACAAATCCTTGGGGGTCCCTGTGGCGCTCAGCTGGGTGAGTACTCAACATTTTAATGTGTTTGAGTGCTTCAGCGGCTGCTGCGGCAGCCACTGCTACATGTATTCAGTGTGGTGATTGTGTACTTTTGTCCGCAGGTGGATGCCTGCAGGACATGGGAGCGGGAGCGGAGAGCGGAGTGAGTCGCGCGCTTTTTTTTAAACCGGCGGGGGGCGTGGCTTCGCGCTTTCCCGTTTTTTCGCGGGCAGGAAGCGCTCTGAGCGCGCGCTTTACCCTGCCTTTTCTCTTCTGGCTTCTCTCCTCTAGCGCGGCGGCCATTACTGACGGCCTCCTCGGGCTCCTCACTCTCCGCTCCCCCCGACCGACCGAAAGGAACAAGGACACTGCACCGCGGCCAGCTGGGTGAGTCGCTTCTACCTGTCAGGGCAGAAGCTTGACCCCCTCACCCCCACAGCGCAGGGCACCTTTCTGGAGGTACTGTCACACTGAACGCTCCCGCTAACGATCACGATAACGACGCATACTAATGCGATCGTTTTTGTGATCGTTTTAATTTCGCTAGTAGCTGCCACAGTGGGCGATCTCATTGACGACGCATAAGTGGTTAGCGATCTCCTTAGCGACTTTGGTGGTCATTGCGATGTACAAATCAGCGCAATATGTTAGCGATCTCTTGGCGTTCTTGTTTAGTGTGGCATACCCTTGAGGCACTGTCCTGCAGCTGCTACCTCATAAGAGGCACCTGGGGCTCGCACACCCTTTTCATTAAACAAGGGTTGTGGGGAGTCTGCGACATTAACCCCTTCTCAGGCGGTTAACCCTTAATTGGGGACAGCTGGGGTGGCTCTCTCTTTAAGAGCTTTAACCCTTCAGCGTTCGTTTTGCCTTTAAGAAACCACACTGTTTCTAGTTACTGACAGGTTTAACCTGCCATATACTGTGTGAGGGCATGTCAGATCAGGGTCCAGGAGGTGCGGACTGTCACCCAGATCCGCTACAGGATCAGTCTCGCGTATCTGACACGCAGACCTCGACGGCGTCAAGCGCAGCGGTCGGAGGTTTCTGTGATGTCAAAATGGAGGCCCTCACTCGTTCTATTGATGGCCTGTCTGACCTTCTAGGTTATTGGGTGTCAGCTAGATCCTCTCATGGCAGGAAGCGACACAGGCCAGTGCCTTCCTTCCCGCATAGCGACTCGGAGATCTCGGGCATGGAGGGTTCCCCTTCAAGCTCAGATGGGAGATGTCCGATTCAGATAAGGAGGATCGGCAGGGACACTCTGCCTCTCTTTTGGGCCGTACAGAGGCTTTTATTGGAGCCATGAGGGAGGCGTTACAGTTACCGGAGGAGGTAACTAGACGTCCTGGTAAGTCGGCCTGGATGTTTCAGGAGTCGCATAGGTCGCGATCAACATTACCATCTCTGGATGAGCTTAATGGGGCAGTGGAGAAGGAACGCCTGTGTCCAGATAAATGTTTTCAGGGGACACGGTTTTTTGAGACGCTGTATCCGTGTATGACGGAGTTGATTGATAATTGGATTCCTTTTCCTGAAGTGGATGTCCCTTTATCCCAGCTTAGCAAATCCTCACTACTTCCTGTTAAAGGGAAGGCGAGTCTGCAGGATCCGCTGGACAGAAAGACGGAAATGGCAGCGAAATCCATCTACGAGGCCGCGGGTCATGGATTCAGAGCAGTACTAAGGTCCATGTGTGCTTGTAAAGCTTCACTGAGCTGGTTAGACCGTCTACGGACGGCGTGGCAAGATGGATCCCCGCTATCCGAGGTAGATGAGCTTTTCAAGTTGTTGGAGGATGCAGCCCGATATGCCAGTGATGCAGGTTTGGATACTGCGTCACTGCTGTCCAGGGCGCAATCCTCGGCGGTCACAGTCAGAAGAGCACTGTGGCTTAGACAGTGGACGCGGGACGCGGTTTCCAAGCAAGGTTTGCTATCTTTAGCTTACAAGGGTGGTCAGCTATTTGGATCTGACCTCACGGAGCTGATTGCCAAGGCGAAGGCAAAAGAAACGGCTTTACCGCAGCGAAGAGCTGTGACTTCTGCGTCTGGCACTCCCTGGAAACAGAGCTTCCATCACAAGCGAGAAGCTGACAAAAAGCCCGCTAAGGCGGACTGACGCCAGGGCCTCACTCGAGGGCTCTCGAGTGGGGGGGTCGCCTGCTCCAGTTCGAGCCGACTTGGGCTTCCCGCGTGTCGGACGCCTGGGTGACGCGGGTTGTGTCGGCAGGCTACTTCATAGAGTTTCTTTCTCGACCCCCAGACAGTTTTTGCCAATCCCGTATTCCGTCAGAGCCCGAGCTATTTGCCGCTCTACTGCGGGAGGTCGATTCCCTTTTGCAAAAGGGTGTGGTGGTACCGGTTCCGCCGGAGGACCGGGGAAGAGGGTTTTATTCCAATCTCTTTATGGTCCCCAAAAAGGAGGACAAATTTCGCCCCATTCTGGATCTCAAAAGATTGAATCGGCATGTCCGCACCCGGAAATTCCGCATGGAGTCACTTCGCTCCGTTGTGGCAGCCCTGTCGCAAAACGATTTTTTGGTGTCAATCGACATTCGCGACGCTTATTTGCATGTTTCCGTCGGAAGGGCCCACCAACGCTTCCTTCGTTTTGCCATAGGTCAGGACCATTACCAGTTTGTGGCCCTGCCATTCGGGTTGGCCTCAGCACCCAGAGTTTTTACAAAAATTCTGGCACCTCTCATGGCGATTCTTCGAAGACAGGGGGTTACGATTCTTCCCTATCTGGACGACCTTTTGATTGTGGCGTCCTCAAAGGAGGAGGCGGTGACGGCTCGCAATCTATCCCTTCAGCTCCTGGAGGACTTCGGGTGGCTGGTCAATTGGGAGAAGTCGTCTCTGGAACCGTCACAGTCAATCCTGTTTTTGGGAATGCATTTCGACACGGTACGAGCAGTGGTGTCTCCAGACAAGCAAGCGAGTCTTCTTCGACATGTACAGGTTATGAAGTCGTCGACAGCAATGTCCCTTCGAAGGTGTATGCGCCTTCTGGGTTTGATGGTGGCGTCGATGGAGGCAGTTCCGTTTGCCCAATTTCATTCCAGGGCTCTCCAAATGCTCATTTTGAACCGTTGGGATCGATCGCAGTTTTCACTGGATTGCAGTGTCATAATCTCCCACAGGGTGCGAGAGTCTCTAGGATGGTGGTTACGTCCGGAAGTGTTATCCCTGGGGAAGTCTTTTCTCCCTCCAAGGTGGTCGATCATAACCACCGATGCCAGCCTGACGGGCTGGGGGGGGTGTCTGGAACGATCTCTGGATTCAGGGAGTATGGTCGTCGGAAGAGTCTGTCCTGCCGATCAACATCCTGGAATTGAGGGCAATTTTCCTTTGCCTCCAACACTGGACGGTCCTTTTAAGCGGTCTACCAGTCCGAGTGCAGACAGACAACGCGACGGCGGTCGCGTATATCAACCATCAAGGTGGGACGAGGAGCTTCAGGCTCATGATGGAGGTGTCTCGGATCCTGGTATGGGCCGAGGCCAGGGTGCCAGCCATCTCTGCGATTCACATTCCAGGAGTTCAGAATATCACAGCGGACTTCCTCAGTCGCGAAAAGATGGATCCCGGAGAATGGAGTCTTCATCCGGAAATTTTTGCACTGCTGTGCTCCCGTTGGGGACTCCCCAAGTGGATTTGATGGCATCCAGGTTCAATGCCAAGTTACCGACGTTCATGTCCAGGTAAAAGGACCCGAAGGCTGTGGCGGTGGATGCTCTGGTGGCTCCGTGGGACCAATTCGAGCTAATCTATGTGTTTCCGCCGATATCCTTACTTCCTCTGGTGTTGCGTCGGATCAGACTGGAGAGAGTCCCGGCTATGTTGATAGCCCCAGATTGGCCAAGGAGGACGTGGTTCTCGACGCTGGTGTCGTTTCTGGCAGCGCCTCCACTTCCACTCCCTCTTCGCCCGGACCTGTTAACCCAAGGGCCCGTTCGTCACCCGGACCTGAAGTCTCTGCGTTTGACGGCGTGGCTCTTGAGACCGAAATCTTGATCCGTCAAGGTTTTTCAGCCGAAGTCATTGCCACTCTGCGAGCTGCCAGAGGTCCGGCTACTACTAGGATTTATCACAGACTTGGGAAGCCTTCTTTTCGTGGTGTTCGGGTTCTTCTAGGAACCCGAGGATTTTTTCCATTCCCAATTTGTTGGCCTTTTTTGCAGTACGGCCTGGACAAGGGTTTGGCAGTTAGCACTCTGAAGGGGCAGGTTTCTGCTCTGTCCTTGCTGTTTCGGAAGGCTATCGCCTCGCGTAGGGACGTACGTTCCTTTTTTCGCGGGGTAACCCGTCAGTTTCCGACGCGGAAGGCGCTTGTGTCTCCTTGGCGGTTCAATCTTGTCTTGGAGGCTCTTCAACATGGGCCTTTTTGAGCCTATGGACTCTGTTAGCCTTTCCTTACTCTCTTGGAAGGTTGCCTTCCTAGTGGCGGTCACTTCTTTGAGAAGGGTTTCTGAGTTGGCGGCTCTTTCTTGTTCGCCTCCTTTTCTGGTGTTTCACCCGGATCGCTTAGTGCTTCGCTCTCGGGGCGACTTTCTACCTAAGGTGGTGTCACAATTTCATGTTAATCAGGATATTGTGTTGCCCTCGCTTTGTCCGGAGCCGAGGAATGCGAAGGAACGGGCCTTGCACACATTGGATTTAGTGCGGGCTTTGAAGTTCTATTTGTCTATTACTCAAAGTTTTCGGAAGTTGGATTCTCTGTTTGTGATTCCAGCAGGTCGTCGACGTGGGCAACGAGCTTCCAAGGATTCTATAGCTCGTTGGATTCGGTCGGCCATTTTAGAGGCTTACCGACTTAAGGGCGAACCTTGCCCGATTAAGATTCGAGCTCACTCCACGAGGGCTGTGGGTTCATCGTGGGCCTTTCATCAAGGGGCCTCGGCAGCTCAGCTCTGCCGGGCGGCGACCTGGCGTTCCGTCCACACATTTACGAAATTTTATAAGGTGGACGTCAGTGCTTCCGCTGATGCGGCCTTAGGACGTAGGGTCCTGCAGGCGGCTGTAGTTTAAAGTTCTTGTGAACTTGTATTTAGCGCTAGTTGCGCATTTATTTAAGTTGTTGGGAATCTGCCTCTGTTGGTTTTTTGCCCACCCTTAATTTCTGGACTGCTTTGGGACGTCCCACTGGTAATGAATGTGTCTCCCTTCCTTCCATCTGCTGCTGAAATACGGATTTTGGTAAGACCTTACCTGTAAAATCCTTTTCAGCGAAGGAAGGAAGGGAGACACAGATCCCTCCCATGGCAGAAGTGTGTTGTTGTGTTTTCAGATGCGGCGTGACCCTTCTCTGATAGCGATTATCTGGGCTGAGGTCGGCGCGCTAAGGCTCTTTTCCAGCATTGCCAGCTCATCGCAGTAGTCAGGTTCAGTGAGTAGTACCTGGGACTGTGTGGTTTTTTCTGTTATATACATAACCTATCTGTCATGGGTGCATCGCCACGAAGATTGTCGCGATTGCACATTCTGACTTCTCGCAGCTGAGTTGCTGTTTCTTTGTGTTTGGTAATGAGGGAGTTAATTTTACCTAGCTCTTTGCTAAGACTAGGTCCAGCCTCGCCCGGCTGCTTTTGATTATGTTCTAATTAGCTTCCTTTATATAGCTGCCAGTCTGCTGGTTAGATGCCGGTGAAAGCATTCATACAGACTGCAGATAGGATCGGTTCTGAGAAGACTTAAGCTAAGAGCTCTTTTGTTGTTTCTCCTCACCTTGCTTATAGTTTATCTCCTAGACCTTTGGTGTTCCCTCTAGTGTTTAAATGTTGTATGCAAGACAGTATTTACTTTATCCCCTGTCTGTCTCGTTTGTCTATACTGTTTGTTAACCTTTACCTGTCCATTCCCTATGGTGGTAATCAGGGTCCTTCTAAGGACTAGATTACAGTGGTCAGGGATTTATAGGAGACAGGGTTTACGCTGGTGGCCTGGACCTCTGTACCATTAACAGTACCTCCAGGTAGAGGGACTAGTCAGGACCCCAGTTTAGGGTCATCATAGACCCCGGTCCACCTCTAGCCAGAGACAGCATGAAAAGGATTCAGTATTGACCCACAGGATATTATGTCAGGTAATACTATGCTATATATACATGTTAATGTTACCTATTTATATGTTATATAGAATGTTGTCCCACTTGATAGATTACTGACATTATATATTTATACATCTGCTAGACAGCGTGACATTTTCACCGGCCAAACTATAGATTCTCCCCAGCTACCATGGATCCAGTAGCCCAGCTTGCCCTGCAGTTGCAGAAATTGTCCATGGAGTTTACGGACATTAAGTCCAAGGTTTTGTCCCCCCCGAGCAAACCAGATCTGAACCTAAGGTTGCTCTCCCGGACAGGTTCACTGGTGGGCGGGACAAATTTTTTACCTTCCGGGAGGCATGTAAATTGTACTTTCGGCTACGGCCTCGGTCATCGGGGAGTGAGGAGCAGAGGGTGGGAATTGTCATCTCGCTCTTACAAGGGGACCCTCAATCCTGGGCGTTCTCTCTTCCTCCGGGCTCCCCGGCCCTCCAGTCAGTAGATCGATTTTTTGCTGCCCTGGGGCTGGTGTATGATGACCCGGATCGGGTCTCCCTTGCTGAAACGAAGTTACGTAGGATACAGCAGGGAGATCGTCCGGCGGAGGAATTTTCTTCTGAGTTCCGTAGATGGGCCACAGATACTCAGTGGAATGACCCAGCTCTTAGGAGCCAGTTTTGTCAAGGGTTATCTGACAAATTAAAAGATGTTTTGGCTCAGTATGATTCTCCTCCTTCACTGGAGGCTGCTATGGCCCTTGCTATTCGTATTGATAGACGGCTTCGGGGGAGGTGCGAGGTAACTCCGCCCCCTGTTATTACTCCACCCACTACTAAAGTCCCTTTTATGGAGGTTCCCCTGGTCTGTTCTGAGGAACCTATGCAGTTGGGTGGGACATCATTTTGTAGGAGGGAATCGGCGGTGCGCCGCAAGACAAGAAGGTGTTTCTTCTGCGGGAGAGAGAGGACATTTTGTTGGGGGGTGTCCCTCCCGTGCCTTATTGAGCAAAAAAGTCACCGAAAAACTGTTAATCCCAGGTTGTGTGGTGGACGACAACCTGGGAGTAGGTATTTCGTCCCCAGGTCCGTCTCAATTTCTCGTGCCTGCGGAGGTGGTGGTTGGTGCGAGAGTTGAGAGGATTTCTGTTCTTCTTGATAGTGGGTCTGGGGCTAATATGGTGGACGCTCGGTTTGCCCAGGTGCAAGGTATGCAACTGAGTGTATTGGCCAAACCGATCCCTAGACTTTCTATTGACGCCAGACCTCTCGGTCAAGGTAGCTTTGTACAAGCTGTTCATAACATAGACCTTCGAGTAGGGGCAATACATAAAGAACAGTTGTCTTGTTATGTGTTGGAGGGTCTTCCTACTCCTATTGTGTTGGGACTTCCCTGGTTGGCTAAACATAACCCAGTGATTGATTGGCAATCCAGAAAGATAAGCCAGTGGGGTGAATTTTGCAAGAATAACTGCATGAACACGGTCATCGGTGCGGTCGTGCCTAGGACTTTGCCTCCTTTTCTGGAGGACTTTGGGGAGATGTTCTCAGAGGAGGGGTGTCAAAAGTTACCTCCTCATCGCACGTATGACTGCTCAATAAAATTGCTTCCTGATGCCTTATCTCGTAGTTTCCCAGGGGCCGGAAAGACGGATGACCCGGTTCCTATCCTTCAGGAAGGAGTGGTGGTGTCGGCTGTGTGCTCTGAGGTTGAGGAGGAGGTGTTGGAGGCTCAGGGGGACGCCCCTGTAGGACCTCCAGGGAAACTGTTTGTTCCTAATCAGTTAAGACAAAAAGTTATCGAGGCACATCATAGTTCTGCTTTAGCAGGACATCCAGGGAGTAAAGCAACTGTGGATCTCCTTTCTCGCCGGTTTTGGTGGCCTAACTTAAATAAAGAGGTAATAACTTTTGTCGCGTCCTGTGGAGTTTGTGCTCGCTCTAAGACCCCACATACCCGTCCATCTGGGGTTCCTGAGGAGGAACGATTCTCGTCGTCACTTGCTTCAGTTTGGAGAGGAGTGCTGAATGGTCTGAGTGCTATGGGGAACTGTTTCAAGCGGAGGTCTGATAGGAGGAGAGTGTCTGGTCCGGACCTAGGTGTGAACGATCTGGTGTGGTTGTCTACCAAGAATATAAAACGCAAAGTTCCCTCCTGGAAACTGGGTCCCAGGTTCATCGGTCCATACAGGATCAGTTCTATAATTAATCCTGTGGCATTTCGTCTGGACCTCCCTCCTACGTTTAAAATCCATAATGTATTCCACAAATCGTTGCTTAAGAGGTACGTGGCGCCAGTTATACCGTCACTTCTACCTCCTCCTCCAGTGGTGGTCAATGGTAACTTAGAATTTCAAGTGTTGAAGATCATTGACTCACGTCTGAATCGCCGGTCCCTTCAGTATTTGGTTCATTGGAAGGGATATGGTCCTGAGGAGAGGACGTGGGTCTCTGCGTCTGAGATTAACGCAGATCGATTGGTTCGGACCTTCCACACGACTTACCCGGACAGACCTGGCCCTGAGGGTCCGGAGGCCCCTCGTAGAAGGGGGGTACTGTCATGGGTGCATCGCCACGAAGATTGTCGCGATTGCACATTCTGACTTCTCGCAGCTGAGTTGCTGTTTCTTTGTGTTTGGTAATGAGGGAGTTAATTTTACCTAGCTCTTTGCTAAGACTAGGTCCAGCCTCGCCCGGCTGCTTTTGATTATGTTCTAATTAGCTTCCTTTATATAGCTGCCAGTCTGCTGGTTAGATGCCGGTGAAAGCATTCATACAGACTGCAGATAGGATCGGTTCTGAGAAGACTTAAGCTAAGAGCTCTTTTGTTGTTTCTCCTCACCTTGCTTATAGTTTATCTCCTAGACCTTTGGTGTTCCCTCTGTGTTTAAATGTTGTATGCAAGACAGTATTTACTTTATCCCCTGTCTGTCTCGTTTGTCTATACTGTTTGTTAACCTTTACCTGTCCATTCCCTATGGTGGTAATCAGGGTCCTTCTAAGGACTAGATTACAGTGGTCAGGGATTTATAGGAGACAGGGTTTACGCTGGTGGCCTGGACCTCTGTACCATTAACAGTACCTCCAGGTAGAGGGACTAGTCAGGACCCCAGTTTAGGGTCAGCATAGACCCCGGTCCACCTCTAGCCAGAGACAGCGTGAAAAGGATTCAGTATTGACCCACAGGATATTATGTCAGGTAATACTATGCTATATATACATGTTAATGTTACCTATTTATATGTTATATAGAATGTTGTCCCACTTGATAGATTACTGACATTATATATTTATACATCTGCTAGACAGCGTGACACTATCTTTTTGTTTTTTCTCTGAAGTTCTTCAGAAGGGGTTATGTTGCTCCGCTGGTGATTTTTGCTCTTCCTTAGCTTGTGTATGGACTGGAGAGCTGGAGTAGGAGGAGCCCAAGCTGGAGGGGCCGGTCAACACTCTTTTGTAATCTGAGGTGTTCTATCCTGTTGGCTCCGCCTACCCACTGGTAATGAATGTGTCTCCCTTCCTTCCTTCGCTGAAAAGGATTTTACAGGTAAGGTCTTACCAAAATCCGTATTTTCCATGGCGCTTTACATGTGAAAAGGGGTATACATAATGAAAAACAAGTGCAATAATCTTAAACAATCACGACTGGTACAGGAGGAGAGAGGACCTTGCCCGCGAGGGCTCACTATCTACAAGTTCCCTTCATTCTTGTGGCCCGGACTGGCCAAGAAGATCATGGTAAACAGAAGTGGTCAACCTCCTGGCAGTCATTTCATGGAGTCTTCCAGATTGAGCAGACCTACTTTTCCAGGGTCCCCTCTTCCACCAGAATTTTTGGTTGCTTAATTTAATAGCATGACTGTTGAAGCCATAGTTCTAAAATCCTCAGGTTTTTCTGATCAGGTGGTGCAGACCATGATCAAGGCACAGAAATCATGCTCATCTCGTATCTACTATCGAACCTGGAAGAACCTTGTGGAGATATCTCAGCCTCTAATGCGATTATTGCACGCTTAACGCCTTCCCGACATGCACCATACTAGTACTGCTCTGCGCAAACAGCAGTACTACTATGGCGGCACGATCACGCGGCCTCACGTTGAGCGCTGTGGCAATTGCTTGCGGATGTCAGCTGTATGTGACAGATGACATGCTGCAGCAATGCCCACGATCGGTGCTAGCGCCGATCGAGGGCATTTAACCCCTCTGATGCCGCTGTCAGTAGGCTGCGATGGTCCTTCCAGGTCCTGCAAGGAGCTGGCTTGCGAGCGCCTGATCTGGCGCAGTGCAAAGTGTCAGATCAGCGATCTGACATGATAGAGTGATGTCCCAACTGGAACAATGTTATAAAGTAAAAAAAAAAAAAATTAGAATGTGTAAAAAATATTTTTTAAAAAAAAATCCCCAAATAAAGAAAAAAATATAAATATTTTTCCAATAAATCCATTTATTTATGTAAATAAAAAAAAACAATAAAAGTACACATATTTGGTATCGCCGAGTCCGTAATGACCCGCTCTATAAAACTGTCCTGCTAGTTAACCCCTTCAGTGAACACTAAAAAAAGAAATAAAAAACGAGGCATAAAACAATGCTTTATCATCCTACCGCCGAACAAAAAGTGCAATAAAATGCGATCAAAAAGACGAATGTAAATAAAAATGATACCGCTGAAAATGTCATCTTGTCCTGCAAAAAACGACGCATGACTCTGTGGGCCAAATAATGGAAAAATTATAGCTCTTAAAATGTGATGCAAAAACTTTTAGTGTGTGACAGCTGCCAAAACATCATAAAAACCCGCTATAAATAGTAAATCAAATCCCCCTTTATCACCCCCTTAGTTAGGGAAAATAATAAAAGAAAAAAAATGTTTTTATTTCTATTTTCCTGTTAGGGTTAGGATTGGTGCTAGGGTTAAGGTTGGTGCTACAGTTAGGGTTAGGTTGGGGCTAAAGTTAGGGTTAGGGTTGGGATTAGGGTTGGAGTTAGAATTGGGGGTTTCCACTGTTTAGGCACATCAGGGGCTCTCCAAACGTGACATGGCGTCTGATCTCAATTCCAGACAATTTTGCATTGAGAAGTCAAACGACACTACTTCCCTTCCGAGCTCTGCCATGCGCCAAAACAGTGGTTTATCTGCATATATGGGGTATCAGCGTACTCAGGACAAATTGTACAACAACTTTTGAGGTCCAATTTCTTCTGTTGCTCTTGGTAAAATAAAGCAAATTGGATCTTAAGTAATTTTTTGGTGAAAAAAAGTTAAATGTTCATTTTATTTTTTTTTAAACATTCCAAAAATTCCTGTGAAGCACCTGAAGGGTTAATAAACTTCTTGAATGTGGTTTTGAGCACCTTGAGGGGTGCAGATTTTAGAATTGTGTCACTTTTGGGTATCTTCTATCATATAGGCCACTCAGTCACTTCAAGTGTGAGGTGGTCCCTAAAAAAAATGGTTTTGCAAATTTTTTTTGTAAAAATGAGAAATCGCTGGTCAACTTTTAACCCTTCTAACTTCCTAACAAAAAAAAAATTTGGTTCCAAAATTGTGCTGACTTTTATGTAATATGACGCTCTAATTTAAGGGCATAAAAACTAAAAGTTTTAAAATTTGTAAATTTTCAAAATTTTCGCCAAATTTCCGATTTTTTTTTTTTTCACAAATAAACGCAAGTCATATTGAAGAAATTTTACCACTATCATAAAGTACAATATGTCACGAGAAAACAGTCTCAGAATCACCATGATCAGTTGAAACGTTTCAGAGTCATGACCTCATAAAGTGACAGTGGTCAGAATTGAAAAAAATGGCCTGGTCAGGAAGTTGAAAACAGGCTTCGAGGTGATAGGGTTAAACCGTAACCTTCGTTTTAATTTTTATTTCATAAATCAATAGTACACGCGAAAATAAGCAACTTTGTAATATATCTTAGCAAAAAAATGTGCCAAAATAGATTATTAACCCCTTCCCGACCTGTGACACAGTGTATGCGTCATGAAAGTCGGTGCCAATCCGACCTATGACGCATACCCTGTGTCATGAAAGAATCGCGTTCCTGCGGGTCGGGTGACCGGGTCACTGAAAGGTCACCCTACCCGCAGGCTCAAGACCCTTTGTGCTTCACCACAGGGGGGTTGGTTTAACCCCCACGTGGCTACGATCGCTCTGGTTGGCTGTTAAAAGTGAAACAGCCAATCAAAGCAATTTGTAATATTTCACCAATGAAATTTGGTGAAATATTACAATCCAGCCATGGCCGACGCTGCAACTCTGGTCACAGAGTTCCGACTCTCCCCACACCGAGTCACGGCGGCGATCGGCCGCCGTCACTTTCTGCTCCCCTCCTCCTTGCCTTCGCTCACCCCACCTTCCGCTCCCCCACCTCACCTTCTGCCCCCCCTACTCACCTTCCGACCCCCTTTACTCACCTCTCCTGGTCCTCTGGTGTCCCTGGATCCGTCCCGGCGTCCGTCCGGGAATCTTCATGGCCGCCGCCATCTTGGAAAATGGCGGGCGCATGCGCAGTGCGCCCTCAGCGTCCATAAATTTATTTTGATCACTGTGATAAACTCTCACAGTGATCAAAATAAAAAAAATGGAAATAAACGCCCCATTTATCACCCCCGTAGGTAGGGACAAAAAATAAAATAAAGAAAAATTTTTTTCTCCTTCGCCTCATTGGGGACACACAGACCATGGGTATATGCTGCTGCCACTAGGAGGACACTAAGCAAATCATTAGAACAAAAGATTAGCTCCTCCTCCTGCAGTATATAGCCTCTGCTGGCTCCATCTTGAACCAGTTCTTGCTTAGTGTCTGTAGGAGGCACTAGGGTCTGCCTTCAGACCCCATTTTCTTTACATTTTTTTTATTTTTCTTACTTCACGCACGGATGGGCGACGGGACTTGTACGAAAAGTCACGATCTCCCAGAAACCAACAACAGGCAGCATCGTGCGAGTGTCGCCTCCACGAATCCCTCCTGCCACGCTACCATGGGGCGACAGTTTCCCTGACATGGGCCGCTCTCCCCATGAGATATCCCACGTTGTGGTTAATGGACTTACGTGGCACCTGGTGTGGATGTTCCGCTCACCTCTCCTGGAAGTACGGGCGGTCTGGTTGTATGAGGATCCCCTCTCCACCCCCCTAAGGAAAGGGGATGGTGGATTGAAGGTATGGCCATAAAAGCGGTAGTCTTCCGGTCTCCATCTTCGCCCCCGCAGTAAGTTTATTTGGAGGGCGACTTTTGTCTCAGGAACCGTTTTTGGCGTGTTATTACGGTCGCAGCGGTATTGCGCCACTAGCGCCATAAGTGCGCCGCGCCGCTAGCGCTATATTCGCGCCGCGGCCACGGCCTTAAATTTACTCCCCGGTTTCGGTTCCGGGGTAGGCCGCGAAAAATTTAGGCCCCGGCTTCAGGCCTGTGTATGCCGCATTTTTTAAATTTAGTCCCCGGCTTCAGGCCGGGATAGGCCTCGGGAAGGGGCGGGCCGAGTGGCTCCGCCCATCTCTAACGCTATTGGCCAGCATTAGATCACGTGGGCTCTCTCCGGATCCCGCCCCCTCTCCTCCCACTTCCTCTGACGCTCCTCGTGTATCACGAGAAGCGCTTCTATAAGATCTCGGGCGCCATCTTTTCTGTGGAGCAGCGCTGGCAGTCGTCAGTATCCTCCTGGCTTGGGCACACAGGATCTGGGTGAGTGTTTGCTGTGACCGGGACGGCACAGCGATTAACCCTTTCTGCTGCAGCAAGCCCTTAAAATTGCAATAAGATGTCGCAATCAAAGGAGGCAAAGAAGGCTAACAAGAGTTACACTGTGGTGTATACTGCCTGCATTACATGTAACGCTTCACTACCTTCAATGTGGGGGTCTCAATTATGTGCATCATGTGCCCAAGAGCCCAGTGTTCCTCCTGCTCAGGAGCCCCCTACAATGGTTCAGGAGTCTCTGCCTATTCCTGATCCTATACAGCCTGGTCCTTCAGGGTGGCCAGATTTTCTGGCACACTCCATGGATTCTTTGACTAGGGCTTTGGATTCCTTCCGCGGTTCCACTTCTACTCAGGGCGTCCCTTTTCCTGAAAGGGAGCTGTTAGTATTTAGAGAGAATTTATCTGACAGGGGCCGACCTTCTAGGATGACCCCAACTCGCCAGAATTTCAGGAATCGTTAGATTCTCTCATTGAGGCAATTAATAAGATCCTCAAATTAGAGGAGGAACCAGGGTCTCAACCAAGCCATCCTATTGCTTTCAAAAGAGTTAACCGTGTTCACAAGGTGTTTAGTAATCACCCTGAATTCACGGAGATTGTTCAGGGACATAGGGAGCGTCCAGATAGACGTTTTTCAGGGCTGAAGTCTCTGAAGGCTCGTTATCCATTTTCAACAACTGTAGTGAAGGAGTGGTCTGAATCTCCTGTAGTAGATCCTCCAGTATCGCTTAGCTTCAAAGACCCTGCTCTCTGTATCAGATAGTTCATCCATTAGGAACCAATCTGATAAACAGATTGACAACCTTGCTAAATCTGTTTTTGAAGCGGCAGGAGCTTCTCTCTTTCCCTCCTTTGCGGCCACCTGGGTAGCAAGGGCCATGGTGGTTTGGGTTGAGGACTTAGTTAAAACAATTGGCGAGATCTCTCTTTCACCCGAGGCACGTAATCTGGCCTATCAGATTACTCGGGCAGGTGACTACATGATTCATGCGTCCCTAGATGCAGCTAATTGCGCTGCTAGCACAGCCGCCAATGCTATCGCCATTCGGAGGTCCCTATGGCTTCGTGAGTGGAGTGCAGACGCTGCTTCAAAGAGAACTTTAACTTCATTGCCCTATCTGCCAGGACGTCTCTTTGGAGACCGTCTTGATCAGATTATTTCTGACGCCACTGGCGGCAAGAGCAAATTTCTTCCGCAGCGCAGAAGTAATCGATCTTTTCGGTATCAATACCAGGGTCGTTCCCGGCCTTTTCGTGGCTCCTCTAATTGGTCCGCCACTTCGACTTCGGCTCGAGCACCCCGTTCATCTCACAGTGATAGGGGTTCGCAACCATCATCTAAGTACTCTCAACCCTGGAGAAACAAATTCTCTCAGACAGAGAATAGGAATTCCTCTGTTCAAAAGCAGTCCTCCCAATGACTCCTGGCCGGGGACGAGGGACTTAGGCAGGGTAGGCGGCTGCCTACGCTTGTTTTAAGAGGTAGGGGTCTTCGATCTTGTACACTCCAGCCACAGGATCGAATATTTATTCCTCCCCCCAACATATCTCTTTCAGTCACGTCCCCCCAGGTCCAAGGATCTCGTAATGCTTCATTTTCTCCTATTGGAGCTAATTTTGTTTTGGGACAGGAGTCCCACGTCTTTAAGTCTCCGCTTCCGTCTGTTTTACACAGTCAGAGGCTCCTTAAAGCAATGGACAAAAACTTTATCCCTGAGTCAAGGGAAGGGTTTTCTGCCAGTCCATTGGCTGGTGGTGGCCACTCTCCTCGGATGGGGAGCAGTGTTCCTCCATCGCACGGCTCAGAGCCAAGGGTCTCCTCCAGAGACTCTTCTTCTAATCAACATCCTGGGATTCAGAGCTATCAGGTTAGCTCTAAAACAGTTCGTTTGCCAGCATTAGGGCATACAGGATGTGAATCTCATGGCATGCAGATTGAATGCCAGGGTTCAGATTTTCCCTTGAAATCAATTTCGCCTTCCATACATCTCCCCACTCCTTCCGTTAATCCCCAGGGTGATTCGGAGGATCAAGGCGGAGGGTGTTCCTCTCATTCTGGTTGCTCCGGACTAGTCTTGCCACCCGTGGTAGGCAGAACTAGTACGGCTAGTCGCAGACGTTCCCGGGAAATTACCCGATCATCCGGATCTTCTGTCACAGGGTCCAATTTACCATCACAATTCGAGGATTCTGAATTTGACGGTAGGGCCGTTGAAGCCTGGATCCTAGGTCAGGCTGGTTTCTCTCACAAGGTTGTTTCAACAATGGTTAATGCCAGAAAACCGGCTTCCGCCCGCATTTATCATCGGGTCTGGAAGACATTTTTTTCCTAGTGTAAAGATAGGGGTCGTTCCCCTTTGGTTTTCTCTATCCCTGTAATTCTAGAGTTTCTTCAAACAGGAATGGACTCGGGATTAGCTCTTTCTTCCCTCAAGGGACAGATTTCTGCTTTGTCCGTCCTTTTCCAACGACGGATCGCAGTTAAGCCTCAGGTCAGGACTTTTATCCAAGGAGTATCACATCTTGTTCCTCCTTACAAGAGGCCTTTAGAGCCTTGGGTTCTAATTTGGTCCTCAGTGCTTTACAGGAATCACCTTCGAACCTTTGTCAGAAGTGTCCTTATCGCTTCTCTCCTGAAGGTTGTTTCTTATGGTACTGCACACTAAACAATCCCGCTAGCGATCACAATAACGACGCATACTAATGCAATCGCTAGCGGGATTGTTTCTTATCGCTAAATGCGGCCACATTTAGCGATATAGTACGACGCTATCGCCGTTAGCGATCTTCTTAACGACTTTAGCGTACAAAGTACCGCTAAATCGCTAAGAAAGGTGCACACAGCGATTAGATACTTACCCAGCGGAGCGCCGACGAGAAAATAGGGTCCGACGATTCAGCGACGAGCGAGATCACAGCAGGAGCTCGTCGCTGCAGCTGCCGCACTGAACAACATCGCTAACAGGATCGCTAAATAGTGACGTTTTTAGCGATCCGTTAGCGATATTGTTTAGTGTGGCATACCCTTTAGTGGCAATTACCTCTATCAGAAGGTATCAGAGTTGCAGCTTTATCTTGTAAAGCTCCTTTCCTCATTTTTCACCAGGACAAGGTAGTTCTTAGAACTTCTCCTTCTTTCACGCCTAAGGTCGTTTCGGATTTCCATATCAATGAGGAGATAGTTTTACCCTCATTCTGTCCGGCACCGGTTCACCGTATTGAAAAGGCTCTTCACACCTTGGATTTGGTGAGAGTTCTCCGAAGGTACATTTCAAGGACGGCATCTTTCCGAAAATCGGACGCTCTGTTTGTACTTCCAGAAGGACGCAGACAGGGTCTTCCTGCTTCAAAGGCCACGTTAGCCAGATGGATTCGCTCGGCGATCCAAGAGGCATATCGTGTTAAAGGTCAGCCTATCCCGGCTGGGATTAAGGCACACTCCACTCGATCTGTGGGGGCCTCCTGGGCCATTAGGCACCAGGCTTCGGCACAGCAAGTGTGCAAGGCTGCGACTTGGTCCAATCTTCATACTTTTGTCAAGCATTATCAAATTCATGCTCAAGTTTCTTCAGATGCGGCGTTTGGCAGAAAGATTCTGCAATCAGCTGTTGTGCATCTGTAAGTTGTACATTGACTAGTTATGCGTTTTATTTTATGCATAAGTTTTACGAGGCTCCATCTTTTGATGGCTTCCCACCCAGGGATTGCTTTGAGACATCCCATGGTCTGTGTGTCCCCCAATGAGGCGAAGGAGAAAATTGGTTTTTGTGTACTCACGTAAAATCCTTTTCTCCGAGACACTCATTGGGGGACACAGCTCCCACCCTTGTTTAAATTAAAGCCTCGTTGATTATTTGAATTTGTCTATTAATTTGTTGACATATTGCATTATTGTTATAAGCTCCTACTGCTTTGGTACCAAACTGGTTCAAGATGGAGCCAGCAGAGGCTATATACTGCAGGAGGAGGAGCTAATCTTTTGTTCTAATGATTTGCTTAGTGTCCTCCTAGTGGCAGCAGCATATACCCATGGTCTGTGTGTCCCCCAATGAGTGTCTCGGAGAAAAGGATTTTACGGTGAGTACACAAAAATCTACTTTTTTTTTCCTGTTAGGCTAGGTTCACATTGCGGTAAACCAGCCCGTTCAACGCATAGCGTTGACGGGCTGGTAACGGTATAGCATAGCGCAATCGCGTTATGCTATACCCGCTAGCGCAGATGAATCAGCAGATGATTCATCTGTCCTAGCGGTGACGGAGCTCAGACGCTGCAGGCCGCGTCCGACGCTCCGTCACTGAATGACGACATGTTGCGAACGCATGCCGCTTTACGGCATGCGTCGTGATGCGCCGAACAATGGGTGTCAATGGCAGCGTTAACGGACTGCGTTATACCGCGTTATACCGCGGTGTAACGCAGTCCGTCAAACGGACTGCCTTGGCGAAATATGAACCCAGCCTTAGGGTTACAATTAGGCTGGGTTCATATTGCGTTATGGCAGTCCGTTAGATGGACTGCGTTACACCGCGGTACAACGCGGTGTAACGCAGGCTGTTAACGCTGCCATTCACCACCATTTGTGTGCGCATCGCAATGCATGCCGTAAAGCGGCATGCGTTCTCGACGTGCCGTCATTCAGTGACGGAGCCTCGGACGCTGGCTGCAGCGTCTGGGCTCCATCACCGCTAGCACAGATGAATATCTGCCGATTCATCTGCGCTAGCGGGTATAGCATAACGCGATCGCGTTATGCTATACCGTTACCAGCCCGTCAACGCTATGTGTTGAACGGGCTGGTAAAACGCAATATGAACCCAGCCTTAGGGTTAGAACCAGGGTTAGGGTTAGAACTAGGGTTAGGGTTAAAACTAGGGTTAGGGTTAGAACTAGGGTTAGGGTTAGCATTCGGGTTAGAATTAGGGTTAGGGTTGGAATTTGGGTTAGGGTTGGAATTTGAGTTAGGGTTAGAATTAGGGTAAAGGTTGGAATTAGGGTTAGGGTTGGGTCTAGGGTTAGGTTTGTGGTTAGGGTTAGAGTTAGGATAAGTGTTAGGGGTGTTTTGGGGTTAGGGTTGAGATTAGAGTTAGGCTTGTGGTTAGGGTTATGGTTAGAGTTGGGATTAGGGTTAGGAGTGTGTTGGGGTTAGGGTTATGGTTAGGGTTTGGATTAGGGTTAAAGGTGTGTAGGGTTTAGGGTTGGGTTTAGGGGTGTGTTGGGGTTAGGGTTGGAGTTAGAATTGAGGGGTTTCCATTATTTAGGCATATCAGGGTGTCTCCATACGCGACATGGCGCCACCATTGATTCCTGCAAATTTTGCGTTCAAAAAGTCAAACAGTGCTCCCTTTATTCCGAGCCCTGACGTGTGCCCAAACAGTGGTTTACCCCACATATGGAGTATCAGCGTACTCCGGAAAAATTGCACAACAACTTTGGGGGTCTAATTTCTCCTTTTACCCTTGTGAAAAAAAAATTGGGGACTAAAAAAATTATTTTTGTGGAAAAAAAAATGATTTTTTATTTTCACGGCTCTGCGTTATAAACTTCTGTGATGAACTTGGAGATTCAAAGTGCTCACCACAAATCTAGAGGAGTTCCTTGGGGATCTAGTTTCCAAAATGGGGTCACTTGGGGGGAGTTTCTACTGTTTAGGAACATCAGGGGCTTTGCAAACGTAAGATGATGCCCGCAGACCATTCCATCAAGTCGGCATTTCAAAACCTCACTACTTCCCTTCCGAGCCCTGACGTGTGCCCATACAGTAGTTTTCTCCCACATATAGGATATCAGCATACTCAGGACCAATTGGACAACAACTTTTGGGGTCTATTTTCTCCTGTTACCCTTGGGAAAATAAAAAATTGGGGACTAAAAGATCATGTTTGTGGAAAAAATATGATTTTTTTATTCTCATGCCCGGGCGTTATAAACTTTTGTGTAGCCGTTGGGGGTTCAAAGTGCTCACCACACATCTAGATAAGTTCCTTGCGGGGTCTAGTTTCCAAAATGGGTCACTTGTGGGGAGTTTCTACTGTTTAGGCACATCAGGGGCTCTGCAAACGTAACAAGATGCCCGCAGACCATTCCATCAAAGTCGGCATTTCAAAACGTCACTACTTCCCTTCCGAGCCCCAACGTGTGCCCGAACAGTGGTCCCCCCCACATATGGGGTACCAGTGTACTCAGGACAAACTGTACAACAACTTTTGGGGTCCAATTTCTCCTGTTAACCTTGTGAAAATAAAAAATTGCGGTTTAAAAAAATCAGTTTTTGAGGAAAAAAATGATTTTTTTTTCACTGCTCTGCATTATAAACTTCTATGAAGCACTTGGGGGTTTAAGGTGCTCACCACACATCTGGATAAGTTCCTTGGGGGGGGTCTAGTTTCCAAAATGGGGTCACTTGTGGGGGTTTCTACTGTTTAGGTACATCAGGGCTCTGCAAACGTAACAAGATGCCCGCAGACCATTCCATCAAGTCGGCATTTCAAAGCATCACTACATCCCTTCCGAGCCCTGACGTGTGCCCAAACAGTGGTTCCTCCCACATATTGGGTACCAGCGTACTCAGGACAAACTGGACAACAACTTTTGGGGTCCAATTTCTCCTGTAACCATTGTGAAAATAAAAAATTTTCACGGCTCTGCGTTGTAAACTTCTGTGAAGCACCTGGGCGTTCAAAGTACTCACTGTGCATCTAGATAAGTTCCTTAGGGGGGTCTAGTTTCCAAAATGGGGTCATTTGTGGGGGAACTCCAAAGTTTAGGCACACAGGGGCTCTCCAAACACGACGTGGTGTCCGCTAATGATTGGAGCTAATTTTCCATTAAAAAAGTCAAATGGCGCTCCTTCCCTTCTGAGCCTGCCGTGCGCCCAAACAGTGGTTCCTTCCCACATATGGGGCACCAGCGTACTCAGGGCAAACTGGTCAACAACTTTTGGGGTCCAATTTATCCTGTTACCCTTGGGAAAATAAAAAATAGCGAGCTAAAAAATGATTTTTGAGAAACAAAAATTATTTTTTTATTTTCACTGCTCTGCGTTTATAAACTTCTGTGAAGCACTTGGGGGTGCAAAGTGCTCGCTACACATCTAGATAAGCTCCTTGGGGGGTCTAGTTTCGAAAATGGGGTCACTTGTGGGGGGTTTCTACTGTTTAGGCACATCAGGGGCTCTGCAAATGCAACATGACGCCCGCAGAACATTCCATCAAGTCTGCATTCCAAAATGGCGCTCCTTCCCTTCTGAGCTCTCCCATGCGCCAAAACAGTGGTTCCCCCCCACATATGGGGTATTAGTGTACTCAGGACAAATTGCACAACAACTTTTGTGTCCAATTTCTCCTGTTACCCTTGTGAAAATGAAAAATAGCGGGCTAAAAAAAATCATTTTTGAGGAAAAAAATGATTTTTTTTATTTTCCCTGTTCTGCGTTCTAAACTTCTGTGAAGCACTTGGGGGTTCATAGTAATCACAACACATCTAGATAAGTTCCATAAGGGGTCTAGTTTCCAAAATGGTGTCACATGTGGGGTTTTTTCACTGTTTAAGCACACAGGGGCTCTCCAAACGCGTCATGGTGTCCGCTAACGATTGGAGCTAATTTTCCATTCAAAAAGTCAAATGGCGCTCCTTCCCTTCTGGGCCCTGCCGTGCGCCCAAACAGTGGTTTATGACCACATATGATGTATCTGTGTACTCAGGATAAATTTCCCAACAAATTTTAGGATCCATTTTATCCTGTTGCCCATGTGAAAATGAAATAATTGATACTGAAAGAAAATTTTTGTTGGAAAAATTGAAATGTCCATTTTTTCCTTCCACGTTGCTTTAGTTCCTGTGAAGCACCTGAAGGGTTAATAATCTTCTTGAATGTAGTTTTGAGTAGCTTGAGGGGTGCAGTTTTTATAATGGTGTCATTTTTGGGTATTTTCTGCCATATAGACCCCTCAAAGTGTCTTCAAATGTGAGGTGGTCCGTAAAAAAAATGGTTTTGTAAATTTTATTGTAAAAATGAGAAATCTCTGGTCAACTTTTCTCAGAATCGCTAGGATCCGTTGAATCGTTCCTGAGTTATTACCTCATAAAGGGACACTGGTCAGAATTGCAAAAAATGGCAAGGTCTTTAAGGTCAAAATAGGCTGGGTCATGAAGGGGTGAATCATCAAAATTTATTATCAAAATTCTCAATTCTGAGGTAAAATCTATATTCGATGAAGACCGACTCTCCCATTACTGAGATAGGAGATGGCAGCTTCTACTGATTAGAATCTATGTAGATAGGAAGGGGAGGAGCTCTGTCTCTAGCTCCTCCCATCTAAATAGAATCTTAACCTTAGCAACTGCCATCTTCTTTCTCAGTAATGGGAGAGTCTGTCTTCACCGAATACAGATTTTGGGCTTATACTCACTGGCGACGAAAACAGACGATTGCAAGCCGATAAAAAATCGGATTGCAATCGGACCAATGTTAGTCAATAGGTCACTTCTCCTTTGCGATTTTTTTTCTCAGCCGAAATCTGGTTGTGAGAAAATACCATGCGAGTGCTGTCCGATTTATACGCATTGGTGTCCTTTGAAAAGCCGCCAATTCATCCCCGGCTACTGTAAAATCACACTGACCGCTCACAAAATACTAGATACATACACATAGAATACATATATATATATATATATTCTATGTATATATATATATATTTCAGCTGCAGATGGAAGGAAGAGAGCCACAGTAATTCATTACTGATGGGTAGGCGGAGCCCCAGATCAGGATGACACCTCAGATCAAAAGCGTGTTGACTGGCTGGCTCCTCCAGCTCGGGCTCCTCCTACTCAGCTCCTTCAGTCTAAGATTTGAGGTCTCAGAGGATGGTCGCTGCTAATGCAGCTCCTCAGAAGATTTTATTATTTTATTTCGGACAGGAGACTTGGATCACCAGTTGGTCTAGAGGTCTCAGGGATACCAGCGCTGCTGTGCCCCAACCTCTCCCTTGGCGGATCTGTATTTACATTATGGTCCCTGCAGAATCTTGCCGGCCCTGGGGGATGAGGAGAGCTTCCCTGGCGGGGACGCAAACCACACGTGCGGTCACTGCGTTCCTCGCCCTGGGGGGAAGCATGGGCACAAGCGCCACAAATCCTGAGGGGTCCCTGTGGCGCTAAGCTGGTGAGTACTTCACACAATTTTTATTATAATAATGTGTGAGTGCTTTAGCGTCTGAGAGTGGCAGCGCTATTACATGTATATCAGTATGCTTCAGCGCTGCGGTGACAGCGCTGTTACATGTAGATGTGGTGAACTTTTGTCCGCAGGCAGATACCTGGAGGACAGAGAGGGAGTTCGCGCTCAATATTTGAGCTGGCGGGGGGCGTGGCCTAACGCTTCCCGGTCTTCTGTGCAGGAAGACGCGCGCTCTGGCGCTTCTCTTCCGACTCCCTCACTGCGGCTGCCATTACCAGGCTCCTGGGCTCCTCAGACCGCTCCTCTCCTCATAGACACCACGGCCAGCTGGGTGAGTGCTGATCCCTCACCCCGCAGCGCAGAGATCCTTATCCTGCAGCTGCGGTCTCATTAGAGACCTGAAATTTGTTAGCTGGGGCTCACACAATATATATTGTGGGAGTTTGCGACATTAACCCTTCTGAGGGTTATTTCTACCAGCGTTTTTTGCTGAATGCCGCTGGGGTAGCTCTACCTGAAGAGAGCGTTAACCCTTCAGCGATTTAACCCCTTCACCCCAAGGGTGGTTTGCACGTTAATGACCGGGCCAATTTTTACAATTCTGACCACTGTCTCTTTATGAGGTTATAACTCTGGAACGCTTCAACGGATCTTCGCGATTCTGAGACTGTTTTCTCGTGACATATTGTACTTCATGTTAGTGGTAAAATTTCTTCGATATAACTTGCGTTTATTTTTGAAAAAAACGCAAATATGGCGAAAATTTTTAAAATTTTGCAATTTTCAAACTTTGAATTTTTATTCCCTTAAAACAGAGAAATATATCACACAAAATAGTTAAGAAATAACATTTCCCACATGTCTACTTTACATCAGCACAATTTTGGAATCAGAATTTTTTTTTGTTAGGAAGTTATAAGGGTTAAAAGTTGACCAGCGATTTCTCATTTTTACAGCAAAATTTACAAAGCCATTTTTTTTAGGGACCACCTCACATTTGAAGTCACTTTGAGGGGTCTATATGGCAGAAAATACCCAAAAGTGACACCATTCTAAAAACTGCACCCCTCAAGGTACTCAAAACCACATTCAAGAAGTTTATTAACCCTTCAGGTGCTTCACAGTAACTAAAGCAACGTGGAAGGAAAAAATGAATATTTTACTTTTTAGCCACAAAAATTATCTTTTACAAACTTTTTTTTTATTTTCACAAGGGTAAAAGGAGAAAATGGACAGATAAGGTTGTTATGCAATTTCTCCTGAGTACGCCAATACCCATATGTGGGGGAAAACCACTGTTTGGGTACACGGCAGAGCTCGTAAGGGAAGGAGCGACGTTTGACTTTTTCAAACTAAAATTGGCTGGAATTTAGATTGGATGCCATGTCGCGTTTGGAGAGCCCCTGATGCGCCTAAACAGTGGAAACCCCCCACAAGTGACACCATTTTGGAAACTAGACCCCCTAAGGTACTTATCTAGATCTGTTGTGAGCACTTTGAACCCTCAAGTGTTTCACAAAAGTTTATAAAGCCTGGGTGTGAAAAAAAAAAAAAATCAATTTTCCACAAAAATGATTTTTTAGTCCCAAATTTTTGAATTTTCCCAAGGAAATTGGACCCCAAAAGTTGTTGTCCAATTTGTCCTGAGTACGCTGATACCCCATATGTGGGGGGGGGAAACTGTTTGGGCGCACGGCAGGGCTTGGAAATGAAGTAGTAACGTTTTGGAATGCATACGTTAATCGGGGTCATGTTCCGTTTGCAGTGCCCCAGATGAGCCTAAACAGTGGAAACCCCCACAAGTGACCCCATTTGGAAACTAGACCCCTAAGGAACTTATCTAGATCTTTGGTGAGCACTTTGAACCCCCAAGTGCTTCACACAAGTTTATAATGCCCGGGCATGAAAATAAAAAATCCTATTTTTTTCCCACAAAAATTATCTTTTAGTCACTAATTTTTTATTTTCCCAAGGGTAACAGGAGAAATTGGACCACATAAGTTGTTGTACAATTTGTCCTGAGTACGCTGATACCCCATATGTGGGGGGGAACCACTGTTTGGGCGCACGGCAGAGCTCGGAATGGAAGGAGCACCATTTGACTTTTTCCAACCAAAATTGGCTGGAATTGAGTTTGGATGCCATGTTGCATTTGGAGAGCCCCTGATGTGCCTAAACAGTGGAAACCCCCCACAAATGACCCCATTTGGGAAACTAGACCCCCTAAGGAACTTATCTAGATTTTTTATGAGCAATTTGAACCCCCAAGTGCTTCACACAAGTTTATAACGTAGAGCCGTAAAATTTAAAAATCATATTTTTTCCACAAAAATGATCTTTTCACCCCAATTTTTATTTTTCCAAGGGTAACAAGACTCCAAAAGTTATTGTGCAATTTGTCCTGAGTGCGCTGATACCCATATGTGGGGGTAAACCACTGTTTGGGTGCATGGCAGAGTTTGGAAGGGAAGGAGCGCCGTCTGACTTTTTCAACGCAGAATTGGCTGGACGCCATGTCGTGTTTGGAGAGCTCCTGATCTGCCTAAACAGTGGAAACCCCCATAAATGACACCACTTTGGAAACTAGACCCCTCAAGGAACTTATCTAGATGTGTGGTGAGAACTTTGAACCCCCAGGTGTTTCACTAAAGTTTATAACGTACAGCCGTAAAATAAAAAATCTTTTTTTTTTTTTTTTTACAAAAATGATTTTTTCGCCCCCAATATTTTATTTTCACAAGGGTAACAGGAGAAATTGGACCCAAAAGTTGTTGTCCAATTTGTCCTGAGTACGCTGATACCCAATATGTGGGAGAAAACTACTGTATGGGGCACGTCAGGGCTCGGAAGGGAAGTAGTGACGTTTTGGATTGCAGACTTTGATGGAATGGTCGGGGTGCGTCATGTCGCTTTGGAGAGCCCCTGATGCGCCTAAACAGTGGAAACCCCCCACAAGTGACCCCATTTTGGAAAATAGACCCACAAGGAACTTATCTAGATGTGTGGTGAGCACTTTGAACCCCAAAGTGCTTCACAGAAGTTTATAACGCACAGCCGTAAAAATAAAAAATCTTTTTTTTTTTACAAAAATGATTTTTTCGCCCCCAATATTTTATTTTCACAAGGGTAACAGGAGAAATTGGACCCCAAAAGTTGTTGCCCAATTTGTCCTGAGTACGCTGATAACCAATATGTGGGAGAAAACTACTGTATGGGTACACGTTGGGGCTCGGAAGAGAAGTAGTGACGTTTTGGATTGCAGACTTTGATGGAATGGTCTGGGGGCGTCATGTCGCATTTGGAGAGCCCCTGATGCGCCTATACAGTGGAAATCCCCAACAAGTGACCCCATTTTGGAAAATAGACCCCACAAGGAACTTATCTAGGTGTGTGGTGAGCGCTATGAAGCCCAAGTGCTTCACAGAAGTTTATAATGTACAGCCGTAAAAACAAAAAAATAATTTTTTTTGTACAAAAATGATATTTTCGCCCCAGTTTTTTATTTTCCCAAGGGTAACAGAAGAAATAGGACAAATTGCACAATAACTCTTGGGGTCCAGAGTACGCTGATACCCCATATGTGGGGATAAACTACTGTTTGGACGCATGGCAGAGCTCAGAAGTGAAGGAGCACCGTTTTACTTTTTCAACGCAGAATTGGCTGGAATTGAGATCAGACGCTATGTCACATTTGGAGAGCCCCTGATGTGCCTAAACAGCGGAAACCCCCAATTCTAACTCCAACCCTAACCCCAACACACCCCTAACCCTAGTCCCAACCCTAACCACAAACCTAACTCTAACACACCCCTAATCCCAACCCTAACCCTAATCCTAACTTTAGCGCCAACCCTAACCCTAACTTTAGCCGCAACCCTAACCCTAACCCTAATGGGAAAATGGAAATAAATACATTTTTTTAATTTTATTATTTTTCCCTAACTAAGGGGGTGATAAAGGGGGGTTTGATTTACTATTTATAGCGGGTTTTTATGATTGGCAGCTGTCACGCTAAAAGACGCTTTTTATTGCAAAAATAGTTTTTTGCATCGCCACATTTTGAGAGCTATAATTTTTGCATATTTTGGCCCACAGAGTCATGTGAGGTCTTATTTTTTGCGGTACGAGTTGACGTTTTTATTTGTACCATTTTTGAGCAGGTGACATTTTTTGATCGCTTTTTATTTCGATTTTTGGGAGGTTAGAATGAACAAAAATCAGCAATTCATGAATTTCTTTTGGGGGAGGCGTTTTTATTGTTCCTCGTGTGGTAAAATTGATAAAGCAGTTTTATTCTTCGGGTCAGTACGATTATGGCGATACCTCATTTATATCATTTTTTTATGTTTTGGCGCTTTTATAGAATAAAAACAATTTTATATAAAAAATAATTATTTTTGCATTGCTTTATTCTGCGAGCTATAACTTTTTTATTTTTTCGCTGATGATGCTGTATGGCGGCTCGTTTTTTGCGGGACAAGATGACGTTTTCAGCGGTACCATGTTTATTTATATCGGTCTTTTTGATCGCGCGTTATTCCACTTTTTGTTCGGCGGTATGATGATAAAGCATTGATTTTTTGCTTCGTTTTTTTTTTTTTTTAAAGGGGTTCACTAAAGGGGTTAACTAGTGGGACAGTTTTATAGGGGGGGTCGTTACGGACGCGGCCATACCAAATATGTGTACTTTTATTGTTTTGTTTTTTTTATTTACAGGAAGAAATGAATTTATTGGGGAATATTTTTTTTTTTTATTTATTTTGGATTTTTTTTTATAACATGTTTATTTTTACTTTTTTAACTTTTTTACTTTGTCCCAGGGTGGGACATCACTGTGTTTTATTAGATCGCTGGTGTGACAGTGTGCACAGCACACTGTCACACCAGCGATCGCTCAGGCAGTGCAGCAGGCTTCTCAGTGCCTGCTCTCGGCAGGCACTGAGGTAGCCGCCTCCCTCCAGGACCCCGGCGCCATCTTGGATCCGGGTCCTGGGAGGGAGGAAGCCCTCAGAACAGCGCGATCTGAGGGTCTCAGGGGGGCGCGCAGGGAGCCCTCACCCTGCGCGATCCTCCCCTGTGCCCCCAGTACACCGCGATCATGTTTGATCGCAGTGTGCTAGGGGTTAATGTGCCGGGAGCGGTCCGTGACCGCTCCTGACACACAGTCACGGGTGTCAGCTGTGATAATCAGCTGACACCCGGCGGCGATTAGCTGCGCTCCCCTCAGGAGCGCAGCTGATCGCCTATGACGTACTATCCCGTCCATGGTCAGATTGTCACGGGTTTTATGGACGGGATAGTACGTCTAATGTCAGAGAGGGGTTAAAAAAAAAAAAAAAAACGCATATTTTTCTGGTGCTACCGCTTTGACCTGCTAATACAGGTGAGGCATGTCTGAACAGAGTTCAGATGCCGCGGACCACGTCCCAGTGTCACTGCGGCAATCTGATACGCAGACCTCAACAGCGTCTAGCACTGCGGTCGACAGTGGTGCAAAATTGGATGATATCGCTCGCTCGATTAACAGCTTGTCTGACCTTTTAGGTCAATATGTGTCTGCTAATTCCTCTCATAGGAAGCGACGCAGGCCGTTACCAGCCTCTACACGAAGCGAGTCAGATGTATCTGATTTGGATGGTGGACTGGGTTCCCCTTTAATTTCGGATGGAGAAATATCCGATTCAGATGAGGACGAACGGCAGGGGCGTTCTTCTCTGGCGAGACGTACGGAGGCATTGATTGACGCCATGAGAGAGGTTTTACAGTTACCGGAGGTGGTACCTAGTCGTCCTGGTAAATCAGCACGTATGTTCCAGGAGTACCGTACTTCGCGTACAACATTACCAGCTCTGGAGGAGCTTAAGAGTGTAATAGAAGAGGAACGTCTGTGTCCAGATAAGCGTTTTCACGGAACGCATTTCTTTGATGCACTTTATCCTTGCTCTGCGGAGTTAAAGGATAATTGGACTTCTGCTCCTGAAGTGGATGTTTCCTTATCCCAGCTTAGTAAATCCTCACTACTCCCTGTTAAAGGGAAGGCGAGTTTGCAGGAGCCGTTGGACAGAAGAACGGAGATGGCGGCAAAATCAAGCTATGAGGCCCGGGTCATGGATTCCGAGCGGTGCTAGGATCCATGTGTGCTTCTAGAGCTTCTCTAGGCTGGTTGGCACGTCTAAAGACGGCGTTGCAGAACGGATCTCCGTTATCTGATGTACAGGAAATTTGCGAATGGTTAGAAACTGCAGCCTGTTATATCTTTGATGCGGGTCTGGATACGGCATCCCTTCTGGCCAGAGCGCAAGCTACAGCGGTCACAGTCAGAAGAGCTTTATGGCTCAGACAGTGGGCCGGGGACGCAGTTTCCAAACAAGGTTTATTGGCCTTACCTTACAAGGGTGGCCTCCTTTTTGGATCCGACCTCACAGAGCTGATTTCCAAAGCAAAGGCGAAGGAAACAGCATTGCCACAGCGTAGGGCCATGGCTTCGGTGTCTAGCAAGCCTGGTGTCTATAGCGGTCGGCGGTCCTTTCGGGGCCGAGGACGATTCGGTCACTCCTCGTGGGGATCGGGCCGTTCTTCTTTCTCAGGAAAGAAGTCCTCTCAGAAAGCTCGTACTCCCTGGAAGCAGAATTTCCGTCAGGACAAGCGGGAATCTGATAAGAAGCCCGCCAAGTCAGACTGACGCCAGGGGTCCACTCGAGTGGGGGGGTCGCCTGCTGAAGCAGAATTTCCGTCAGGACAAGCGGGAATCTGATAAGAAGCCCGCCAAGTCAGACTGACGCCAGGGGTCCACTCGAGTGGGGGGGTCGCCTGCTTCATTTCAAGGCGACTTGGATGTCTTGCGTTCCAGATTCCTGGGTAACGCGGGTAGTGTCGGCAGGCTATTTCATAGAGTTTTCTTCTCTACCCCCAAATGTTTTTTGTCAGTCTCGCATTCCATCAGAACCCGAGCTTTTTGTCGCTCTACAGCGAGAGGTCGAATTTCTGCTACAAAAGGGTGTAGTAATACCGGTTCCGTCAGAGGACCGAGGAAAAGGTTTTTATTCCAACCTTTTTGTAGTTCCCAAAAAGGAGAACAAATTTCGCCCGATTCTGGATCTCAAGCGATTAAACCGGCATGTCCACACCCGGAAATTTCGCATGGAGTCACTTCGCTCCTTTGTAGCAGCCTTGTCACAGAACGATTTTCTGGTGTCAATCGACATTCGCGACGCCTATTTGCATGTTCCCATCGGAAGGGCTCATCAGCGCTTTCTTCGGTTTGCCATAGGACAGGATCACTATCAGTTCGTGGCTCTGCCTTTCGGCTTAGCCTCAGCGCTCAGAGTCTTTACAAAAATTCTGGCGCCCCTCATGGCAATCCTTCGAAGACAGGGGATTACGATTCTTCCTTATCTGGACGATCTTTTGATAGTGGCTTCCTCGGAAGAGGAGGCAGTGACGGCTCGCGATTTGTCTCTTCAGCTTCTGAAGGACTTCGGTTGGCTGGTCAATTGGGAGAAGTCGTTCCTGGAACCATCGAGGGCAATCCTCTTTTTGGGGATGCATTTCGACACGATTCGGACAGTAGTTTCTCTACCGCCAGACAAACAGTCATGTCTTCTTCGACATGTGCAGATTATGAAATCCTCGACAGCAATGTCCCTACGGAAGTGTATGCGTCTTCTGGGACTGATGGTGGCGTCCATGGAGGCAATTCCTTTTGCCCAGTTTCATTCCAGGACTCTCCAAAGGTTCATCCTGAGTCGATGGAATCGGTCGCAATCGCTGGATTGCAGTGTCACCATTTCTCGCGCGGTGCGAGATTCCCTAGGATGGTGGTTACGTCCAGGGGCATTTTCCCTGGGGAAGTCCTTCCTCCCTCCGAAGTGGTCAGTCATAACCACCGATGCCAGCCTGACGGGCTGGGGGGGTGTTTGGAACAATCTCTGGATTCAGGGGGTATGGTCATCGGAAGAGTCTGTTCTTCCGATCAACATCCTGGAATTGAGGGCGATTTTCCTTTGCCTCCAGCATTGGACGGTCCCTTTGAGCGGTCTGCCAGTCCGAGTGCAGACAGACAATGCGACGGCTGTCGCGTATATCAATCACCAAGGCGGGACAAGGAGCTCCAAACTCATGGTGGAGGTTTCCCGGATTCTGATTTGGGCCGAGGCCAGAGTACCAGCCATTTCTGCGATTCACATTCAGGGGTTCAGAATGTTACAGCGGACTTTCTCAGTCGCAAGAAGATGGATCCCGGAGAATGGAGTCTCCACCCGGAAGATTTTGCACTACTGTGCTCCCGTTGGGGAACTCCCCAAGTGGATTTGATGGCATCCAGGTCCAATGCCAAGTTACCGACGTTCATGTCCAGGTACAAGGACCCAAAGGCTGTGGCGGTGGATGCTCTAGTGGCTCAGTGGGATCAGTTCGAGCTAATCTATGTATTCCCGCCGATATCCTTACTTCCTCTAGTACTGCGTCGGATCAGACTAGAGAGAATTCCAGCTATTTTGATAGCTCCAGATTGGCCAAGAAGGATGTGGTTCTCGACAATAATGTCGCTGTTGGCGGCACCTCCTTTTCCACTTCCTCTTCGACCGGACTTGTTGACTCAGGGGCCCGTTTGTCATCCGGACTTGAAGTCTCTGCGTTTGACGGCGTGGCTCTTGAACCAAAATTTAAACCCCCGTAGAGGTTTTTCACCGAGGTCATTGCTATCTTCGTGCTGCAAAAGCCGGCTATACGGGGATTCCCACAAAATTTGGGGAAAACCCCTTCTTTTCTTTTTTTTGGGGGCCCCTTCGGAACCCAAAAAATTTTCCCTTTTCCTCTGTTGGTTTTTCTGCAGCAGGGTTAGACAAGGGTTTGGCAGCCCCAAAAAGGTCGGTTTCCTTTCCCCTTAGGGTTTGGAAAATTTTGCTCGATGGGGGGGTTTTTTTTTTCCGCGGTTAGTGTAAGTTTCCGCCGGGAAAAGGCCCCTGTGCCCCCTTGGCGGCAAAAATTTTTTTTGGGGTTTTGAAAAAAACCTTTTTTGAGCCTAGGATTTGACCTTTCTTTACTTTTGGGAAAAGGGGCCCCTTCCTAGTGGGGGTGCCCCTCTTTGAAAAGTTTCTGAGTTAGCCTTTTTTTTGCCCCCCCTTTTTCTGGTTTTTTTCCGGATGTGTAGTGCTTGCCACGGGGTAATTTTCCCCTAAGTGGGCACTTTTTTGTTAACCAGGATATTGTGTTCCCTTTTCCTTTTCCGGGGATCGAAGAATGCGAAAGAGCATTTTTTACGATTGGATTTAGTGGGGGCCCTTAAGTTTTATTTCTATTATAAGGGTTTTTTTTCGTAAGAGGCCCCCCCTTTTGGGGTTCCAGGGGTCGCGGCGTGGTCAACGGTTCCCCAAGGATTTATACTCGTTGGCCCGGTCAGTATTTTGGAACACCGCCTGGGGTGAATCTTGCCCGTTAAAAGATTCACCCCTTCCACAAGCTGTGGCTTCATGGGGCTTTTCATCAAGGCCCCTGGGCAGTGCAGCTCCCCCGGGCGGCAATTGGGGCGCTCTCCCCACACTTTAAAAAAGTTTTATAAATGGAGTAGTGTTTCCGTGATGCCCCCTGGAAAAGGGGGTCCTCAGGCAGCGTTTTTTAAAGTTCTGGTGAACTTGTGTTTAGCGGGTTGCGCTTTTTTTAATTTTTTTGGGGTTTTTCTGCCTTTTTGGGGTTTTTTTCCACCCTTTTTTTAACTGTTTGGGGGACGTCCCATCGAAGAATTACGGGGGTTCCCCTTCCTCTGCACTGAAACACGGATTTGGTAAGAATTCCGAAAAAAAAACCCCCCTTTTGGGAAAAAACCGCCCCTCCCCAAGGCGAATTTTTTTTTTTTGTGTTTTAGATGCAGCGCGGCCCTTATTGATTGCGATTCTGGGTGAGGTCAGCGCGTAAGGTCTGTTCCAGCATGCCAGCTCATCACAGTAGTCGGTTCATAGTCCCCCGGGAACTCTGTGGTTTTTGGCTTACTTTGCTGCAAAACCTGTTCTTGTTTTTCTCTGAAGTTCCTTAAAAAAGGGGGGTTTTTTGTCCGTGGTTTTGGTTTTTCCCCAAAGTTTGGCAAAAGGAGGGTGGGGGGGACCCCCACGGAGGAGCCCCAGTAAAAACGTTTTGATCTGAGGTGTCACCCCGATCTGGGCTCCCCCTTTCCATCAGTAAAGAAATTATGGTCTTCTCCTTCCTTTTGCTGAAAAATTTTACAGGTAATTCTTCCCCCAACCCCTGTAAAAATTTTTATATATATAAATTATTTATATTTTATTTAAAATTATATAATATTTTTTATTATAAAAAATTTTAAAAAATTCTACACTTTAATAGTATAATACCCCTTAATTCAATTTACCTTTTTTTGGGAAAATTTCAGCCCCACATGAAAGCCGGTTTTTCATAATTTTAACTTCTTTTTATGTTTTTTATATTGGTTTTCATAACAAATTTAATAGGGGCTGTGTGAAAATTTCACACATGTGGGGTTAATTTTAAAAGGGGTAAATTCGTTGAAAAAAAAAGCGGGCTCCCCCCCTTTTTTCTCAACCCGAAGACAAAGAAAACGGGGGGGGCAGATAAAAATACCCCGGGGGGGGTGCTTTTTTTTTGTCCCCCCCCCGGCTACTAAACTCCCCCCCACCCCCCAAAAAGGGGAAAACTATAATTAATTCCCCCCTTTTTGGGGCCTTTTGGTTTTTTTCCCATTGCCCTACGGTGGGGAAAAAGGTTTAAAATGGGTTAAACCCCTTGCTATTGAAAGGGGCTGTAAGCCAGGTTAATAATTGAGAGTTTAATTGACAAAAACAATTATTAATCTATGTAAAAGGAAAAAAAAACAAACATTAATTATTAATCCTTTTTTAAGAAATAAAGACACAGTTTTGGGGCCCTATTTTTTGCTAGCTGTAATCCCCCCAATGAACGTTCCCTCCCGGACAGGAGGAATGTTTTTGGTGAACTTAATTGATTGCTTCCCCTTTCACGTCAGGGGAGGGTACCCCACCCCAAAATAAAAGTGGGGGAACTTTTAAATTGCTTACCACTAATCACTTCCCCCCCGTCGCGGGAGAGGAAAAAATTTTTTAAGGGTAACAGCTCAGAAGGGGGCATTAGTGCCTGTAATGTAATGTTAACCCTTTTGATGGATTACCTGGGACCTGACTGTGTCGATAGGTAAAATAATTTTTTATTTATTTTTATTAAGGAAAGGTTTTAGCGGAAAAAAAGATGGTCAAAAATGTTTGCTTATTTCATTAAAATTTTTTTAAAGTGTGTGTGTTTGTTTTTTATTTAACAATGGTTAAAATTGAATTTTTTAAAATTGACAGCTCTCAATTATTAACTGGCTTACAGTCACCTTTCAAAGCGATGTGGCTTTAACCATTGCCAGAAGGGGGAAGGGGGAATAGGGGCAAAGTCCAGAAAGGGCGAATTAATTATAGATTTGCTTTTCTGGGGTGTCGGGGGGGCATATGTTAGTACCAGGTGGGGCAAAAAATAAATGCCCCCCCCTGGCTAAGTTTTCCCCCCACTCCTGGTTTGTCTGTTGGAAAATAGGGCTGGCCCCCCACAAATTTTTTGTCAAAATTTTTAACTTTTTAACCCCTACAGGTGTGAAATTTTGCACCTCATATTAATGTTGGAAAAAACAGATATCAAACTACATGAAATGACATGGTTAACTGATGTAAACCAATGTGCCTTTTCATTCGGGTCGTGTTTCAAAAAGCCTGAATTTTGAATCAGCGGCTATTACAGTTGTAGAAGTGTATGAACTATAAAATTTTTATTTAATTATAATTATATATATATATATAAATTTATTTTTTAAATAAAAAAATATGACAATGAATATATATACCTTTTTTTTTTGGCCTAAGACAAATTTTTTTTTTTTTTCCTAAAATTTGGGAGGAAAGTGGGTTGCGTCTTATGGTGGAAGTAACGTGGGGGGGGGGCGGGGGGCAGGGTGGGGGGGACGCAGGAGGCAAAAAATTTCCCCTCCGCTGCGGAACCAGCGTGGGGAAACCCCGGGGCCCTGATACTTAATGCTGAATATTAATTAGCCTTTCCCCCCCTATAGGGGCCCTGAGGGGGGAGCAAAAATGACAGACCATTGGTTCCCCAGCCCTTTCCCCGCAGAGGGGGATTGTGTGGGAAGAGAAGGGGGGGGGGCAAGAGAGTGCAGCGGAGGATCACATCCTGACAGCACGGGGCTGTGTAATGCGATGCTGAATCCCCCTTGGGGGACCTGTGTTTGGGGTCATGAAAGGGGGCTACTGACCCCCCAAAACCCCCTGCTCTTCATGATGCCCCGGCCTTCAAACACTGAAAACAGAAAATTTTTTTAAAAGGTTTTAGTAAAAACAGCAAAAAAAAATTACTTGATTGTGGTGCTAAAACCCCCCAGCGCCATAGGTCTGCAGGATATGCTGGAGTTATGTTTTCCTAGGGGGTTTAAAAACAGCACTCTGTGTTATCAGTGCCGGAGTGTGGTTTTTAAAATAAGCCCATGCCCTTCTTTGGTGTGGTCACACATGCGGAAATTTAAGATTTTTGTGCGAATCCTTTTCAAGAACACCCTACTGCCGCCGCCCCGACCCCGGGGGCGGCTGCATGTATTTTGCAGATGTATTTCTATTCGGCACGCCCGATGAGTGCCAGCGGAGTGCCGGGTGTTCACAGAGAGATTCGACAAAAAAATTTTAAATTTGCTGTGTGACCCCGGCCTTTACTCACCCTCCAGCGTTTTTCTAGTAGTTACAGACACCACACGGTCCCGCAGCACCATCTTCACCGTAGTTCCCACATAATAATGCTATTTAAAAAAAACCCCTTAATAGTATGTTATTTATGTTTTTTTAAAATTTTACCCATTTTTTGGGGTTAAATATATTTTTCCCCCTTTTTCACCTTAAAAACCCCGGGGGCGTCTTAAGCCCAAAAAAAAGGTATATTTTTTATGTGTGTTTTGTATTGTTTTTTCTTTATTAAAATGTATGGATTTTACAGATACCGGGGTGAATTAGGGCTTTATACTATTTTAAAAAGTTGACCTATTTATTTTTTATATATATATATATATAAATTTTAATTTTATTATATATAAAAATAATATTAATTTTTTTGCTTTTTTGTAATTTTTTTTTACAATGTGATTTTTACATGACTTTTTAATAGGATATGCTCAGAAAACGTCGTTTAAATGCAGTACAAGGAAAAAGATGGGGGAAAAAGGGTGGAGAGATTAAAAATGCTAAATCACATGACAATTGATATAATCGGGGCCTTTTTTCCCCCCGAAAACGGGCGTTTTTTTTTTTTCCCAAAAAAGGGGAGAGCCCCTTTTTCTCAGAAACGAAGCACACACTAGAGGCACAAGAAATATTAGCACAGGAACATTTTATTTTTAAAATCCAGTGGGAACTTTTAAAAATCTATTGTTAAAATGTCAATTAAAATAGTTTGTTCCCCGGGAAAACCCTTTAATATATCCCCTGATGGGGTTTTTATTTTTCTTTAGGTTTAATTCTCGTGTCTGCCTTATGGGAGCAGGTACACCCCTTGTTTTTGAGTCCCCCTCCCCTCAAGGACCTAAAGGGATTTTTTTACATCAGGGCAAAAGTTTTGGAATGACACAAATATTATATTTTTTGATCTGCGCCCCCCTTTGGTTTTTTTGTTTTGACAGTGTTTTTTTCCAGACAGAAATATAATTTTAAACATATGAGTAACAAAAGTTAATTGCAGTAAAGGGGGTTTCCCCCTGAAAATTTCGCTAAAGGGGGGCGCTAAAAAAAAAATACTATTTTCGATCCCGTTAGCGATTTGTTTTTTTCGGCATCTGCCCCCGAGTTCCTGCTGTGATCTCGTCGCGCTGGAATCGTTCCGGCCCCCATTTTCTCGTCGGGGCTCCCCGGGAGTATATATCGTAGGGGCACCTTTTTTAGCGATTTAGCGGATTTTGTCCCCAAAAAATCTTAAGAAGATCGCTAACGGCGATGCGTCGTTAATTTTTCGCAAAAATTTTTGGCCCATTAGCGTATAGAAACAACCCCCTAGCGACGCATTATATCGTCTTTTTCGGATCGCTAGGGGGGTGTTTATGTGGCAGTCCTTTGAAGAGTTAATGCAGCAAGTCAAAATTTCGTTTTTACCCTTTTTCAGGCCTCGCAATTCTCCCTCTGTTATTAATTTGGACCAACCCCGATTTATAGCGCCTTCTTGCACAAAAAAAATTTTTTTTTTTTTTCATTTTGTCAGAATTTTTAGGTTTTTGTTTGTCCACCGTTTTTTGTGATTGCCAAAAATTCTCATGGGTTAAAAGTCGGGGGTTTTTTCCGGGGCCATGGACCAAAATCTCTATTTTTTTTTCCCCTGACATTTAGTTATACCTTCTTTGGGGAAAGGTGCCCCTTCATGTGGAAAAGGAGTTAACCAAATGCTCTTGGAGGGTTGGGGAATTGTCTTGGGGGCATTTTGGTCCTTCTTTATTCAGGCTGTGTTTTTAGGAAGACTGTGAGAGAGTGATTCCCTTGGGGAAAAAACACCCCACAATATGGTTTGGGGGTGCTTAAAAAATTTGGCATGAACAAGATGGTGGTAGCCTCACCTTTTTTTCCGAATGAGGCTTTTCCTGATGTCCCAAACAACGAAAAGGGGATTCATCGAGAAAATAACTTTACCCCGGTCCTCAGCAGCCCCCGCCGTACCTTTTACAAATATAGTCGTCCATGATTTTTTTCTGGAAAAAAGTGGCTTCTTTGCTGCCCCCTTTTAAACCGGCCTTGCTCCAAGAGTCTTGCCTACAGTGCTGCAATGCATCACACCTGCCTGTGCCTTCCCCGAGAAAGCCCTTTTTTTGGGGGGCCCCACCCCCAGCTGAAACATTTTTTAAAGACGTCCGGCGTTGTGGCTTTCTTGGGCGCCGGGGCCCTTTTTTCAAAAGGGGAACTCTCTCCTTGAATTTTTGAGATGCATAGAATTTTTACTGAGTGCAATCTTTTACTGCGATACTTTCCCTTTTTGGGCCTTTTTGTTATTGCAATGAGACTGCAGTGTTTTTTAGAGAAAAACCGGTTAAAAGAAGAGAAACAATGTCCCAAAACCCACCCCCCTTTTTAAAAATGTCCGGGGGTCATTTTTACTTAATCATGAAGATTGATCCAGCCATGTCCCCAAAACCCACACCTGTTTTTAAGGACAATCACTGAAAAAGGGGTTCTGCTTTTAAGGAGGGTGAAAAATGTTTAAAAATGTTTGGGGGATAAAGTTCATTTTCTAGCCAAATTTAATTTTCAAGTAATTGGTTAACTGATCACTTTTAAAACATTTTGGGGGTTAGCAAATGCCATTAGAAAAATGAAGCTTGATTTTTAAAATTAAAATTGTGTCATCCAAAAAATTTTTTACAGACGTATACCCCTTTAAAAACCCCCATTTCACATTTTTTTTTGTTTTATTTCTTATTTTAAGTCCATGTGTTTTTCATTCATTGGAATTGCTATAAGGGGGGAATTAATAAATTGTTTCCAGTTTTTGGTGTCTTTGAGTGAAAAGGAAGGGACTAAAGCATTGGATTAATGTTAAAGTATTCAAAATATAAAAACTTGGCTCAGTTGCAGCGAAAGGAGCCCCGGGGACTGCAAAGGAAAAATTAACCGGGGGGAGTTCTTTTTTTTATCATACTAAAATCACTTAATGACCCCGGTTATGTTGTAACCCCATGAACACTGGAATTTTGTGTTTGGCATTTTCCCCCCTGTTGGCATTTTTAACAGGGGGGGTTTGGGACATGCAGAGAATTTAATCCTACCATTAGCGGAACCGGCGGGGATCGTGGCTAAACCCGGGCGCATGAATTCTGCTTGCACTCTTGAACCAAGGTTCATTTCTGAACTCTAAAAATTTTAGAGAAAATGTATTTTTAACAGTTGCTGGGGCCTTGGGAACGAGACACCCCGGCCCCCCTGATTTTAGTTTTTTTTTCCGGTCCCGCGAATAGAGACCAATCACCTGCAGGCTAAGATAAACCGTGCAGGCAGTCCCCCACCGTCCCTTTTTTTGAAACTTAAATTCCTTTTGGAAAATTTTCCCCGGCGGCTTTTAATTTTGGCTTGGTTTTGGTTAGCATAAAAACCCCCCAAAGATTCCCTTTTAGTAAAAAGCTGTGTTGCCCCCCTTTTTTAAAAGGAAAAACTTATCAAAAAATGATTTTTAAATTAAAAATTTTTTGTCAAAAAGTTTGTCCAATTTGGGACGAAGTTCAGTCATTCTTTTTAAGGTTTTCAACCCCGGTTTTGGGGGGCTGGTACTTCCTCGTCAAGCCCCCCCACTGCCGACCCTTTTTCCCTTTACACCGCCTACGTCGCAGCGTCCTTGTACCCATCGTTAAAATTGGGGGCACAGGCCCCGCCGATGCCCCCCCATGCGTCGTTTTTCAGCTGCACCGCCTGCGTCGAACGCAAATGTTGCTTTTTTGGGGTCGGCGCAGGTCAAAAAGTATGGGATCATCACATACATCCGCAAGTCTACCCAATGTTAAAAGGGACGCAGGAGCAGCGACGTGGCAGAGCTAAAGGAAGAGGTGCGGAGTTGGGCGGGGCTTAACGGCGGGAATACGCAGCCCCCGCCCCCGCTAGTGTGAAACCAGCCCTTTCTGCAGAATTGAATCTTTACAAATGAAATCCAGATCCGTCCATGGATAAAAAAAAAATGTGATTTTTTAAAAGATCATGTTAAAATTTTTCAAAAAGGTATGGTTTTTGGACAAAGGGGGGTGACCTATGTTTCGAACCAAGGTTTAATCAAGTGCGCTTTTTTCTGCTGCCCCCAGCACCCGTTCAAGCCCCGGGAAAAATCCACAACTGAATTTAATTGGGGGGAAATGGACTTTTTTGCTTTTCATTGTTCTGAAACTTTTACAGGGTGCAGTGCACACGCCCGTTCGACCCCCGGGGATTGCTGTTGCGAGCCCCTGGTGACCTGACCCCATTATTTTATTTGATACTGTGGGACATGTGAGTACTGTAGTAAATCTGGTTCTTTCAAAGAATTTAATGGGAGGCGCCCCA